>OY735206.1:60549234-60609234 GCA_963457665.1 Thysanoteuthis rhombus | reverse complement strand
TACAAGTGAGGTGCAAACTGAATGTCATCCAAGTCTACGCTCCCACTTCGCAATCAAGATAACTTCTATGATGACTTGAAATCCCTACCGCAAGATACTAAAAAATACTTCAAAGTCATCATGGGAGACTTAAACGCACAGGTAGGACAAGGAAATGGATGTTGAGTTCAGGTACAAAATATTGAATGAGAGAGGCGAAGACCTTGTAAACTTTGTGACTGTGAATGACTTCAAAATCTTAAATACATTCTTCAAAAAGGAACCCAATAGAAAATAGACTTGGAAGAGCCCCAACCACAAAAACAAAAATGAAATAGATTACATCCTGATAGACAAAAGCAACACCATTAAAGACATTCAAATTCTAAACCATGTAAGATGCAAGTAAACACCAATAAAATGTTCCACACCAAAGTGAAACCGCTAAACATACCAAATGAACTCACCCGATCCTTAAAGCTAGAATTGGAAAACAGATATAAAATCCTTACCGAAGAGAATGATATCAACATCAACAAATGCCACAGCAAAATAACAACCTCTCCAATAGAATCTGCCACTATGGTTAAACCAAGAAACACACAAACCCAACTTCAGTAGAATGAAGGTCATTTGCTACAACCACATTGAAATAAGAACATAACTGTCAAATTTGAAGATGCAAAACTGGAGAGAGTAGACCATTGCATCTACCTAGGACAATGAATCACTATGAAACCCACAAAAGAAGAAGAAATCAAGCAAAGAATCATTCTGGCAGAGCAAGCTCAACCATCAAAAATAAGAAGATCCCAATAATCCTAAAAAGAAAAGTGTACAACCAATGCAATGATAGCCACTTATGGAGTTGGAATATGGAACCAAACCAAGAGACAGACCCACAAACTGAGAAGCATCCAATGCGTACATGAGAGAACCATGCTCAACCTCACATGGAGAGATCACAAGACAGCACAGTATATCAGGGAAAAAACAGGAGTCCGAGACATCAGAGAATCTACTAGAAAACTTAGATGGCAATAGGCCTGTCATGTTGCAAGAATGGCAGACAACCAATGGAAATCACAACTCACAACATGGATCCTCAGAGATCACATGCGAAACCGAGGCCGACAGAATACTTGATGGAGAGATAAACTAGACAAATTCAGAAAGTACTAGCTTTGGGATGTCCATGATAGAGAGATGTGACAAATCCTGGGGTAGGTCTGTGTCTAATGACATACTATTGAAGATTGATGATGATGGATTGGAAATTAAGAATAAGCTTCCAACAAAATTCTAATCCATGCTGCTCAACTAGTGGTGATAGTATAGAAGTAAAAATTACCTGAGAGTTGCAATAAAAAGCAATAACATTAGAGGAAAGAAAATCTATTAAAAAATTAATAATAATGATAACTTGCCATCACAGTTAATAATTGAACAACCATAGCATAGCGTACTGTTTTAAAAAAGATCTGGATTGTAGAGAATCTAGATATTATTTATGAACCTGTCAAAATAAGGCTTCAAGGAGGTTACGAAAAAGCTTTTTTTCTGAAAATAAAAAAAAACATTTTTAGAAGATGTGTAGCAGATTACCGATACCAAACAGTATGGCCTGGGGAGCTAGAACCCACATGCACATATAAAAAAAGGATGGAACCTTTAGCCCCTTTTGATGGCTATGGTTGATCAATACCTTCTCTAGGGAATTTACACAAATTAAGACTATTAGATAACACTAGGATGGCAAGCTTTTGGCAGAGCTAGCTCAACCTTCAAAAATAAGAAGATCCTATCAATCCTTAAGAGAAGGGTGTATAACCAATGCATCTTCCTAATAGTCACTTATGGAGCCGAAACATGGAACCTAACCAGGAGACAGACCCGTTAATTGAGAACCATGCAATGTGCACATGAAAGAATAATCTCAAATGGCGGTGGGCTGGCCATGTTGCAAGAATGGCAGACAACTGATGGACATCACGACTCACAACATGGATCCCCCGAGATCACATGCGCAACCAAGGCCGGCAGAATATTAGATGGCGAGACGAGCTAGACAAGTTCAAGAAGTACTGGCTCCGCAACTCCCATGATAGAGAAGTGTGGCAAATCTTTGGGAAGGTCTATGCCCAACGACGGACGTTAAAAGACTGATGATGATGATAAGATAACACTAGTATTAAGTTGATACAAAAAGATTTTATTGCCATCATTTGCACAATGTTTGGGAAATTTTAGAAGCATCTTTGAAGTGATGGTTTACAGAAAAATGATAATATTATTTCATTTTGGTGAAAATCATAGCTGAATATAAGAATGCACATTTATCTCCATTTGAAATACTTTCAATGTTTCAGCTTTCAAACTTCTTGAGGAGGAAGGGAAAAGTTAGAAAATAAGAACAGAACATTCATTCTGCAACCAAATAGTCTTCAATTAATAACAAACGATGAGAACTTTCATTATATAAGTAATAATAAAGGGTGTTTCAAAGGAAAGAGTGCACTTGAAAATCTCCTCATAATGCGAAAGAACAACACTCATATTAACATAGTATTTAATACAAATGCCACAAATGAAAACTCTTATCAATCCTCAAACAAATATGGTTTAGGTTCAAGTGATATAGTCAAAAACTGCATTAAAGTAACTGCTGGAAGTGCAAGCCATTGACATGTAAACATAATTGGATGGAACATTGCATATTATGGAAAACGAGTTCATCAGGATTGATGTTTAATTACGTTTGTTATTTTGCATTCCAATTCTTTGTATAGACAGAAGTTGATGCATTGCTTGGTAGGATGATGTCAGTGATATCCAAGTTCCTTGAGACAGATGTCTTAAATTCTTTTTTGGCCTCCTACGCAATCTATTGCTAACATCCTGGAACAATCTTTCTGCAACAACTCTAGGCTACCCTATTTTCGGTTAGTTTTTAACACTATCAGTTTTTTAAAAACTTATCAAGCAGATGAGAGACAAAATTTTCATGCAGCCAACATTCTGTGACAAACGTTTTTTCAAATGATTCTTGCACTTCTTTTGTGAATTTTCCATTATTTCTTAGAACATTTCCAACAAGTAAAAATTGTTTTTGCAAAGAAAGAACCATTTTAAATGAGTTTCTATGGCAACGAATAAACAGAACATTTGGGAATAATTAGGGACTACCCTTTATTTCTGATCATGCTGTTTACTTACTACCATACATCGTCAGTCTGAGTCTAAGTTGTGAAGGAACTAAAAAACTTAGATGAGGGTAAAAAAAAAACAACTCAAAATTATTGAAATCTGATGATGATGATAATTGAATCACTATAGTCTGCATATGTACCAAAATTGATTATCTAAAAGTTTATCTAAAAAAAACAGATCTAAAATTATCTGAAAAAAAAAGTAGAACAAGATTTGGACAATGTTGGTTCCAAAATGACTATGGATACCCCAAAGAGCACTAAAAAAAAGTGTTTTTAGATGATACCTAGTGATGTACTCATGCACATTTTCAAGGTTGTTGCCCCGAAAATGTGACCAGACACATACACACACACAAACACTTAAAGTGAGAAGAATTTGTAGCCCACTTGGCTGTGTCATTTGTGAGGCTGCAGTGATTTGATATTAATAGATATGAATATGCACTTTATATAAATGATATATATACATATATATATATGTGTGTTTATGTTTTTCATTAGGTTTTATCTAATGTACTTTTCACATGCTTGTAGCATTTGTTAGTGCACCACTTCTTTTAGCACACCTTGACAAAAGGAGTATATTTCTATTCTACCTCCTTTTGATGACTGGAAGTGTGCAGTGGTGGAAGGATCTGGAGTGGTGTAGCATTTATCAACAAAGAGAAAGGGATCAGCAATATGAGTTTGAGTTTTGGCTATGGCTGCTTACATTCACTTGACACCAATGCCCTGGGAAAATGCTTTAATCCAATTCTCCCTTTTGCTATCAGTAACCTGCTGGGCAGTTGGAGCCTTTTATCCCTGTAAAGTAGTCTATTTTGGATATATATACATATATATATATATATATATATATATATATATATATATATATATATATATATATATATGTATATATCATCATCATCATCTTCGCCTTTAAGCATCTGTCGTTGGATATAGACCTTTGCCAGATCTCTCTATCATGGGTGTTGCAGAGCCAATACTTCCTGAATTTGTGTAATTTATCTCTCCATTTTGTATCCTGCCAGCCTCAGTTTCATATACAATCCCTGGGTTGCCTGCCATCCTAGCAATATGACTAGCCCATTGCCATTTGAGTTCTCTAATGGATTCTATGATGCCTCAGACTCCTATTTTTTCCCCTGATATATTGTGCTGTTTTATGATCTCTCCATGTGATGTTGAGCATAATTCTCTCTTGTGGATGTTGAATGCTTCTCAGTTTGAGGGTCAGTTTCTTGGTTTGCTTCCATGTTTCAGCTCCATAGGTGACTATCAGTAAGATGCATTGGTTGTATACCCTTCTTTTCAGAACTATTGAGATTTTTTTGTTCTTGGAGGTTGAGCTTGCTCAGCTGAAGACTTGTCATCATAGAGTCATCCATTTTTTTATTTCTTTCAAGGATTTCAGGGAGATTCTTTGTCCTGCGTCGATGTAGTGGTCTGCTTTCTCCAGTTTTGCATTTTTGATTTTGGTCATCATGTGTTTTTTACGATACGATTGTTCAACATGACCTTTGTTCTGCTGAAGTTCATGTAAAGGCTGAATTTCTTGCTTTCTTCGTTCAATTCATCTAATACAAGTTGAAGGCTGTGAAAGTTCTCTGATCAATAAGTTTGTAGCTTGATAATGAAAATAACTTATTTTGCATAACAAATATCAATTTTTCAACATAATCTCTTTCCTTGTCAATGCAATTAATCCAGTGCTGAAAATAAATCACATAGATAACTATGTGCCTAGCAATGGACTTATCGTTCCACACTGATAAATATTGTATTTGATTTTTTCAATAAAAAAATTTGTTCTGGAGTTTCAAAAATAACATAACTCTGGGAACTAATTTCTTTATAAACAAAAAATCAACTGGGCAGCACAGTGTCATGAATTGGATGCCATTTTAACAAAAAAGAAGTAGTGATGAGATTTAGAAGGAAAATATTGAGATGAAAGGAAAGAAATAAATACCTTGTTGCAGTCTTGTTAAGGGCTAATGCCACAGCCCAGAGAGCATCATAGGCAAGTGGAGTCTCTGGGTAACCAGGGACTTGGCTTGTATCTGAAACATTCAGAGCATTGTCCAAACGATTTTTGTATTCTGGATATGTCTGTAATAGATAAAAAATCAATGCATTTCAGTAAAAAATTATATATATATATATATATATATATATATATATATATATATATATATATATATATATATATATATATATACATAGATCAAGTAATTTATTTATGATTATCCTAGTTAAAAAAACAACACTCAAAATATAATGATAAAATTATAATAAAAACAATAATGATTACTCTTTAAATACCACTATTATATTTTCTTGATATTGACTGGAGTTAGTTGAAAGATCTAGAACTACCAACTTTGGAATGTTTTTAAAAGATTTTGTTGTTGTTAATAAAAGGTTTGAATTCAAACTAATAAAATTTACAAAATATTTGATAATTTGCCTTCAATTTTCAGTATATGTTTGAATATATATATATTTATATATATATATATATATATATATATATATATATATATATATATATATATATATATACATAGGTACATCCATAAGTCTGAAGCCTAATGATAGAAAATGCATTTATTTCTAACTACAAATTTTTATTCTCCCATATAATCTCTCTCTTCAGCAATACACACAATTCTGTGGTGAATATTAATCACATAGAACAAACATTTTGCACTGAAAATTTCAGATCAAAATACAGCTGATAACTTTGGGTCAGGTTTGAGACTTATTGATCTTCCATCATATATCCTGTCCTTGATGGCATAGATTTAAACACCCTCTTTATTTCTCCTCAAATGACTCAGAAGTTAAAAGTGATCATAATTGTCCAGCCCAATATTGGCCAACAACTTCAAGCCTTCATTTGATGTCCATAAAATAATGTAGTTAATAAAGAAAAATACTTATAAAAACAGCCTGATTGTCAGGATCCTGTTATTGACATGGTCATCATTATCACAAAAGTAATGAAAAAAAAAGCAACTTCATTTGATGTTCATGAAATGATTCAATTAAAAAAAGCTCAATTGTTAGGATCCTGCTGTTATTGAAGTTTTCATGTTCCTTGCCCTTATCACTCTGGATTTTTTTCTCCATCTGAAGGGGTACAGTGAGTGTAAAAAGTATTTGATGCATCGCAAAAGATCTATTTTAACATATCCGCTCCACAATAATAGGTTTGGATATAGGAAAATCTCAGGACAAATATCCCCATTTCAACTGTCAGAGAAACAATTTGCAGATTCAAATCTCATCAATTGACTCAGTGTCTGCTTTGATCCCGATGTCCTTTCAAAATTTTAGTTTGCATTGCTAGAAATACTGTTTGGAAAGAGAAATTCATGAAGATTTATAGGAAGCCGGGACAATAGTGTGCTAAAACACTATCAGGTTTGTCCTCTGGAATGAAGCCAATTCACAAAACCTAGGAATCCTCCACTGCTGAAATCAAGACATATTCAGGATCAACTAAAATTTACCAAAGAGAATTTCGAAAAGCTTTCTGGAATTCTGTAATGTGGTCAGATGAGACCAAAATAGAATTATTCAGTCAAAACAGTGTGAGTCTTGTATGGAAAAAAAAAAAAAACCCTCTGCATACCAACTAAAGAAAACCATCCCAACAATGTTTAGTGTAAGTGGCATAAGATGTTGGACCTATCAAAAAGATTTTGATCCTAAGCATATAGTTAAGGCAACAGAAGCAACAAAATGGTCCAAAAGGAGGAACAATAAAGAGAACTAAAGATTTGTGTCTAAAAGAGCGATCCAAGAAACTTTGCTGATCTGAAAGTAATTTGTCAAAAAGAATGGGCTAAAATACCAGCAGAAACTGGGTAGCATCTAAGAGATTGGAAGTTTTCATTGAATGTAAAGACAGTACAACCAAATATTGAATTGTTTTACAGAATGAATGGGATATTTGTTGCATAACTTTCCCATGTTCAATCTTGTTTCAATATTTTTGATTTGCTGTATTAACACTGATATTTTGTCAATTTTGAAGCCGTATAAGTATGTTAAAATAAAATTTTTGCAATGTATCAGATACTTTTTGCACTCACTATATTAACACAAAGATCTTTGATGTACTGTCTCATTTCTAAAGGCAGCAAGCATGAAATAAAGCAGATATGGATGTTTTTAAAACTGGAATCAAATCTAATAATCTTACCAACATATGTGTTGACAGAAATAAGGCTTTCACCTTCGGAAGGTGAATGTGTTTTATTAACCAGAGGTAATTGCATAAACAAATTGGTCTATGGCAAAGAATAAATATTTATGAATTTTAATGACTATCAATTTAGCTTATCCAAATTGCTTTTTGTCAGGCTATAACTATTCTAGCAATGTCCAATTTTCTAATCTGCAGTTTTTAGCAAATCTATATCTATCCAAGTTATTTGCGATAATTTTCTTTCAGCATAAAAATTATAGCTAATTGAATACATGGAGTTTTCTTTTCATGTCTATTTAAGAATACTATAGTACAGAGGAAACCTTTTATTGTGATCTCTTTGGGACAGGGTCTTTTAGGTAATAATGATAACCTTGATAACACTAAGCAAAGGATATAAAAAATGTAAAAATGTAAATCCATTTCAAGTTATTAAATTCATCATTGTGAACAACTTTACATTATAAGAAGATAGTATGAAATCTAATTTTCAATTTAAAAATTAGTTTTCATTCATTGTAAATAAAATGTTTGGGACCAACTGACTTTGAGTTTGATAACATTATTCGTGATTACGATGAACGGCTTTCTCTATATTTGAAGATAATGTTTCAAATTTCAAGTGTTATCTTTTGCTATCTGACTACACATTATACAAATTTATTTTCTTTCTTTCATGAAAATATTGGGAGATTTATTGCACTTATGCCATTAAACCTTAATTAATTCTTACCATTCATGCATCTTACATGATAGTTCATGTAGCTGAGAACTTAATGCACACACAGATATACAAGCTATGAACATGTTACCAGGCCATGGTAGCAATCCTTCAATATTGTTCCACTATCTTTCTTGATTAATTTGTTTTTAGTAATAACAAAACAAAAATGCAAGTATAAATTTTGAAAAGGAGTGAAACTTAAAAGAAAACCTTGTCAAGTTTAAAAATTAACAATCTGAAATACTTATTGATTGAATTTTTTCTCTGTTTTGAAATATATTATAAACAGTGGAACAATAATAATATAAAATGAAATTATGCAAAGGATATAAAATGATTAGAAAAATAAAAAAAGAACTGATATAATTAACCAATCATAGTAATATCAGTTAGTGCTTTCAATTTTGTAGAAACAAATTCCTCTTGCTGGAGATGAAAAAATAAATGGAAATGGTGTAACCAAAACAATAGAATCGATAAAAACAATTCTGTAGAATTTGATGAAAATGACAAAAAAAGAAGAAAAAATAGAAAGTTGATGGTATCAATTGTATTTAATTTTCTAGAAACCATTTCCTCTCGCTGAAGATAAAAAAAATCTGAAATTATGTGACTAAAGCAATGATATTCACAAAAACAATTCTGTAGAATTTGATGAAGATGACAAAACAAAAGGAAGTTGGTGAAATCAGTCATTGTATTTAATTTTTTCTAGAAACCAATTCCTCTAGCTGAAGATAAAAAATCAGAAATTGTGACTGAAACAATAGAATTGATAAAAACAAATCAGTAGAATTAGATGAAGATTACAAAAAAATAGAAAGTTAGTGGTATAAATTGTACCTAATTTTTTAGAAACCAATTCCTCAAGCTGAATATAAAAAAATCGGAAATTGAGTGACTAAAGCAATAATACACGCAGAAACAATTCTGTAGAATTTGATGAAGATGACAAAAAAAAAGTTAGTGATATCAGTCATTGTATTTGATTTGCTAGAAACCAATTCCTCTAGCTGAAGATAAAAAAATCGGAAATTGTGACCAAAATAATTCTGTAGAATTTGATGAAGATGACAAAGCAAACAAAGTTGTTGATATCATTGTATTCAATTTTCTAGAAATCCATTCCTATAGCTGAAGATAAAAGATTGGAAATTGAGGCCAAAACAATTCTGTAGAATTTGATGAAGACGATAAAAAAAAAGAAAGTTGGTGATATCAGTCGTTGTATTTGAATTTCTAAAAACCTATTCCTCTAACTGAAGATGAAAAAAAAAATGGAAATTGTGTGACCAATAAACAGAATTCACAAAAACAATTCAGTATAATTAGAAGATGGCAAAAAAAAAGTAAGTTGGTGATATCAGTCATTGTATTTAATTTTCCAGAAACCAATTCCTCTAGCTGAAGCTAAAAAAATCAGAATTTGATGACCAAAACAATAGAAATGATAAAAACAATAGTATAGAATTTATTGAAGATGACAAAAAATAAAGAAAGTTGGTGATATCAGTCATTGCATTTCATTTTCTGGAAAGATCAAAATCAAGGACACAGAACTGGAGGAAGTAGATGACTACATCTACCTAGGACAACGAATCTCCATGAGACCCTCAAAAGAAGAAGAAATCAAGCGAAAAATCACACTAGGATGGCAAGCCTTTGGCAGAGCAAGCTGAACCTTCAAAAATAAGAAAATCTCATTAATCCTAAAAAGAAGGGTGTATAACCAATGCATCCTCCCAATAGTTACTTATGGACCTGAAACATGGAACCTAACCAAGAGACAGATCCGCAAATTGGGAACCATGCAACATGCACATGAAAGAATTATACTGGGCCTCACATGGAGAGACCACAAGACAGTACAGTACATCCGAGAAAAGACATGAGTCAGGGACATCATAGAATTCATTAAAAATCTCAAATGGCGGTGGGCTGGCCATGTTGCAACAACCGATGGACATCATGACTCACAACATGGATCCCCTGAGATCATATGCGCAACCGAGGCCAACAGAATATTAGATGGAGAGGCGAGTTAGATAAGTTCAGGAAGTACTGGCTCTGCAACGCCCATGATAGAGAAGTGTGACAAATCCTGAAGAAGGTGTATGTCCAACAACTGACGCTAAAAGACTGATGATGATGAATTCTTCTAACCTGAATTAAGGATAAGTATGCAAGGTGCTAAGGGGAATATTCAGATGGGGACTGAAGCACCATTGCCCATTGTAGGCTATTTTTTTTTGTTGATATTAAACGGCTTGTACTTCCAGATAGACCTAGTATGTGTTGTTTACTCATTTGAAAATAAACAGAAAATGCTTTTTTATCATCTTATTTTTTCTTGTGTAGTTGAAAAATCTGATAGTCAGATATTAGCCTCCTAAGATTTACCCAATATTCAATGAATGTTATTCATCAACTTAGAAGTAAATGTCAAGTATGTTTCACGATGAGAGGTGCAAAGCGGCATGATGGTTACCAGTATGCAAAATGCCCTTTAGAAAGGCATGAATTCATTTTCTCCCCAGCTATAAGTGAATAGAAGAGCAGTTGGTGCCCTTTGGCCCTGTAAGGAAGTCCATCTAAGAGAGCATTGCTCTGACAGAAATAGGCTATGACTTGATACAAGCCCAGATCAGAGAGGATATTTGGGCATTGGGCATTGGGCTGGTTCAAATTAACTCCCATAAAACCTACTTGCTACTGACACAAAAACAGGGTGGTTGCAGCCTGATGCTCCTCAAAGAGTCTGCAGGAACAAACCACAAACGTTTTACAGCATTTCTTTGGTTTAGTGTTGATTTTATCCGAAGATATTAAATACCAAGCAGAATACAACAACGAGCATGAAGTGAAGATAGTTTTATATGAAATTCCAGAGAGCCAGGATTTCAAATGATATCATAGTGTTCCCTTGAAAACAAGACAACACACAGATATCAGCTCAGGCGATAACGAAATTTCTTCATCTGCATGACTTTCAAGCTGACAGATTATAATGGTACTGCACGTACATTACATTGATATCTCATAGTGATGATGGGGTACTGCTTGAGAGGATAACAATGTTAAGCTCCCTAATCCTGCTTGAGCCATCAACTGAAAAACTGTCCACTTTGCAACATTCGATATAAAGATTTTTTTTTTATGAATATTTCTACTAATACTATGAACCAGCTGTTTTTGTCTGTTCTTCCTTTTTTTTCTCTTGATTAAAGTAGAGGCTGAATCAATTTTCTTTTGTGTCAGGTCATTCATTTCTGTTGATGTTTGTGACCTCCAGCAATAATCATTTTATTTAATGATTTATAGATATTGGAGACGTAAATCTTAGGAACATTACCCCCTCTCTCTTGATTGGCTAAGCTGTCTGTTTATTTTGTGGTCATGTAATCTATCTCTACATATACATATTCTACAAAATAAAACGAATAACACTAGTTATTCATATATAGTGTGTATATATGAAGTGATACCCCAAAATTTGAGGAATTTGAACACACACACATGCACATGCACACACACACACATACACATATATATATATATATAATGGACAGCACATCTTCCTTACACACAGAAGGTCCTGGGTTCAATTCCTGGTATGAGAGAAGAGGGTGGAAAATGCTTTATTAGGATAAATCTTCACTCAGCAGCTAATTCAGTCCACACTAAGCTGTGTGATTAGAGTAGAGGCATCCCTTCAGTAAATTTGCATTCTGCCAAGGTGGTGGTCATAAAAATTTGTTGGTATATAGTCCTTGTATTGACCAAACTTGAGACTTGCAAAGATCACTAATCTAATACATGCAACAGAAACCAGGGTTTTATCATCTGTTTTATCATCACTAGTTCTTACTATGGACCCTGCTGATCTTCATTTTTGCCGCTTAATCACTTGTATGGTATCTCCCACACTGGCCCTCTCTCTGATTCATGCTGATCTTTTTCTCATTCCTAACATTGCTCTTCTCATTGCCCTCTGTGCTATTCTGAGTTTGTCTTCATGAGGTTTGCAAGTTTCGCACCTGTACATCATGGCTGGTATTATGCATTGATTATATACTTCACACTTCAAGCATATTGGCAATTTTCTCTTCAGTATGTCTCTCTTTATACCAAATGCCTTTCAATCGACAAGACGGTACATAACAATTGGTTGGAAAGCATGCATACATAGCTACATGTATCTACGCTCTCTCTACGCTCTCTCTATCCCTCTCACTCTGTGTCTCTCTGTATTTATGTAAAAAAAATTATTCTGATACTGGCTATTGTCCTGGTGCTTTGTGCAGCATGCGGTCTGTACTCTACTATGTGAAAAAGTATCTCAACTTCTTGATTTCCTCTGTCATTAGGTAATGCTGCAATTTTGAATGGTGATTAAAACATTAGATCTTACTGGAAAAATTTGACATGAAAATGGCATTGGACAGCATTGAATATGCTTGTAAAGATGTTAGTAGACCTACAAAGAATGGAGTTTGGAAGCCTCTATGGCTAGCATGAAGATGTTGCAAAGTAGTGTGAACAAGAAAGTTTGGATTTCTTTCACAAAACAGGATTTGAAGATATAACAATGGCTGATATGAACAAATTGTTAGATGAAGAACTATTACCAATTAAATACGATACTACCAATCAGGATTTTCGATCAAGTAATGAAGATTCAAATAAAAGAGAGGGAAAATTAAGAAAAACTATCAAGATTTTTTAAAGTAGTGGAGGACTTTAAAGCGATGGCTTCTTGACAGCGAAATAAAGTTTTTATTGGCTCAAGTGTTTAATTCATCTGTAATTCTTAACATCAAAGTTTTTGCCAACTTGAAGATAAAATTTAATGACGCAAGAAATTATTTCAATTATACAGAAAAAGATTGGCATCTCTGTTTTCTACTGTTAGTAAGAAAATTTTCCCAGTATTTTACGTGTGGTACCAGGCTTTCTCGTACATATACATGCAATCCACAACACCCAAATTAAACTGAATAAAGAGGAAATATGTCTGGTTAGTTACTCAATGGAAACCATAACAAGACCTTCTGGCTGCATGCCATGTTGGGGATGGTCAATCAAAAATTGGAAAAAGGGATGATTAATGAATAGGTTACTTCTTTCACCTTTTGTTGGATCATTAAAAAACCTGGTTTAAAAAAAAAACAAGCATGAACACAGCCTGGCACGATCTGGGTATAAATTTACCATAATCTTACATAGTAAATTGAACCCACCCCCACTAAGAACCTAATTTTTTGCAGGGAGAGAGATATTGAAGAAAAAAAACTGTTTTTTCTAGACATAAGGGGTAAATGTTTAAATTTTCATCCTTCTAGCTCTATTATTGCATGCTGTATGCATCATATATACATAGCCAAAAGGTCTAACTGACTTAATAACTGAAGAAACCTTTGGTGACAACTTTAGTTACAGTTTTGGCTGATGGCTTCAAACAATAATTTTCTAATCCAATCCCTTATCTTCAGTCACATTATGATAGCCAACTATTCAAATTAAAGTGAGACCCCTAAATTCAGTGATTATACTCAAGAAAGAATCATGCTCAACTTCATATGGAGAGATCACAAGACAGCACAATATATCAGGGAAAAAAACGGTAGTCTGAGACATTATAGAATCCATTAGAAAACTTATATGGCAGAAGGCTGGTCATGTTGCAAGAATGAGAGACAACCAATGAACGTCATGACTCACAACATGAATCCCAAGAGATCACATGCCTAATCCTGGCCTGCAGTATACAAGATGGAGAGACGAACTACACAAGTTCAGAAAGTATTGGCTCTGCAACACCCATGATAGAGAGATGTGGTGGATCCTGGGGAAGGTCTATGTCCAACGACGGACGACAAAAGATTGATGATGATGATGATGATGATGATGATGATGATGACGACGACAACGATTCTGTTGATAGCTGAAGAGTTCACTGAATATGCTCAACATTTATTGTACTCAATAACATTTATGTGAAGTTCAAAAGTATCAGGGCTAGAAGTTCAGTGTGTCTAGAAAGTTTTGGTCACTTTCATCGATTTATATTCAAGAGAAAACTGTATAAACATATAGCTGGGAGATCAGGTGGTAAGGAAGAGTTCAAAGGCAAGGAAAATTGGTGAAGCGTTTTAGGAAAATGATATTTTACCTACAAGATCAGAAAAAAACTGCTTCAGGGTAATGGTTAGTATACTAGTCAAGTAGACAATTACTTCTGTGTTGTGAGTTTTATCTCCATTGGGTATTGCATACTTGTGGTCTTGTTCCAAAACTAAGATTATTAAATAATAAAATCTCTAGGAAAAGTTCACTATCCATTATCGAAGCAAATTTTATCTTCAAGCGCTATTATCTTGACAAAGTCATTCAAACTATTTTTAGCCTAATTTTTTTGAATATCAAAATTCTTCAGTGCTTGCCATTACAAGTTTTTAAAATTTTGTCATTTTTGTCCTGAAGTTGTTGGAAAGAGAAGATAAAAGAGAGGGAGAACGGCCGATGTTGCATAAAGCTGTTGAAATGCAAAGTAATCAATATTTGTTCATTTAGAAAAAAAATCAACTCGAAATTCTGTTTTGAAAGGATGCATCTATATTATAGTAATATTATGCTTTATCATAATATGTTGCGCATATTTGTTTATTTGTGTGTATGTCTGTTCCCGTAAGAAAGCACAAACTGCACATCATAGCAAGATTTTTGTTAGTGCAATACCGTTAACATACTCTAATCTATAGAATAAAGCAACTTCCAGCCTAATTTGCAATTTGAAAATAATAGTGTGGGGCCAGCATTTGCACTTATCCAGGTATTATACATTATAATGATCTGATCCCTCTTGGGAGTCAACTCCAGGTATATCAAATGGTAATGATAGAGTAGTTTTTCCTATCCATTTATTTGTGAATCTTTGTTACTAATAACCTTTATGTAAGGCATATCCAAAACTGCTGTTGATAAATTGATGCCTTCCACTAATATGAGCAATGTATTCTTTTGTTAAATGAATGATAAATGATATCTCTGTCAACAATTTTTCATTAATTCATTGAAGTAACAAATTGTTGATGGAAAATACTTTATATTGGTTGACTTCATGAGAACTTATGTTTAATCTTGGTATTTCCGAAACCTGGATTTAGATATTCTGCTTTGCATATAAAATATATGCAAATGAGCTAATCTGAGAAAGTTGTCGGTTACATATATGTAGGTATATATTGCCTATTACTGTGCCCAACACTAGAGATCAGACCTTTTTAAACTAGATGTACACTGATGTAAGGCCATAGCCAATGAGGTTTTACCTGATGAGGTATAGTACTGTGCTGTGAAGTCAAGTCCAAGGGGCTCAGGATTCATTCTGAGTCCAAAACAGCAGCGCTCTCATATGCTTGCAACAATATTTGCGAGGACTGAATAGAATTTTCAAGAAGTTCTTACCCATAAGTTTAAGTGTGTGGTATTGTCACAATAAACAGACCATGCATCATATCCTGTTCTTGTGGGGACTTGGGTGAATAGAAACTACTTGCAGTACATACGTTATAATTGGGATGAGATTTACAGTATATATCTATATTATAAAGTATTAAAGTATGTGTGTATGTTTGTACTCAAGGATGTCGAGAACTATGTATGCCAGAACAGAAACAAAGCCATCTTTGAAATTAGCAGGTTTCTAATCACCTATAACACATATCTATAGGTTGATTTTTATGGGGTCTCCGTTCGTACTTTCAGAAAACAGGTTTCTCAAAAAACATTGTTTCTTTGTGTTTTATTTTCATCTAGGATTTTCGGAAAAACTGTTGAAGTTGGATCTATGATATCATACTATATGTATATTCTGAATTTGGATAATTCAGGATGTTTTTTCATCATTTATTTGAACCTACTTGCATGCATGGGTGGGGCAATACTATTTAAAAAATTCATGGGAATTCGTCTGCCTGGATAAAATAATTTAATAGGTTTTAAAGGCGGGTTCTATCTACAATGTACTTACAATGCAAAACAGGACTCCCATTCCAGGCATATCTAGAATCAGCAGATCACAATCTGCCTACAGCACATGCGGAATAATTTTTTTGAAGTTACCCACATGTGTGTGTGTGTGTGTGTGTGTGTGTGTGTGTGTGTGTGTGTAGGGGGTTCAATGTTTTTTTTTTAAATTTGGGGGTAGGAATAGGGTGAAATTCTTAATTCCAAAGTCATGGTGGCTCAAAAGCTGAGTGGTTTAAGCTTCGAAAATTAAAATTGATTGACCAAGTTTGCATTCTGACAAAGATTTTTTTCCTTTTAATTTTATATGCTTTCAAACTATTTGACTTTCAAATCTCATGGAAATTTGTCTGCCTTGATAAAATAATTTTTTCAGGTTTTAGTAGTAATAATGCTAAACTCACTTCAGGCATATCCATAATCAGCAGATCACAATATGCCTACAGTACACATTTTAAGGTCAATTTTACTAACTGGCCACAGTTTCGCTTATGATCTCTGGGGATCCACCTTGTTAGTCTTGATATCCAACATTCTTGCAACCTGACCAGCCCATTTCAATTTTCAGTTTTTTAAATGGTTTCTATGATATCTCAGGCTCCTGTCTTTTCTCTAATATACTGTGCTGTCTTATCATCGCTCCATGTGAGATTGAGTACGTGCACATTGCATGTTTCTCAGTTTGAGGGTCAATCTTTAGATTAGGTTCCATGTCTCTGCTCCACAGGTGACTATCAGGAGGATGTATTGGTTATATACTCTTCTTTTTAGGGACAAATGGGATTTCCTTGATCTTGGAAGTTGAGCTTGCTCTACCAAAATCTTGCCAATCTAGAGTGATTTTTTGCTTGATTTCTTCTTCTTTTGAGGATTTCATGGAAATTCGTTGTCCTCGGTAGATGTAGTGGTCTACTTTCTTCAGTTCTGTGTTTTCGATTTGGATTTTTGCGTCCTTGTCCTCAACATATTTGTTGTACATTTGTTTTGCTGAAGTAGGGAGAGTTTTCAGCTAGTAATTATAATGTAAATTTTTATGAATAGGAAGTGAGTTGATATTGAGTCGGCTTTTTAGCCAGTTGTAAAAAAACAATGTTTGAGAATGATGACGATCATGATCATCATAAAAACAGAGGAGGTAAAGAAGATAATAGTAAAAAGACTAACAAAGAAGAAGAAGAAGAAGAAGAAGAAGAAGAAGAAGAAGAAGAAGAAGAAGAAGAAGAAGAAGAAATGAGTGAAAGATGAGAAGTTGGGAGGAGGAAGGAAAAGAAAAACATAATCCTTGGAAATGAGTAGTAGTTATAATTGTATGATGTGAGAATGAGAGAGAAAAATGCTATTAGCTTGAGTAAAGAAAATGACAGAGAAGAGAAAGCCGAGAGTAATACACATAGAGAATTGAGAGGAAGATGGACAAAAAAAAAAATCGTAAAATTTGAAATGAAAAACGAGGAGTAGTGGTTGTGAAATTTGTAACGATGAGCAGAATAAGGAGACGAAAAGAGAATGACAGAGAAAGGCAATAGAATTAATAGTAATAGTTGAATTAGTAATAGAAGCTGAGAAAGTAGGTAAGAGAAGAAAAGAGAATGCAAATTTTGTTTCAAGGTGTCAATGAATGGTTCTTGTTGGTGTCCATTAACATTTACTTTGGATTATCATTCATTACAGTAAGGACAATAAAAAAGAAAAAGTGAAAAAGAAAAAGAAAACAGACCTGGTTATTCTTTAAATAGAAACAGACACATAACCAATGTCTCTTGATGTATTGTGTTGGAATGATCAATTAAAAAAATGGCAAAAGGGCTGATCAATTACTAAGTCATTTCTCTCACCTTTTGCTGGTAGAAAAAAAAAGAATAAATAAACATGGATGTTGCTGAATTCAAACCAAGTGACCAATTCAACATGAACTTACATTACAATTTGAAGCCTCCACTAAAAAGCTATTTAGGTTGAGAATTGACAGAAGACAAAAGATCTTTTCTTCTAGACGTGTTAAAATGTTGAAATTTTTAGCTCTCTAGCTCTATCAGAGCAGCCTGTGTGCGTAATGTGTACATGCCAACTTAAAAACTGAAGAAACCCTTGTTGACAGTTTTGGTTGGCAATTTCTGAAAAAACAGACTATTTTCTCCTCATTTTTCAATCCATATTTTTCCTCTTCTTCAACAAAAAACATTGATGTTATGATGGTTTGTAGGAAAGCAATCTAAAAATAGTATTGGCAATACAGTGGCTCATATGTTCATTTATTTTTCTCTTTTTAATGTTTTTATATTTTTTCGGGGATGTTCTCTGATGATATTAAGATATTAGACTTAGTGCAGGGAGGGAAGAGCAGAGAGTTTTCCAGAGAAAGATAGCTGTGTGAGGGCGATGGTGAAGGCACTTTTGGATTTGAATGGAGAATGTCCATCCAACAGATCTGCTAAAAGGGTGGGTTGAACATGCAGACTGATCTGAGATTCTTTTTATTTATCCATTTCTTTTGTTGTGAATTGGTTAATAATAGAAAGAGGCCTCATGTAAGCTTTTTATATCAGTGATATTGGGAAAAAAAACCGGTAAAATTCTATCTTCTCAGGCTTTATTACTACCAAATCCGCCACCATTAATCTTTTAGAAGCAAGCGCAGAGATATACATATATACATAAGTATATTGATACGTTTGTAGCCTAATGATGAAAGAAGCATTTATTTTGCATAAAAAATAATGATTTTTCAACATAATCTCTTTCTTTATCAATCCATTTAACCCAATTCTTCTCCATCAATCATATAGATTGAATATCATACAATAAAGATTTCAGATGGAAATCTTTATAATGACTGTGTTGGTCTGTGGATTCATTGATACATCCTCTTGAAATTCAAAGAAATACATGCGTGCAAACATCACAAGAAAGGGGATAATTGTGACCTTTACAACTTCTGCCCTATTGGACAATTAATTAGCTTAGAATCACGGAGAGAGCTATGGAAAGAGCAATGCAAAGTGATGACTCTCAGAGATAGAAAAGGATCAACATGGATCGAAGGGAGAACTAAAGGAAGGATATCTTACAAATGATTAAGCAACAAAAATGGAGATAGGTTGGACACTAAACACAAATGAATGACAACAAATGGTGCAAAAGACTAATTGATTGGTGCCTATGGAGTATTTGGGAGAAACTAGATACAAGATAGAGGGTTGAGATAGAAAGGTTTGCTGGTAAGACATGGTATAGGGTAGCGTGATTGCAGTTATCATAGAGAGAGATGGGAAAGCCCCTCATCCAGCAGTAGATTTATAATGGCTGCTGCTGATGATGATTGGAACAATAAATCTACACAGGTATGAGCACCAATCTCAGAGTAATGATCAATACATTAGTCTCAAGAGTCAAATGTTATAGAATTTGGTTCTAATTTGGCAATGTATAAATGTGGTCTTGTTTTTTTTCCAACAAATCTATATATTCTCATAGAATGTCATTACAGACTTCTTTAGAATGGTCACAAGTTTTTGACTAGATTCTTAGACTAACTGAATATCAATTGTTCCTTTGTGATACAAATAAGGTCTACCAAGAAGTTTCTAATATTCTTCAGCTTTATATATATATATATATATATATATATATTTTTGAATGCTAACTTTCAAAGTTAGCAATATTTTTCCATTTTGGAGATTGGTGCAACACAATCTCCTTCTTTACCATGTGATCTTTAGCCTAACCAAGAGAATTACAACACAATTACTGCTAATAAGTGACTCCCCACTACTGGAAGTTGAAGAGAAACTGTCAGTGGGAACTTTGAAGTCAAAGTCAATGGATAGCCAGTTGAGAGTCCTAAGATGGCCCCCAGTTATACTGAGAAAGCTCTTGTGAATGGTGTTGTTGCAGAGAGAGCTGCTGGAATCAGTTAGGGAGAAGAGACCTTGAATAAAATGCTGTTGGAGGGATCCATGTACCACAAGGAGTCAAGTACTGAAAAGCCTCGGGAGGAAAGGTTGTGCTAAGAAAACCCAAGTGAGAGATGGAGTCCACACACAGATGAAAGAAGTAGAATGAATGGTCTGCTGGGGAAAACTACAGGGATACGAAGGAGTTAAGTACTAAAAAGCCTTGAAAGAAAAGATCGGGCTGAGAAAACCATAAGGGGTAAAGAAACTGACTTTCTGTTCCTCTTTAAATGTGGTATGTAAGCAATAGACATTAAAAGTTGCAGAGTGGAGGCTGGTGCTAAAACACATACAGTTCTCTTGTAAGTGCAACATACATCGAGGTTGCCACATGTTAGTATCTTCTCTAACATATCCTCCATTTAGGTCGAAATCTCCATCCAGAGGGAATTTTTTGAATCCTTCAAAGTTCGCAAAATAAATTAATTATCACACCTGCTTCAAGATCATTGAGTGCCAAAGTGTGCGTCGGGTGGGTGGGAATGTCTTTTTTTTTTGAATATCCAGATATGGCAACCCCAAAATACCTCTTGGGTTGTTTATTTTCTATTTATCTGATAAAAAGGAGTAAGTCTAAGCCCCCTTTCCATTTAACTTAACTAATGTCTTGGCCATTTCTACTTTGTTATCTCATTTTACTCTTCATAAAACCCTGAAAATTCTATATTGCTGCTAAGATATTTGTATATCGGGTGTGATGTATGACTAAGTGGGGCAGTGCAAAAATATTATTTTCTTGGTCTAAATCGTTTTTTTAATTCTAAATGCACGAGAACTTGATTTAAACGTCTTTTTGAATGCAAATCTACTAAGCAAACAAAAATGATAAACAAAACCCAAGAATCCAACATTTTTCTATGACTGAGACTGTACTAATAATCAGAACTTTTATTAAAAGTAGCATAAATTCAGAAATAAAATGACTCACCATATCTGAAACAGTTTTTGTGGCTTGTTGGTTGAGAATCATGGCTTCTGTTGTAAAATGTCCTTCCAAAGCTTCTTTCAACTGGTCAGCAGTACAATTTATTGAGTCATCATTAGCCATGTACCAATTATCTGGGTACCAACCAATAATAAACCATACATACTTCTTTCCATACAGCTTTTCTTTATAAGCCTGAAAGAAATTAAAAGTAACAAAAGTTAAGTCACAGCTCCAACACTTGTCTGCCTTATTGCTTAATCCCTTAATATTAGTATATTGTAATGAATTAATGCACCACTGATCCATTGCAGTAGATAGTTTTAAAACTAACTTCTCTCAACCCAATGTAGCTAAAGGGTCAGAATGTTGAAAAAAAGATAATACTCCCAGGATGCTTTAAGGATTTATCCAATTTTTTTTTTCAAAGATAAGATTCAAGGCAAATGTAATTCTTATCACCTTTCACCATTACTGCAAGACATTGATTGATTTGGATATTATAATCCTTGGGCACGATAGGATACCATTGTTGATCACTGATTAGATCTAAATCGACAGTGCATCGTGAGATTTGTAATTAGTTCTCGAAAGTTTGACTAAGACTGTCTTTTGCCTTGTTCACATTCAAGTGCACTTTTATGTGTGTAGGGTCTACCACAGTGATTTTGTCATTGTCCTCAATTAGGCAAGAGTACTTCATAGCTAAAGAACCCCTCATTTATTTTATAGATTGGAAGGAAATGAAAATCAATAAAACTAAATCCCAAGTTGCTAAACTGAAGTGTTAATTATGAAAGACGTTTTGTTTCACCCATCTCCCATGACTATTGATTGAACCAGATGGGAATTTTAAGAGCATTTTTAAGCAAGAATTCAGATTATGAGAAAAGGAAAAATCTGAAAAAACAAAACAAAACAAAAAACAAAAAAAAACAAACCAAAGGAAATTACAAGAGAGAGGAAGCAAGGAGGAGAAAGCAAAATAGATGAAAGCTGAGGAGAGATTGAAGTAAAAGAGAGAAGAAATTAGAAGAAAAACATAATAGAAATTGAGAGAGAGAGAGAGAGAGAGAGAGAGAGAGAGAAGGTCCTTGAAAGAAAGTGGATGTAAAAGAAAAATCTAGAAGGCAAAAAAAGTAGAAACAGTATATATGTATCTATCATCATCATCATCAACCATTGTAAATCCACTGCTTGACAAAAGCCTTTCCCATTTCCTTCCATCACGACCCTGATCTTGCAAACCTTTCTATCTCATCCTTCTATCATCTATCTGCTTTTACTGTCACATGGGCATGAATCGGTTAGTCTTTTGCTCCATTTGTTGTCATTTCTTTTTGCTAAGTACCCAGCCCATCACATTATTTTCTTGTAAAAGATACTGTATAAATAGTGTAAAACACCTTTTATTCATTTTCTGTGTTTTGTGAGTATACATATATTGAGGAAAATATTTAGTACTGTTATGTCTAAATTACAGTTATTGTCCTCTGGACAATACCAGGTATCACTGCTAATATATATATATATATATATATATATATATATATATATATATATATATATATATATATATGCAATTGCCATAGAGAGACAGAGAATAAAAAAGAGAGAGCGAATGAAAGAAAGAAAGGAAGAATTAAAGGAAAAAAAGAAGAGAGGCAGAATAAGAGGAGTGGGAATCGAAATGGTTGGGAATGAAAAAAATGAAGGATTGGGAAAGGAAAAAATAGTCATCTAGGCTACTGTTTCTGTTGAAGATTTGTATACTGGTTTAAAGATATGAATTTATGTCAACAAGGAAGTAATCTTTTTGCTACTTGGTTGATTGATCCATTGTTTGCTTCTATGTATAACAACATTATATTACAGAATTTTGGGTGAACTCTGTCACAGCATGGCAGCCATTAAGAATATTGAAACCATTCTGAACTTGATGATGTTATCAAGCCTTATTCTATTGTAAGTGGAGGAGCAATCAACTTTTCGCTGGTCACTTGTCTGTTACTTTGAAAAGAAATAATCAAGTGTTGGATAACAAAAACAACTTATTACTCCTTTTTCTAGCTTTGTTTTGCTTTCTTTGTTGTCATTAGACTTTTAAACAAGAAAGAATGTCCAAAACAACAACTAGATGGGCTGGGGTTCTGAGATAAAATCATATATATTTATAAAATCATCAGTTTTGAAGTTTCTTTTCGTATAAAACAGCAATCGTGAAAACTGAAACTGTTTCATGAACACTGTCTGCAGGCACTGTTACCACAAGAGAAACATACCTTTTGATGGGACTGATACATAAAAAATAAGTCTTTAACTTACCTGACAGAACACTCTTCTGGCCATGTCCTCATAGAACACACCAACAATAATTCGAGCATCTTGCCTCTGTAATTAAGAAAAAAAAGGTTAATTATTGGGAAAAAAAAAATTCATATATAAAGTGAAACTTGCAGAGCCTGTATCCCTCTTTCATCTTCTCATAGATATTACTGACAAGACATAATCAGGATAACTTTGATACGGCAGATGGGTAGCAAAATTTGAGTTCATACCATTTCCTTAGACTTCCAGACAAATGTTTGTCCACATAACCTCTTCAGAAATTCTGATTGAATTCCAATGAAATTTTGTAGGAGGGTGAGTTAAGGAAAAATTGATTAAATTATAGGGTGTATCCATGGATTTTTTCACGGATATTTCTCCTGCACATAGCTACTTACTGATTTTCATTCAGTTCTTAGTGACATTGGAGTTAGCAGAGGTATTCACTATCTGAGTGCTTCCCAAATTATACATGTTGATATCACCAAAAAGTGCTACTGTGGCTTCTTCTGTTTCTCCAAAGAAAATAAATTGCAAAGCCATTCAGGAAAGCATGGCCAGTTTCTCTAGGGATGAAGTTGTTTTTCATAGTCAACAATGAATTCTGAATTTTTGTTTTATCCATTTTAGTTGATGATGAGAAGATAGTTGATGTTTTGTGACTAAGAGCCTTCCCATAAGTATCTTGACATTACACATATGATTCCCTGCAAGAATCATAAAAATAAATGAAAAGTATTGCAGAATCTCTCACTAGACTATTCAGCTAGTTGAAAATTTATATCTAGAAGGAAGAGAACCAAAAAATTTTGAATGAATATTTATTTTCCCTTGCATATTTTCTGGAAAATAGTTTGGAAATCCTTAAATTAAATCAAGAATCCTTAAATTAAATGCACGTGGATTTTTAAAGTTTTCAACTTCTTTCAACCATCATTGTTAATTTTCCCTGTGTTCATTTCAATATCTGAGGTCATCAAAATGAATCTAGTTTTTGCATTTACTTAACTTATTTTCTTAATATTTCTTGAATTAGAAAAAAACTATAGAGGCACTATGAAAGAAAAAACAAGAAAATATTGTCATAATTTTTTTATAACTCTTTATAGAGATTCATTAGGAAATTATGGCAATATTTTTCTCGTTTCATATGAATTGATTGTAAATCTTTTTGAAATTTCTATTGTATCTTTGTATGATTGGGTATTGTTAGCATTTCAGCCAAATTTGCTTATGGGGTGGTAGCAAATGTGAGGTCATAGATACAGAAACTATCAAGGTTTCAATTCTAATTGAGCCTTTAGAGAATTTTTCTTATCACTGAAATAATCAGGTTCTTTTGATGTGAGAAAACTTGAAATATGAAATTGATGCAAAAGTTCCCAGAACTAGCTCTGTACAATGTTAGGGAAATTTTTAGAAGTGTCCTTGAAAGTGTACATGAATGTATACTCTTTGAGAATTGTTTATGATAAAGTGATAATTTTACATTATGTGGTGAAAATGACGTCTGAATGTAAACATGCATTCAACACTGTTGACTCTCCATGTTTAATCTGAGAAAAAGGGCAATGGGCCAGGCAATAGATGACTGAAGGTGGTAGTAATGGTGCAGTAAATGCAGGGATTTGTTGGAGAGGGTTGGCAGAGTTAAAAACAAAATATTTTAAACTCGATGACAAAGAATGCTTTAAAAAAACCCAGAACTTGAAAACTAATGAATTTGAGGAACTTTTGAAGGATGATGTAGTTGTAGATAAATTACCGTTGAATCTGTCAAATTCTTTGAATGACACATTGGATGAGTAAAGATCTTTTTCCGGGCAAGTAAATCAACTGGTGATTAGGCTGCATGACATTGCCTGTTTTCATGTTACAAATATGATGCAGCAAATAATCATGGAGCTGTGATCTGGAGTTTTTCCACAAGTAAAATTTTCTCCGGACCTATCACATTCAGACTATGAATTGTTTTACACTATATAACACTCAATGTTTGATCAGAATTTCCAATAAGCTATTGAAAAATTCCTCAAGAAATTCATGGTATCAAACCAGAATCATTCTTATATAATGGAATCCACAATTTAGCTGAAAGATGGCGGGAGGTTATAGAACACTAGAGAAATACTTTGAAGACTGAGTAGTGATGCTTTGAATTCATACGAATGAATGATTTAGTCGCAGAAATGTTGATGATTTTTGCATCATCCTAATAATGATTTTAAAAACCAAGATAAAGAAAAGATTGAAAGTCATAGATTTTAACAGACATCTGCAAGATTGATGAATGTAATGATGCTTCCAATTTCATATGAATTGATTGTAAGAAAAAAATTAATTCATTCTTAAAACTTGCAGCAAAGTTGTTTGCAGCTTGGAGATCTATCTGAAGATAATGAATATGCAATATTTGATTTACAATTGCCCTGAAGCAGTTTAATATTTTTGCAACTATTAGACATATGAAAACTTAATTTACAATTTTCTGAAATATTTCAATGGTAATTACATTATATAATTGCTAAAAGATAGGTATTGTATCTTCCATTGTAATGAAGCTGGTTCTTTTATTAATAATCTCGATATAAACATGATTGATACTAGTGGAGCTGAAAAAAGGTATTAGGTGTATGCAAAGGTTCCTAGCACCCTCTTTTTGAAAGCTAGAGACTGAATACACAGTTGGAAACTGATTTTTCACAAGGAAATTTTTACATAGACCTGATATTTGAATATATTGACGATCATTATTGAACCTACGATAATCTAGGGATGAATAGTTGTATGAATGAGTAAATACACACATAAATATGGATACCAATAGATTTAGATTATTTCTATCATGACTTTATTTCATTATCCTACATGATCCCAAACTTAAAGGACTGGCTGCAGCCATACACCCATGCGTCAGAGGTGCGGCAAAGAAATTGCTGAGAATATGTGGTCCGTAAAACACCAGGACAATATTCAAAAGTGGTCCCCCACAACACAAATACCTCACTAAAATAAAACTCAAGAATAAACAAACCCAAAACATGACCCAGAACTGTGTGTATAGAATTCTATGCATCTGTGCTAGAGAGTACAAAAGCGAGACCAGTGTGTCCCCTAAAAATAAGTCTTGAGGAACATTGAAAATCTCATAGCTTGAAGAGACACTTTAAAATCTGGTATGGCTGACCATGTGTGGAGAGAGAAGGGTACACACTGACATTTATGGGATAAAGTCAGAATAATAGTGAAGTAATGATGGATGATGGAGTCTGCCCACATACTTTACTCAGATATTTTATGTGGCAGATTGACTATCAACATGAATAGCTTGTGAGAGCCACTGATCAGGAAGGAGCAGGCCATGAAGCGGGGACTTCATGGGTAGCGCTTGAGAGAAGCGAGCGCAAGCAGATATTCAAAGGTGGTAACAAGGCCAGCACAGAGGTCAATGGAAGATGAATCTAAAAAGTGATGCAAAATCTATACATAATGCAGATGGCTGCACATGCTTCCCTGGGACAAAGTTCAACATTCTTAAATAAAAAGTACACCCGAAGGTGGCAGGAAGGTACACATCAGAAAGATTGAGGAAAATAAACAATAAAAATGAGGAAAATAGTCCAACTAAACTACATACAATGATCTTCCACATTCACCTCTTTCTCCAACAGATAATCATCTCCTCAATCATTTTGAAAATCATATCTATAATAAAAGATTTAATGATTGTGAGGCCATGATTTGTACGTTTACTGAATTTATGGCTTCTAAACCTAAAGAAAACGCATTTGGTCTTGTCTGCAACACTGTATCTATGATAATGAAAAGCTGAGAAAATTCAAAAAGTATAATGGCACCAGAAGGTCACATGATTTGAAGCTCTTACTTAATAATTAATGAGGAGTTTGTCAGAATTTATGGGCAACCAATAGGCATTGACTTAAGACAAATCAACCAATAAAAACTGAATGGAAATCATAGTTACTGTCTTCATTTCACTTTTCAATCTAAATCTTGTGAAATAAAATCATCCAAGAAATGTCCAGTTCTTTTATTGTTTATAAAAGCTATATTCTGTGCACTAAAGTGATGCGATTTGTCATGGAAGGCTCTGATAATCTTAGTATAATATCGACACAACTACTACCACTAGTAGCAGAAGTAGTCAACAAAGTAAAGGATATGAATGAAGTTAAAAGGAAGAGGGTGGTGGTAGGAATACAGAAATTTCATATTTTTTTTCCGGCTGACTATTATTGGTCTTATAAGAACAATGTTCTAATTGATGTTTTTTCCTGATTAAAAACGGCTGATGCATATGATTGTGCAGATACCAAGATTAGAACTATTGACCTTCTGTTTTCCAACCTGAAAAGTTCTAAGTACAAAATGATTGTAATATTGAAATTATTTATCAGACTATAAATCAACAGAATGAATCAATTATAAGTAATTCAACTATCTTAAAACAGTTTAGACAAACGAAAAAGAAATAGAATTTTAACTTTAATGAAGAATGTTTATTCATTAACAAAGCTAATGGTAATTATACATACAAAAAAACTCTGGCAAGAATGGTAACAAGTTAAAAGTGTGATAGTCAATAAATTTCTTTGATGAAGCATTGTCATTATCTCTTGTCTTTCTGATAACTATAAGCACTTGTTTGCTTACTACATAAGGCTTGAGTCAATGATTATACACACACATATATATATATGTATGTTTTTAAATCCCCTAAATAGATACATGGTGAACAACTGATAATCTGAACAAGGAAAATTCACACGGTATAATAATATCTAATTCTATTGAAAACATAAAAGCCTTGAAAAGATTACATAAATTACATTAACAGATATTTGGAAGTAATTGACTCAAATGAAAGAGATTTTGAAAAATTCTTTAACATCTTCACTGCTTAAAGCTGTAAAGCTTTATATATATAAATATATGTGTGTGTGTGTGTGTGTGTGTGTGCATGTGTGTATATCTTTTAAGTTCATGAACTGCTTGAAACCAATGTGTAACTCTTCAATGAACAGAATAAAAACAATGGAACTCTTAAAGTAATTGAATTGAAGAGAAATAAAAAGATTACCAAAAAGTGCAAGGGAAGTAACTTGAATCAGACTGCTATGTATTCATTTTCACAAGTTCATCTGAAAACGAAGTCTATCCGTATTTGTGATTTTCTCCCAGGTGGAAACTAGGAACATGCAAGGGAGGATCAATGTCTATAGTCTTACACAGTTACTGATTAAATTTCAATCTGAAATCATCATCATCATCATCAGTCTTTTGATGTCTGTTGTTGGACATATATTTTATTCAGAATTTGCCACACTACTCTATTGTGGGTATTGCGAAGCCAATACTTTCTGAATTTGTCGAGTTCGTCTCTCCATCTAGTATTCTGCCAGTCTTAATTGTGCATGTTATCTTTGTTGTGAGTCGTGATGTTCATCAATTGTCTGCCATTCTTGCAATATGATCAGCCCATAACCATTTGGGTTTTCTAATGGATTCTGTGAGATGTTGTACTCTTGTTTTCTTCCTGATGTATTATGCTGTTTTGTGAT
Organism: Thysanoteuthis rhombus; assembly: GCA_963457665.1. Taxonomy (NCBI): domain Eukaryota; kingdom Metazoa; phylum Mollusca; class Cephalopoda; order Oegopsida; family Thysanoteuthidae; genus Thysanoteuthis; species Thysanoteuthis major. Next base: position 60,580,281 of record OY735206.1, on the reverse strand, counting down.
CTTTCCATGTGAGGTTGAGCATGATTCTTCCCTGTGCATGTTGTATGGTTCTCAGTTTGCAGGTTTGTCTCTTGCTTAGGTTTCATGTATCAGTTCTCTAAGTGACTATCAGGAGAATGCATTGGTTATATACCCTTCTTTTTAGGATTAATAGGATATTCTTGATTTTGAAGGTTGAGATTGCTCTACTGAAGGCTTGCCATCTTGGATTGACTCTTCACTTGAGTTCTTCTCTTGAGGATTTCATGTCCTAGGTATATGTCATGGTCTACTGTCTCCAGTTCTGTGACTTTAATTCTGATTGTTGTTCTGATTTCCAACATGATTGTTGCACATTATCTCTGCTTTGCTGAAGTTCATGTGTTGGTAGACTTTTTTGTTTTCTCCATTTAATTCATCTAGCATTAGTTGGAGGCTGTGTAGGTTTTCTACAAAAAGGGAGATGTTGTCTGCAAATCTGAGGTTGCTCAGATATTTGCCGTCTATTTTGATTCCTCTATTTTCCCAATTTAGGTTTCTGAAAATCATCTTGAGGCAGGCTATGAAGAGTTTGGGTGAGATGGTATCACCTTGTCTTACTCTTTTTTGGAGCTGAAAGGGCTCCAAGTCTTTATATAGCCTGATAAAGTAGCTGCTGTGACTGCAAGTATATTACAGTACTCTGATGTATACAGGGTGTACACCTTGTTGAGTGATGGCCTTCATGATCATGAAAATTTCTACAGTGTTGAAGGCCTTCTTGAAATGATAAATGCTACAGTGAGTGGTATTTTGTATTCGTTTGCTTCTCCTTTCTGCTGATTGTTCAAATGCAGATGGCCCATGGTTGAATTTTCCTAAAGCCAGCTTGCTCCTGTGGTTGGTTTTCATTGAGTGATTTTGTGATTCAGTTGGTAATAATTTTTGTGAAAAGTTTGTGGATGCAGTTGAGTAGGCTTGTAGGTCTGTAGTTGTTTAGGTCTTCTGAGTTTCATTATTTTATATAAAAGCATTATGATTGCAATGTTCCAATCTTCCGGGACTTTACTTTGTGCTAGGCATAAGTTGAATAGAATAGTTTTTTTCCTATTGACGATCTTACCAGATTTTTTCAGTAGATCAATGGTGATGTTATCTGGTCCAAGAGGTTTTCCTTTCTATGTTTGTTTGATGGCTTATTTCACATTCCATGGGGTTACTTCTGGGAAATCCTCTGACTAATTGCTGGTCTCTTGCATACCCTGTTCATTGTTTTGTAGTCCATGTCTCGAAGAGTAGAGTTTTTGGTAGAATTCTTGGGCACATTCAACAATCCTGTCTCTGTCTATTGTTATGTCACAATTTTCTGCAAGTATGCTTGTTATTTGTTTCCATCCTGAACTGAAACCAGTTTATGGCTTTGAAGTCTGATCTTTTTTTGAGAATTATCCGATGATCGTTGTTGTGTATCTTCTTCTGTCTTCACTTCATTTCTTTTTGATTGTTTCATTCAGTTCAGTCTCTTCAATTTTTTCTCTTGTTGTCGGTGGCTTGTGTTTGATCTATGCAATTAATATTCACCACTGAATTGTGTGCATTGACAAGAAAAGAAATGAAAAATTTGTTGTGTAAAATAAATGCTTTTTTACAATCTTACCAACGTTACAATCTTTTTGTCTGTTTCAAGTTGGTTTGATCAAATTTGACTGGTCTGCCTAGAATAAATCTTAAATTTCCTTTCTCATCTGAATCAACTAAAACAGTGCAAGTCGAGAATGAAGACCAAGCTTAACCTTCAATTCTACTATTGTTCCTACAGTATGACTTCAAGGGGATACCTAGTTTCTCCCATGTATTCTTTTCTACATTTGTTCGAGATATCGTAAATTCTATCTTTTATGAAACCATTCTCAAATGAGGGACCAACTTTTTTATTATGGATCACATGCCTGATGAGGCTGAAGAATGGATTGGGCAAACATCAAAAACATAAACAAAGAGTTCAAATTTCCAAGTGAAGTTTGGAATGGTAATAATTGATCTTAAAGTTATCGACAATATCTTTCTTTTAATATTGTCTATCTTTTATGCTCTATATCAAAGTTGTTTCTACATTTACATTCTTCTAGAATCTGCACCGGACTTGAATGATTCTACATTCTACAAGTACTTCATATTTAAAAAATAACTACATGATCTGTTTGCTTTCTCAAGTGTTTATTTTAATTTTATCTTTCTTCATCGACCATTTTCATCTCTTCCTCTTCCAGTTGAGACGGTCAGAGGCAGTCTAGTGGAGATAATGAATGAGTCAGGCAATTTACAGAAAGGGCAACAACCTCTCAAAGATAATCGGAAAAAAATCCTCTATCTAAAAATGCTGGAAGCACTCCACTACATTAGATTAATAAATAAACAAATATTATAGAATATATATTATATAAACATATATAATATTCTTTATATATTAATAAGAAAAGTTCCATTCATGATACTGTGTACCTAGCAATATCTTATTTTATTTTGTTTATTAGGTAATAACCTTCTTTCCTGGCAGCCTATTATATATGTAAAAAGTTAAATCTCAACCTCTGATTTATATAACTATTGAGTGGAGTCAATTTTGATATTTGTGTTAGACTAAAGAATTCTCCTGTGTTCCCTATGGCAAAACAGCTTTGAAAATTATAAATGCTTATGACAAACTTCATTTTCTCTAAATTGCATTTAACAAAACAATTAAGCTCTAAATAATGAAAATAGATGAGCAAATGAAAAATGAACTTATTTCTTTTATTTGTAATAACAGTACCAAGCGAAAACTACTTGACTGGTATTCATCACTCACCAGCTTTAATCCAATTTTGATATCAACTGTTTATATCTCAATTGAGTATTTACAAGAGAACCCAAGGATGATTTTTTGTAATTCAGTGAGGTAGCAGGCAGTTTCGATGGGTGAATTTTTCAAAATGTAAATATATTTAACTTAGATTCTATTTTAAAATGTTGTTGTGCAGAGTCAGCAAGAAACAGACTAGATTCACATTTTGTAATTTTCAAGACTGGAAATTCGACATCTCGCTTACATCTGTTTTATTTCTAATTTGATTTCAGGTGACAGGTGACATTAAATCATTGTCAAATGAGAAGACACACATGTAAAAATTGAACATCGATTATAGGGAATGAAAAAATTCTTCATTTTCTTTGTTCCTTTGCTGACTCCCTGAGCAGGAACCCTGACCAAAATTCAAATAGGGTATAGAACCAAGACAAATAAAAAGAACCTAATTTCTTCGTCTCATCTTTTCTCTGTATCCCTAGGGCCTATTATGTCAGGGTTATTTTTTGTTCCTCTTTTCCTTCTGGTGCTGCTACTGTTACTACTGCTGCCTCTTCAGGTTCGGCTCTTGCCCATCCTTCCAGTTCCACCAAAACACCATTTTTGGTTGAACATTCTTGACTGATTGCTGTAATTTATCAATTCTGAGTTTCTTTGTCCTGTCAACTGAAATTTGTGTTTTTCATCAATCAAAATGCTTCCTCCCTCAAAGGTGTGACCCTTGATCAATCAGAGAAGGTGACTTATGAAAAACTTGTTGCCATGGGCTTTTTCGGATTGTGACCCCTCCATTCAACTATCCTGCTATATATATACGTATATATATTTTATACAGTAATTAATCTTCTTCACCATTAAATTCAAAAAGCTAAGATTCTTCTGATAATGTCAACCTATAAATGGATCTTCTTAACTATAAATTCCTTATAAGAAATCATCGACCAAAATAGTCTACATAGTTTTTAAATTGGGCTGGCTGGCTGTGTATGCATGTATATATCATGCTTACAGGTCAAACTGATGGAGCTAGAGGGCTGAAAATTAAAAGTCTAGAAAAAATGTTTTTCCCTTTATTTTCAAAATTCCTCCTCATAATACATTTTTAGTTGGTGGTTCAGTTTGCAATGTAAAATTATGCTAAATTGATCCCTGAGTTTTTTTTGAAAATTCAAACATTTTTTGTGATCACTTCCCAACAGAATGCAAGATAACTAATTCATCCGTTGACCAACATAGCATGCTGCTAAGAGATATTGGTCATGTGACGGTTCCCATTGACTGACTAACCAGACCTGTTTTCATATTTGGTCATTTTCTTTCAAGTTCTACTGTAGAATGTTTTTTTCTGGACTTAGTTCCATTTGATATTTTGAAGGCTAGTTTAATTTAATTTTTTTCAAATTAATGTTGAAAAACATAGTGAATAAATAGATTGAAATTGCTTCAAGGACTGTCTGAGCACCTCTTTCCAAGACCTGGGAGAGCCGTGTGTGAGGAAGAGTAAGATCACAAGAGGAACCAATGCAGGAGAATAGCCAAGCTGAGAGGAAACACACTGTGTGCAAAGCCTAAGCTGAATTTACTCTATTAACAGCATCTGCAGTTGTATATGTGGGAGAGACTTTAGAGTCTGGATCAGGCATATCAGCAACCTCTGACCTCACTGCAGCTGCTGCGCCTCTCAGAACTGGAGACATGATAATCTACTTCAATGAAGGACAAACATCATCAATATTTCATCATCTGCATTTGCTAATCTAGTTTACATTAATTGGCGGCATGATTTAAGATGATCATCTAATTTCTATCTTTTTTTACATGTTACATCCGCCCCATATACACAGACACATACATATTTGTAATTACTTGCATACACCTTACATACGTACAAACTCATACATATATGTTTATTTATGCATTCATATATCTCTATGTATACAGAAGTATATGTTACCATACATAATTCATTTTTTTATGTATGTATATTTTCTCTATATAAACATTGCCTTCTATTTTCAGAGCTTGTTTGCTTCAAAAATAAAATCAGAAGGAAAGCCAATTGACAATTTTTGAAAGTACCTTGTTTTTTTTTGCAGAAAGTTAGTTCTTATCGTTGATACTTTTACCAACATCCTATCTCCTAACTTGATCATATTTATGGTATGGATATGTATAAAAACATGTTTATATATAAACATTGCCTTCTGATTTTCTCATTCAAACCTGGTTTTCTTCAAAAGTAAAATTGGCAGGGAAAGCCTATTGACAACTTTTGAGAGTACCTTATTTTTGTGATGGAATGTTTATTCTTATTGTTGATACTTAATCAACATCCTTTCCCTAACTTGATCATATTTATGGTATTTATATGTATAAACTTATGTCAAACTCCAGTTAGCTTTCTCTCTTCTAAGAGAGATTTTGTTTGGAGTCAGGAAGTTTGGTCTGCAGTAAGATATTTCCTCAAGCAGTCTTTCCAGATATAAAAGTTTGGCAAAAGAAAATTTGATGAACAGGAAGAGATATTCCTGGAGGAAAGAATTTCAGACCCAGCAATGGAGTAGCAGGATGGAAGAGGCAGAGAAAAACGAAGAACAAAGTGCAAGGGAAGGACCTTGGGAATTTGTTATGGTTGCATATATGTTCTGGAAATAAATTTAGCTTAAACTGATCGGCAATAAAAAGATTTTCGTTAATTTTATTTTGGTGAAAGAGGTTGCAAAACAAATGTGACAAGTCATATCCAAAAGCACAGGTGATCATGCAGAATTATGTGTAGGCTTAACCAATGTACCTGATTAAAAGATGAATTGTTTTCATTTTTGAAACACAAAATCAAATTGAGGGAGATGGTGAGTACAAAGATTTTGTTGCACCAATCTCCCAAGTTATGAGGGCCTTTCAGCCTTTAAAACCATCATTCAAAATCCTGGCTCTCATCTGGGGTTGAACATAGCCCACTGGTGCCAATAGGGAAATGCTAGCCTGATTTATTTTTCATCATCAGCTTTTGGGTGTCTGTTTTGAGACATACTCCTTCCCCAAGATTCACCAGACCCCTCTATCATGGGCATTGTTGAATCAGTACTTACTGAACTTGTTTAGTTTATCTTGCAATCTTATATCCTGCTGGACACAGTTTTTACATGTGATCTCTAGGATTCCATGTTGTGAGTTGCAATGTCCAGTGGTTTTCTGACATTCTTGCTACTTGACCAGCCCATAGCCATTTGGGTTTTCTAATGGATTCTGTGATACCTCAGACTCCTGTCTCCTCTCTAATATATTGTTCTGTCTTATGATCTCTCCATGTGATGTTAGACATGATTCTTTCATGTGCACATTGCACATGGTTGGGTTCAATGTTTCAGTTCCATAGATAACTATTGGGATGATGCATTAGTTGCACACCCTTCTTTGCAGGAATAACAATAAATCTTTTGGTATATCCTCCTCTCTATACAATTTTGTTCAGTGTTGAGTCTGTTGTCTATGATATTCCACAGAACTGCACAGTTAATGAACCAGAACCACTAAACAAAAGACAAAATTCCACTTGAAATTTGCAAAAGAATGAATTGGCTAAAATGGTGTGAAACAGTATAAAAAGCAACAATGAACAAGTGCTTAGTACAAAAATAATTGAATATCCAACAAGATCTTTCAGACATCTGTCATTATTTCAAAATTTATGGTCTTATATAAAGGATTTTGGATAAGATTTTAAAGTTACTTTTTGCATTCATTATATATAGCATTAATGAGTAATGTTATTGTTATCAAAATCAATCAGTACCAAACAGTTTTTTTCTTTAAAATGAATTAAAAATCATAACAAAATAGTTACATCAATCATGTTGATTTTTTATTCATATTTGTTTATTATACTTAATTTAATAACATACTGAATTTATAACTACAAATACAAACTGATAAGACTGAATATAAATTGTTTGAATTTTCATATTCTTTACTTCGCATATCAGCTGGTTATTGTTGTCTAGAAGACCGTGTTCCAGAGTGATCACAATAAACAGCTTACTCGTATAATTTGAATAGTGTGGACTGTGGAATAGGAACCAAGCCTTAGGGAACGAATAAAAGCTTTGGGGCAAAGTTTTCCAAAAAATTACTAAATATGAAAAAATACTTGAAGAAAGCTGGAAGATACAGCAGCTGAGGCATTGTGACAATAATGATCAAGATGAGAACACTTGTCCAAGTAAGTTAATTCTTAACATATATATATATCTCCCTTCTTTAGGGTTGAGAGCTCTTAAGTAAGGCACTCGTCAACTATTAGCTACTATGCAATGCTCTCGAATGGAGCTTTCTGGTTGATGGGGAATTCTGCGTAAGTAAATATATTGCTTAATTCGGTCCTCCTGACCGTCCAGTTCTGCATAAATTAGGGGTGGAGCATCTGCCTCTGGGTCTGAAGCAAAGGTTTTAACCCAACTTAGCAGTACTGGAAGAGATGCTGGATAATCTATAGTCACACTTTATAGTTGTCATACAACAAAACAGCTGTCTGTGGATGACACAATTATAAATTGTAATTATTACATATATATATATATATATATATATATATATATATATATATATATATATATATATATACATATATATATATATATATATATATATTAGTCTATATTATTCATTTACATCATATTTATTTCTATATCATAAAAATTTAATACTAAAACTCTCCCCAATTGTCACCTATGGAGCCAAAATATGGTGCGAATAACTAGACAAGCTCAGAAGCATTGGCTTTGATGCCCATGATAGAGGGGGTTGGCAAATCTTAGGGAGGATCTATGTCAAACGATGGCTGCGGCTACTGCTGCTGCTGATGATCCGTAGAAAGTCTAAATTTTCAAAAAGCAACTGAATGCTGCCAGGCACAAACTAAGGAATCAATTTTGCATAAAATTATGTGGCAAATTGACCCCCCCCCCTTAAAAATCTATCTAGGGGGGAAATTTTCAAAGAACATAATGCCATTTTTTTCTAGACCTAATAAGGAGCAAATATTCAAAAGTTCAGCCCTCTAGCTCCATTGGTGCTGCCTAAATGCGTGATATTTATATTCATACATAAGGCAAGACCAACATGAAAACTAAAAAACCCATGCTGACAGTTTTGGCGGAAGTTTTAGTTGACAGTTTCTAATTATTGGCTGTTCATTCATTTTAGTAGTCAATACTATCAAAATGGTTGATCCAAGATACCGATGACCCATATATAATCCTTTCTGTATGTCTCCGACTACAAGTTAATAAATGAATGCTGACAGTCAAGTCCTATACGATGAAGTGGAAATGAGGGGTGGATAGACTGCGGGGGGGGGGGGGGTGTTAGTGTGTACCTCCTTTTCAATTTCCAGGTTTTTTGTGTGTTCAGTATCTACTGATAGAGAATATTTACTACAAGCTATCCTATGTCAAATTACCAATAGCAGCTTAAAGAACTCTAGCTGTACAGGTTCACAATGCTCATCCCGATTATTTCCCAGCATAAATCCTAGCTATTTGCCTTATTCTGTACCTAGTTCCCAAAACCCATTTCAATCACTGTTCACAGTCACAAAGCATCACAGCTACTAAGAGACATGTGCTCTAGGGAATTTTTAACCACACATTCTGTCAAACTTAGGCTTATTTATAGATAAATACCCAAAATAGTGTTCCATCTCAAATAGCAAATATCTTCTTTTGGAATACAGTTTCAATTTGTTGTCTGCTAAAATAGATCATTTGGCAGCACATTGATGTCAATCAACAATATTTTACAGTAACCTTTTAGCACCATAGATGCCGTTCTTTAAATAACACCTAAAAAGGATGAAAAATTACCATGACTATATCACTTTTTTGGTGTGTGTGGGGGCATCGAAGATTTAGCCAAACTGATAAATCATGTATTTTTGGTACGAAGATTCCTGTAAAACTGGTTGGTTGGTGAAGGAAATACGTTTTTCAAATACTTCCTAGTTGTATGCATTTTGCTAAAGAGGAAATGAGTTATGCGCCAATTCTATCCAGTGGGAATAGGAGATCATGAAAGTGATCATAGTTTCAAGACTTTTAACCAATTAAGGTGCCTAATATCTAAATTTTCAAAAGGGTATAAAAAAACTCAAACATGTTAATTTTTATTTAATGGTTGAAGAAGACTATTCTTTCATTAAATCAAAAATTTTCCATATTTTGAAGAACCAAACATTATGACAAGATAAATTTGTTCTGTAAGACTTTCATCCCCAAAAAGATAAAAAAACAAAGAATTAGTAGATAACTTTACCTACATGTCTTTCCTGTTTCCTGAATGCAGACTAATTTTTGTGTGTGTTCCATACTATGATGATGTCACTGTCTGTAGTTGTAAAAGCTGACAGAATTTCATTTATTCATGTCCCAGTAGACTTCTAAAAGAGATCTAGGGGCATATATGTCCCTGCATTCATAGAAACCTTGGAATATATAAGCCTGAGGAGTCTTGAAAGAGTCAATTGATAGAGTTCAATTAACATTAATAATAATACAAGTATTGCCACTGAAGTGTTCTAACTTCATCAATATGTAATGGAAGTAGAGTACTATTGATATTCAATACTGAATGACTCTTTGCAAATATTTCATGGTTAAAAATGATAATCTGGGGGTCATGCAAGGCCAAATTGATAAATTTAAAAAACTACATGGTAGTCATGTGTAAGTTGACATTTTTTGGGGTAGAATCATAGCAACCAGATTAAATCATATCTAAAAATCAGACAGACTCGGGAAAAAAAAGATGTTGCCAGTTTTTCTATGAATTTTGAAGGCAGCCATTTTGAAATTCAAAATGGATGACTGTGAATGTATATTTCTTCCGATTATGACTGAGTCACTGAGAATTGATCCATCCCAAAATTTAATCACTTCTCCCATGGCCTATTACCCACTCTTCAACAGAATTTAATTGAAATTTTTCAAGAACTTCTGGGTATATCGTGTGGACGGGCAGGTGCGGATACAGAAATATAAAAAAAACATAAAAATATCTCTCAATCAAAATCAGATCCCTGGATCTACCGAAAATTTTATCACTTTTTCTGACAATGTGGTTTACCTTCCTATAAAATTTCATCAGAGTTCATTGAGGATTTTTTGAGATATTGCATAGGGAGAAAGCAAATATAGAAATTTATGGAAAAAAAAACCCAGAAAAATATCTCTCAATCAAAAAAAATTCTGGAATGGTACACTTTTCCATAAAATTCTGTTGACATTCATTGAGAATTTTTTGAGAAATCATATAGATTGACAGAAATGTAGGAGGGCAAAAAATGGGGAAAATATTTCTCTATCAAAAACGAATTCTCAGATCTTCCAAAAAATTGAATCACATCTTATGTTATATAAGATTCACTCTTCCACGCAATTGCATCAAAATTCATCGGGAACTTTTGGAGTTACAGCGTAGACAGACAGGTGTCAATACAGAAATGTATAAAATATCAAAAAGGAAAAATATCTCTCTATCAAAAACTAATTCTTAGATCTCCAAAATTCTGTGATTTCCTCTTTACTCATTGCTTTACTGTTACACAAATTCAAAATTTATCCAGATCTTTTGGAGGTATTGTATTGGCAGACAGGGTTGAGTACAGAAATGTATTAAAAAAAATGCCAAAATATCTCCCAATCAAGAACAAATTCCAGGATTTGCCTCAAAGTTTAATCAATTCCTCCTTACAAGGTGGCACACCCTCCTACAAACTTCCATTGAAATTCGTTGAGTACTCTTGGATATACCTATTAGACAGACAGGGATGAATACAGAAATGTATGAAAAATCAAAATGGGAAAATATCTCTCAATCAATGATGATCCACTCTAAAATTCCGTAAATTCTTCTTTGCCCCTTGCCTTGCCATTCCACAAAATTTGATTTATAAATTTGTTCCGTTTCTTTTGGCAATACTGTATAGACAGACATAGTGAATACAGGAATGCATTTAAAAATGCAAAAATATCTCCTAATCGAGAACAAATTCCTGGATTCGCCCCCGAATTCAATTAATTCTTCCTGACAAGGTGGCGCACTCTTTCACAAAGTATGAAAAATATCAAAATGGAAAAATATCTCCTAATCAAAAATAAACTCCTGGAGACACCCACCAAATTCAATCACTTTTCCATTATCCCATAGCTTGTTGTTCCACAAAGTTTCATTGGAATTCATGGTGGAATTAGGGAGATACTGTGTAGATAGTAAGGAACAAATATGGAAAAAAATCTCTTTCTGTTTTTTTTTCATGAATGTCAGTACTTGCTCCTGACTGTCCATGCGATATCTCTGAAAGATCTTGATGAATCTCAATGACCTTTCATGAAAATATAAGTCACACTGTAAGGAAAAAGTGGTGGAGGTAGATCCAGGAATTTGTTCTTGATTGAGATATATTTTTTTGTACATTTCTGTATTCACTCCTATTTGTCCACATGGTATCTCCAAAAGTTCTCAATGAAATTTTGTAGGAGGGTAGGTAATGGGCTATGAGAGAAGTGATTAAATATCAGTATAAATTTATGCACATTGACTTAATCATAACTGGAAGAAATGTACTTTCAAAGTCATCCATTTTGAATTTCAAAATATCTGCCCTCAAAGTCCATAGAAAAACTGGCAACAATTCTTGATCTGGTTTGTATTTAGATGCGATTTGTCCTTGTTGCCAAGATTTCAAAGTGTACTGTAAAAGGACAAAGGCACATTGCAAAATAAGAACAATACTAAGAAGTTTGCTCAAACATTCGGGATAGCCATTTTATAGCCCTATACAGTTGGTTTTATAACTGACTGAAAGGCTGTTTGAATTAACCACCATAAAATTGAACATTACCTCAAATTCTTCCTCCATACTTTATTTTGTGACCGATAATGATTTATTTTGTATAGAGACAATGCAGTTTTCAAATCCTCTATTTTAAGAAAAAAAAAAACCCATCACATTTGCATTTATGAAAAATTTTCCCATGGATTCATCTCTGTGGTTTTTTCTGTTATTTCACAAGATTTGCAGACAACATTGTCCTTTTTGCTAAACATGTCAAAGACAAAGACACAACTATCAAAATTGAAGATGCAAAACTGGAGAAAGTAGACCAATACATCTACCTAGGACAATAGATCTCCATGAAATTCACAAAAAAAGAAAAAATTAAGCTGAGAATTATACTAAGTTGGAGAGATCACAAGACAGCACAATATATGAGAGGAAAAATAGGAGCCCAAGATATCATAAAATCCATAAGAAAACTAAAATGGCCATGGGCTGGCCATGTTATGAGAATGGCAGACAACAGCTGGACATCATGACTAATAATGTAGATCTCCAGAGATCAAAAACAAAAATGGGGCCGACAAAATATAAGATGGTGCAACAAACTAAAGAAATTCAGAAAGTAGTGGCCCTGTGACGCCCATGATAGTGGGGTCTGGCAAATCTCGAGGAAGGTCTACGTCCAACAACGGACGCTAAAAGGCTGCAGCTGATGATATAAGGTTTCAGCTGAAATATCAAGATGAAGATGAGGATATTCATCTGAATAATACTCAGAACAAGTCTAGTTAGTCACCTTATGGAAATCATCATGTAACTCATGTTTTTTGGCAGCATGCTGTGTTGGGGTGATCAATTAAAAAATTTCAAAAAATAGTGATCAATAAATGAGTTACTTCTCTCACCTTTTGTTGGGCAGTGATCACTAAAATTTCTGAATTTTCAAAAAACTAGTTTGAATTCTGCCTGACACAAACTAGGGGACCAATCTAGCACTTACATGGTAAATCGAATCCTACACGAAAGACCTATTTAGGGAGGGAATTTAAGAAAAAAAACATGAAAAACTAAATATTTAAATTTAAACCCCCCTCGCTCTATTACTGTGGCTTGTATGCATGATATATACATAGCCAGCCAGCCAAACCAACCTGAAAACTAAAGAAACCAATGTTGACAGTTTTGGTGATAGTTTCTGATTATCTGTATCTTTATTTTTTTTTGACTGGCTTATATCAAGTAAATCTTTTCACAATAGAGAAACTAACAAGCAAAACCAAAAAGGTCAATGAAGACTATAGAATATGTATATGATTTCTCATAAGTTCTTCCTTTCCTTTCTCTGAGATTCTTACCTTGAGGTTTTTGACAGCATTGGTAGGATCTGTCAAAAAGCTTTGCCTTACTGCGATTTCAATATTTGCTTCCTTTACTTTCCTTTCAAGGTCATCAATGGTCTGCAAAAAAAAAGACAAAAATATACATATAATTTATGTATATTTATATACATGTATACATATATATCTATATATCTATATCTATATCTATATCTATATATCTATATATCTATATATATATATATATATATATATATATATATATATATATATTATTATTATTCATCCTTCACTACTATGCTACCCACTGATCTTTTTAGCAACTAAACTCAGGCCAATTTCCCTTTGGCTGTGAGTAAATAAATCAATTGTGCCAATCACAATACAAAAAATTTACTGGGAACTTTCTTTATTCTGCTCTGTGCTGGTAATTTGTTTACTTACTGCCTAGGGAATAGAAAGGAAGAAAAATCGAGATGAAGGTAAATGGTAGCCAAAAATGAATAATAATGAATTACAATACTTAATCTAATAAAATAAATAAATTTATATGTATATATGTATTAGGAAATAGATATTTATGATCTGACAGAATGATTATAAATTGCATTATATTATGTATAAACTTATATGAAATGATCTCCCATCATTATATGGATAATGTTGTCTGGGCCAACCATGTGACGATGGGAAATCATTTCAAATTAGAATTTCTATATAATATAATGCAATTTATAATCATATATATATATATATATATATATATATATATATATATATATATATATATAGCAATATGCAAACGCATATATGGATTACTATCAAATATAATTTGTAGTATGATCAATTGTCTACCAGTTCACCATTACATAGTTAAATAGATATAGGTAAATAGATAGATATACTCATTTATTCATACAAATAGCAGGTAGTGTTCACGAGATAGAAAAATCTTGAATGGCTGACCACACCTGGAGGCAAACACCTTCCTCTCTGGAAAGAAGTTTGGACTATAATCAGGGTATGCTGTTGGAAACTGAGAAAAATCAAGCACGCAGCATACATCAACATGTTGACTGAGTGTATAACTCAAACAAGTACAGTGTTCAACCCAATGTAGCTTCTACCACTCAACAGGGACAAGGTATGGAAATCTATATCTGATAAGGAAAGGAAAGCAAAACACCCGTCATGAGTGTTGCTACCATAAAAGAAAAAATTCTATTTACTGCCATTACATTCCCATAGTACATCTAAAGAAGGCCGTAGGATGGATTGGCCTAAATGTTGGGTTAATAAAATGAACAGCAAGAACAAATTCAATAGCTTGAAAAACTCTTTGAATTAACCAAGGATATTTTGATGATTTAGTTGATAGAGTTAGATTATTAGCACTAAATCTAGGGAATTTTTGCAACACTTTCAGTATTGTTTGAAACTGAATTTTTCCTCTTTGTATGTTTTCTATAAGAAAGATAATTACAGGAAAGTCTGGTTTAGAAATGCTTGCCTTTTATAAATGCATTATCAATACATGACTTAGAGCCCATGTCCAACTGAAATTAATCACAATATACATGGTCCATCATATTACTTTTAAGCTTGTTCTCAGCCCACATCCATTGATGAAATGTTTTCCAAATATATCCTCACACATTCATACATATATATATAGATATATCTATATCTATATGTATCAATATCCTATTAGTTCTGTTCAAAACCGTTGCGATATTAAGAAAAAATAGCCTATAAAGGGCAATGGTACCATAGTCCCCTTTGGACCTCATGCACTTATCCAAATGTCTCTTCCACTTTTCAAAACAGTCTTCCAAGTCATCTTTTGGGATCACCATCAGCTATCTCTTTCTATTTTTCTTATGCTTGTCCATGGTCTGAAACCTCTTTGACAAAAGTCAAAAGCCTTGGGGAGTTGATTCTAAATAATGGTGGGTCTAACAGACCTTGGTGATGTAATATTTTATCTAAAACACCTGCACAAGATGTGGAAAATGACTCCCTTAGTCATTGTTAGTGTGATGGTCACGCTGTACACATGCTCACTCAATGGGACCCCTCGCTGATTGAGTAGCCCTACAGGAGAGTGTCAATTCTTGTATGTTCAGTAAAGTCCTCTATGATTAGCCATCAAATTACATCAACGCTGTGCAACCAGTTCTTAAGATATCAATAATGGCCTAGTATTTCTGCAAACGTATGGATGTTGATATGTATGGATGAAGATGTATATGCATCTAAACATTTGTATATATATATATATATATATATATATATATATACATACACATATATATATATATATATATATATATACATACATATATATATATATATATATATATATATATATATATATATATATATATACTAACTGTTCATGTAACCTTTGATATCAGGATGATAGTCAGATTTATTAAACAGATACATCAAAACTTCTCCTCACTCAATGAGTTGATGCAGTGCTGATCCAAATTTTGGTAACTTAAGGTACAAAATAACTTTCTGAAAAAAAAATTGATGGGAAATGAGGTTCTTTGTTTTGTTGTGGAGTGATTTTGAGAAAAGGATAAATGCCTGGCAAGACGTGGGAAACGCTGGCTAACTCTATGGATGAATAGATTGATCAATCTATTGAAATTTCCTGAACTTCTTGGTAGCATTTCATAAAATGACACAGCAAATTCTGACAGGTGGGAAAAAAATGAAATAATAGTCATGGTTTTTCAGTTTTTCAATTCATTTTTTTAATTTTTATTGTTAATAGATGAGGTAAAATGAATCTTTATTCTTTTTTATGTTTCTTTTTCTATGTCTATTTTTTATCTTCATCTTTATTTATTTGTTGCTTTTGAGCAATGGTCTGAGAAAAAAGTTGTAATAAAAAGCAACCAATAAATTAAGATGAAGGTAAAAAGTAATCATAAAAATGAAAATAATGATTCTTAATACTTCATCTGACAAGAATTTTGAAAAATTGTATCAAAAAACTGATACTATCAGAATATGGCTGCCAATTGGAGTGAAGGAGATCACTTGAACTTCTGCCTACTTGTTGAGTCTTACTAACTCAATTGGTAGAGCAGATAGGCATAAAATGTGCTCCTTCCATAAGGAGTGTGGGTTCAAATCCCACCTAAGGCTTATTCTTTATTTTCTGATGAAACAGTGAGCTGTTTGCTCACTGCCAAGGGGTAATTGGTCAGAGCAAAATGTTGCAATACAAAGCAACTAATAAATCAAGACAAAAGTAAAAAGTAGACATAAAAAATGATAATTACGCTTGCATTTTCGCATTGACTATATTTGAACCATATATATACATATATATATATATATATATATATATATATATATATATATATATATATATATATATATACATATGTATGTATATATGGTACAGATCAGGCTAATAGTATAACATAATATAATAAGACTCTCCCGATGAGGCCTGGAGAGGGCATAAACATGAGCTAGTTAGTGTAGCAAATCCACATACTACTATATATATATATATATATATATATGCAAGATCTCATCTTTTCTTATTGCTACCCACTGACTCTACCACTACTCCCCCTTAGCCTTACTTAGCTTTCAACCTTGCGCTAACCATAAAATATACCTTGTAGAAGAGAAGAACTTTATGATCATTTGATTTTGTTATTTTCGATTGAAAGTTTGTTTTCGGCAACTTTCATTACTATGTTTGTTGCCCTTTGGAAATCAGGAAAAATGTGTTGTCAGTGATTTTGAATTAGGGCAAGTATTACAGACAAAATATATGGATAATGTAAATACAATGCTAATGATTTTGATATAGAGATACATTGTGAATGATTTTATGAAAGAAAATTCACTGAAGACCAGAAAGAAAGGGGTTGTCCATGGTTAGGAAATAGAAGCAGGCATTACTGATTGAATCAGACTTTTATATGTATAATGTAAATGCATTGTTGATGATTTTACTGTAGAAATGCATTGTAGATAATTTTACTATAGAAATTCATTGTAGATGATTTTATTGTAGAAATGTATTGAAAATCAAATAGAAAGATTTTCAGTAGCTTGGAATTAAGGCTAATTGTTACTGACAGAATAGAGCTATTATGTGTATAAAATGAATATGTTCATATCTAATATATAATATACATACATATGTATAGATAAATGCAGAAGTACACCCATAAACTTAAGCGCCAACTATGCAGATAAGAAAGTTATGAGTAAGCTATGGGCAATATTCTATCTCTAAACAGATGTTTTCCCAAATAAGCCAGGAACACATATTTGTTTCATCAGATATATTGCAGTCACTTCAATCACTTGAGGCCATGTCGACCAACAAGCCATTATATAATCATGATTTCAGTCAAAGTTTATTTTCTTTCTAAGTAAATGCTGCTGTCAATATGATGAAAAAAAAATAGTTAGCTCTAAAGCAAAATATACAAGAAGAACCATGCAATGTGCACAGGAAAAAAATCATGCTAAACATTACATGGAAAGACTACAAGACAGCACAGTATATGAGAGAAGAAACAGGTGTCAGAGATGTACTGAAAGTCATTGGGAAGCTCAAATTGCAAAAGGTAGGCCATGTTGCAAGAATATCAAACTACTGCTGGACATTGTGACTCACAATGTGAATTCCTCAAAGATCATTAAGAAAATTGCAGCTGATAAAAAAATGAGATGGCATAATAACTGGGATGAGTTCAGAATGTATTGACACCATGATGTTTGGGAGCAAAAAAACTGGCAGACCTTGAAGAAAGCCTATGTCAGACAACCGACTTTAAAAGGTTGATTTATGACTGATGATGATTTGTCCTTATTACAATAAATCATTATTGACTAATATCTTCATCCTACTTATCTACAAGTAACCAACTAACTTTGAAGCAAAACTCTTTGTACTCACTTTTCTGCACACTTTTTTCACACAAAGTCGCACAAATCTTTCACAAACGCACAGTTTTTATTAGTCTATCTATTTGTCAATTTATCTCTGAATAGATGTAGACATTTGAGTGAATATATGTTTGTAATGTTTTAAATCAGTTTTAATTTGGCAAAGGTAGTGGAGTCAGTGTTTATACTTGAAATGCTTAGGTTTTAGATTATTATCAGCATCAGTTTTCAAATTTATATGGGAAGATATACATGTATGGCTGTATGCATAAACCTCTTACTGAAATAGCTATATCTAGGAGTAAATATGATTGCATATATATATATATATATATATATATATATATATATATATATATATAAAATATTGTAGACTCAGATTAATTTCAGACCTCAATACAATATAAATAAAATTTTGATGAACAGAGGACTTCAGTTCGTCCCATCATACAAGTGTTGAAAGTTTATTACTCAATGGTAAGAGCATTGCTACGTTGAAGCAGCTACCCTATCGGTGGTAGGTTCAATTCCTGCGGCAGCCCCATTTTCTTCAATTGTTTATCCTATTTATATTGTCAAGGCCGAATGATACCTTAATTATGTAATGATGGGGGATCTTTTCAGTAAGTTTATATATAATATTATGCAATTTATAATCTTTCTGTCAGATCATATATATCCATTTCTGAATAAATAACTGTCATGTTGAAAGAAGCAAATTGACCAAAAATAAACCAGACGAGAATTTGGGTTGGAAGCAGTTATTTAGGCCTTTGCATTACCGGTAACTGTTTAGCTCAATATATATATATATATATATATATATATATATATATATATATATATATATATATATATATATATATATATCAGTTAGTATTTATAATAATTTTTGAAATTCATGTTAACTTTCAGCATATAAATAATATTCATACCATAACTATGGTAGTTGAAGCTAAATATTAACCTATATAAGAGCCTCATCTTCACAAATAATAGGCAAGGAGATGTTTTTCAGCCATTTGGTTAAAAGTGAAAGTATAGATTTACCAATATTCTTACATGGTTTTCATTTTGCAAGTGTATCATAAATAAATATATGTGTACTTCTGTTATTTTTCATCTATGCCTACTCCACTCTCATAAAGAATTAATAGTTTAATTAGCGTATATTTTGGCAGATAAGACAACACTTGAAACCTCCAAAAAACACATAAAAGAGGTGATTTCCTGAAAAACTGTAACTATATTGTAAGCTAAAACATTGAAATTCTGATTGAAATTGAGGTCACATTTCATTTTTCCCACTTAAAAATAAGTTGATCTTTTAAAAACTTATGATTTGCCCCTTTATGAATCAGTCAGAAAGAAAGTAAAGATACCTTGATTTTGAGGTCTCATTTTTGTCTTTATGGTTTATCTGAATACTTGATATTAACTCCAAATTGTCTATTAAAGTCAATCAAAATTCTTGCAATTTTCTTAAAAATACATTATGAAACTGTGTTACTAAATGCAAGTTTCCTTTTTTGCTCATATAAAATCTTGTACCATACATGGGGGAGACAAAATAGGCTGTGATTGATACATTATAAAGAATAAATCAATTTGAGAATTAAAAGGCAAAATAAATCATGCAATAAAATAGTGGGCATGAAATAAAACAAGCCTTGATATATCAGTGTTGAATTATTTATGTTTAAAAATATACAGAAGACACCCTGATCATGTAAATCAGAATCTGGTGTCATAGATTAAGTCATGCTGATAATCTGCTGTCATTTTGAAAGGTCACAGATGCACTATGCACAAACAGAAAAGATCTCTACTGAATTAATAAGAAAGAAGATAGGACATTGCTATCAAAAGAAGGTATTGTTTATGTCAGACACTACACTAGATTGAGAAAGATAATTTTATCATTCTTTATTTTGCCAAATTTCATGTAAGGGGTTGTTCATGAATCATAGGAAAGTGCCCATTCTATCCATTGAAAACATACAATAGATATGTACCTGATTTGATCTGATTCCAGTACGAGAATATAAACATTACCTTATGAAGAAGTTTTGATTTTTAAAAAAGTAAAAGAATGGTTAAACAGTAATTTTCAAATTAGATTAACTGGGATCTTTGTATAACTTCAGTGCCAACATTTTTTGTTGTAACCAACTGGCAAAGTAGTGAAAACATCAAATAACTTCATTTCACATTGAGCGTATTAATACTCTTATTTGAAATTATCTGTTTGTTGTTGGATAGAAGTATAGGTATATGAGCCAGGGGTGCAAGGGGGTGGGATTTAAGCAAAACTATGTAATTTGGACAAAACAGTATAAAATTTCAGGAAATTGAAGCCCATTACCTCCCTTAACCAAAGAGCTCCCATATACCTATAGATAGCAGGGTTACTACTTTATGACTGCAAGTGCCACAGCTGACATCTTACTTCTACCACCTTACTTACTCTATCATACTCTGATCAAAGTTTATAAAAGAATTAATTGAGTATTGAGGATGAGATGTAGATGATTTTGATATGAGATTTACTTTAGGAAGTATTCATCAAGATATGAGATCATCTACGGGACTGATGTTAGTAAAACCAGTTATGAGCACAGCACAAGTACAAATCAAGTATGACTAAGGTCAGCCATTGACAACAGTAACACTGTGATTGAGTTAGTGTTGAGAATGAGTGACAAACACAATTTTGGGTACTGAAGTATAACAGCTCAGAGTTTTGCTAGAGACCATGAATTCTAGTCCACAAGAAAGACCTGATCTGGACTAAAATACACAACCACACCCTGACCAAAGAGAGATAGTGGCCTCGGAAGTATACTTAGAACTATGAGCATAAACTTTATCATTTTGATAATTGAAACATTCTCTAACTTTGAAAATCTTCTCATCAGTGAAAAAATTTTTCTTCAACCATTGCCTGGATACTGCTGAAACAACAATTTGATCTCTGCTCCCTGATTTTCATCAGTGCTGTAGTTAGAATGTGTCCAGTTCTATGATGATAGGCATGTAGTCCAAGATCACTTTTGATTAGCCTGGATATTGATCTGGGTGAAATATTCATCTCTCTAACCATGATTTTCTGCTTTCTCGAAGGATTACTCTGGATTCTGTTTGACACTATTTTGAATCCCTCCATGGTATGATACACCAACTTTCTACTGATCTCAAGTGGTTAGTGCAGATTGAAAATAGCAAAAGTTTCATGACCAGCCTTATGAAGGCTGATCACTGTGATTCTGTTTCCTTTATCAGCTAATTCCATAATTGAACACTACATTTACTACAACTGAAAATAAGAGAAACAGAGAGTTATCAACTTTCATATTGACTAATCACCATCAGTTATCTGAAAGATTTTGAAAAAAAAATACATAATATAAACCTTTAATAGTATTTATTGCAGTATTAGGTATATATATATATATATATATATATATATATATATATATAAAAGAATCTTGGGTATATGTCCTTGTTAATCTTTTAAAAAAAAAAGAATTTTCATATATATCAATAGCTCTATTGTGTTAAATATTGAGCACTGAGATTAAGCATCTACAGTGGGTAAAATCTGTTTTCATTCATTTTCTTTTTGTTTTTATTAATCAAGAAAACGAATATTATGCACAACATATATGTATATATATATATATACATATATATAAAGGACAAACGAGAGGAAATGTAAAAATAATTTCATTTTTATAAATTCCAACTAGTTTTGATCAGTAGTCATCATCAAGGGAAGATGTGTAAAATCTCTGTTTGTCTGTCTGTTTCTCTCTCTATATATAGGAGCATCTGGGGACTGTTGATACAAAAATCTGTTAATAATTTTTGCTGATACACCCTGATTTCTTTCGGTCCCCAATTAAAAACAACACACCCTATTTCCATCGTGGCCCATGTATGTCAACACCTATCCATTGAATTCTAGACACCATTAAGAAAAAAAAAAACACATTCAAACAAACTTTTCCTGAAAACTGATCTGTTTCCTCCTGACCCATCCTTTCACTGATCCCTCTCATCTTAGACTGATACTCACAGACACAAGTTCAAATATTCCCTGACCCTTTCTCTAACAGACCTTCATCTTGACTCTCACCTGCACTGATACAAACACCTCCTCTCCCACACCTACAGAACAACCACAACATAGAAATATCCCCATTTCTTTCCTCAAATCTCTAATATGTAATCCTCATACAGTTTTCTCTGCACTGCTGCAGGTTTCTCTGAAAAAGATGGCTGGCTACCATTGAAATGCATGGAAATGTGACCACATGATAATGTAGATTTTCCAGATGTAGCACCTGCTTTTCTCTTGAATTTTTCTCTTTACCTTCTAACTGTCATTTTCATCAACAAATCTTGTATAATAAACAATGAGCAAAGACTTTACCATTCCCAAATTATGAATATACAAATAAATAAATGAATACAGTAAATCATACGATGAAAATTCTATGTTTGAAAACTTGACTTCATTTTTCTGGTGACAGATCTGTCAATTATGGTTGAATCAATATCTTTTTAGTCAAAAACATAAAAACAGCCTTAATCTACTAAGAAATTCTCTATAAGTATCAAAAGTATTTTTTCTTTTTCTTATAACTAAGTTTATGTTATTTTCTTTCAGTTATAACCAAAATTAAACTTTCAAAGATATTTAATCATATTTGGAAAGCTTGTTAAAAAGTGGATGCTAGCAAGGAAAAAATTTAGAGTAAATTAATGGAAATCATAAATTTCCCAAAACTACAGTACAGTGATTTCAAACAATTTTTTCTATTTTTTAGGCTTCTATTTACATTTATTTCGATATTTTTGTTGCTTTTTTAGAATTTTTTCAACCGGCCAGAGAAAAGTTGTAATAAAAAGCAATGAAAATATTTAGATGAAAAATTTAGAAATAGCATTTGACTTATCGATTTGCAAATGTTTAATCCACGTATGAACAGGGTTTATATTTCTATGTAAATAAATCAATAACACAAATATCATTACGGTGCATTTATGATTTCCTAAACTTACCAAAACTTTTCATGTTTTGTTTGTACTGCACGTACAGTGTATTTTCCCTAATGTGGTTTTTCATGGTATGCTGCAAAAGAACCCCCAGAGTTTCTATTGAATTATTCAAGACTGAACTGCGAATTACCAAAAACCATGGACAGAAAACCCCACAAATATCAAGGGATAACTTTCTCTCTCTCTCTCTCTACATATATATATATATATCCATCATCATCATCAGCCCTTATGAGTCCACTGCAGGACAGAGGCCTCTCTCATCTCTCCATGATGACAACAACTGCTCAAACCTTGTCTTACTGGCTAACTTTTCCATGTCATCCTTCCATCAAATGCCTGGTCTTTTCTCTACTGCCTTTACTATCCCATGAGCACCAATAAGGTAACCTTTTGCTCCATTAATTATCCTTTCATCTTGTTAAGTTCTCAGCCCATTGCCATTTTTGTTGCTTAATTACTTGTATGATATCCTTCACCCTGGTACTCTCTTGGATCCATGTTGATATTTTTTCTTTCACCGAGAGTCATTCCTAGCATTTCTCTTTCCACTGACTTCAGTGTAATTCTGAGTTGGTTTTTTAAGTGATTTTGTAACTTTCCTGGTTTTGCCTCTGTATGTCAAAGCTAGTGTCATGCATTTATTGTACCTTTTACATTTTAAGCATATTCGTATTCTGTTTTTTAATACATCTCTATACTTCCTAACTAAATGTTTCATTTTGTTTCCATGGTCCTTTTTTAGTTTTATGTTTTTTTTTGAGGACTTCATTATTGAATATTACTTTTGTCTTTGTTCTCTTTATCTTTAACCCTATTTTCTCTTGCTTCCCCTATTTAGATCACTTAACATGTTTTGTAAATTATCTGCTTTTTCTGATTTTAATGCAATATCATCACAAAACCTTAAATGGTTCAAATATTCTCTGTCTATGTTAACTATCATGCTTTCCCTGTCTGTTTTCCAAAAAGTGCTTTCAAGGTTCAATGTAAATAGTTTAGGCAAAATTGTATCCCATGTCTTGACCGCTTTCCAATCTTTGTCTTGTTTGTATCTTAATGAAGTTTAATTATTGCAGTGTCATTTTCATATGTATATATATATATTCTCAATGACTTATATAATTCTCATTAATACCTTTTCCTTGCTCTGAGTTGAAGACTGCTCTGTTGTCTATTGAATCAAAAGCTTTTTCATAGCTTATATAAACTAAACAAAGT
The DNA here is from genome assembly GCA_963457665.1 of Thysanoteuthis rhombus. Taxonomy (NCBI): domain Eukaryota; kingdom Metazoa; phylum Mollusca; class Cephalopoda; order Oegopsida; family Thysanoteuthidae; genus Thysanoteuthis; species Thysanoteuthis major. The sequence continues at coordinate 60,556,082 of OY735206.1, read as the reverse complement.
GGTGGTTTTATTGTATTTTAGTGTCTTTTCAATTAGCTGTTGTAATGTGATTAGGTGGTCTGGTGTTGAATAGCTACTCCTGCAGCCTGCTTATTTGTGCAGTTGATTTTCATCTGAAGTGTTTGTTAATCTATTTACAAGTATTTTTGAGAATATTTTGTAAATGCCAAGTTATAATGTTATAGGGCAGAAATTGACAAGATCTTTATTGTCTACTCCTTGGATAGTTGGATCACTATTTCTAGACTGAAGTTTTAGGGCACTTTTCAACTAAGACAACAGACAAGAATTGTTTTATTGATTTTTTTAGCAATTTATTTCTGTGTTTGCACAAAGTAATTGGAATTTGGATCAAGTTAGTATAAGAATTGTCTGTATGTTTCAGTTCTCAGACATTCAACCATTCTCTGATCATCATCAAGAACATGAAAAACTATTAATATTATGAGTTTTAGCCTTTTTGAAAACAAAGAAAACCTATAGATATTATTTGTCATCCATCTTGGTGTTTAATTTTTAGAATGTCATGATTTTAAATTCATGTTTTTTAGTCTGTGATGGTGATCTTATGTGCAAATGGCTCATAAAAGATATATAGGTTGGGCTGGTACATCTATCAATTATTAGATACATTTAGAACGCTAGTTTCTAGGCTGAAATATTATTTAATGTAGATTTTTTGTTTTCAAAATAGTAAGCTCAAGTTATTGAAGTATTTTTTCACAATCGATGTTAAATGATATGTATGTGTTATCTACAAGTATCTGCTGAATCTTGGTAGGAATATCATAACCCTGTATGCTAAGTTGATTGATATGAACAGTATGTAGCAACTGTCATCACACTTTGAGAATGAGATATCAAATGAGAAAAGTAGTTTTTACAAACAGAGTATCACAACAATAGATTCCAATGGCTAAAAAAAAAACTGGTCTGGTTACTCACCCAATAGAAATGATTGCTTGATCAATGTCCTTTGGCAGCATGCTGTGGTGGGGGTAATCAGTCAAAAAATTTGTTACTTGTCTTATATCTTGTTGGGCAGTGATCATAAAAAAATCTGAACTTTCAAAAATCCAGCATGAACCCTGCTGGACACAAACTGAGGGATCAATATAGCATAAACTTACATTCCAAATTAAACCAACACTAAAAATCAATATAGAGTAGAGATTTTCTCAAAAACAAAAATTTCTCGACATAATGAGTGAATGTTGGAATCTTTAGCCCTCTTGCTCCATTGGCTGGCTGGCTGGCTGGCTGGCCTGTACACATTGTACAAAGCCTGCTAGATCAACTTAAAAACTGAAGAAACCTATGTTGACAGTTTTGGTTGACCGATTCTAATTGGCAGTAAGGGATAGGCAGAAAACGTGATGAATATTTTCTGTACAATGGCCCCTGAGGTTAAAAAATTTCCTCACACCTTATACATTGTAATTACTCACAAGAAATTCTCAGCCCAGTAACAACAATGGCTCCCTAGGTTAAAAGGTTTTCCTCACAAGCATATGCACACTCATAAGCACACCGACACTACCTACCACATGATGAGCTGAGTCCGCAACCTGGTGACTTTGACTTGGCTTCCAACCAAACCTGATGAACTTTATTGACCTCCGACAAAATGAATACCAACCCCAAAACTTTATGACAGTGTACATCACTTATTTACTTATGTTAATATCTTTCAGAGTTTGTTCAGACTAAACTGAGTTGTTTGTTATCTTCCAATGTCTTCTTTTGACAATCTTTCTCAGACTAAGGCAAATTTATCTATTCAGATGGCTACCTCTGTGTGTTTGTATGTATAAAGGATGAAAATGTATTTGTAGATAATATATTATCAACAAAGAGAGGTCTAGCAAATCTTGGGGTGAGTCCATGTCCAAAGACAGATGCTAAAAGGCTGAGGATGATGAATTCTTTTCATATTATTATGTTTGTTCCAAAAACATTGTCTGAAGGGATATATATATATATATATATATATATATATATATATATATATATATATATATGAGTTTATATGTCTCTCTCTCTATATATATATACATGCGCATGATATATATATTGCTCATAGGCATACATGTATATGCATGTACACATATATTCATATACACTTGCATGCATACAGATTTATATGCATATACAAACATATCTATTTATTCACATATAAACATACACATCTCTCTCTTTTCTCACTTTCTATCATTCTCTCTCTATATATATATATGTACATGTGTGTATATCTTGTGTTAGTTACATCATTTCAATTTGTATCAAGTTTTTCTATTTGATTAGTTCTGTTGGTTATGTTATTGTTTTGTTGTCATTTTTAGATTTTGGCATATTTTGTATGACATTCTGTTTATTTAGGGTTGTGTTGTTTTAATTAGAATTGCCTGTAATATTTGCAGTCTTTTTATGTTGTAAAAGTTTTTCGTGGGTATTTTGTGGCTATTGGAAATGTAGAAATGTGGAACTTTTGTGTGTATGTGAGTTGTATATATACGTATATATATATATATATATATATATATATATATATATATATATATATAAGCTTGTTGTGTGGATGTAAGTTAATCCAGCTGAACGATGGTGGTAATTTGACAATGTGGGTGAGAAACATTGGGGAAAATCTTTTCAGATACAACACACTTTTTCTTAAATCTTTCTATTCCACATTGTCAAATTACTACTACCATATATATATATATATATATATATATATATATATATATATATATATATATATATATAGCTACATGAATAAGTCTGCAGCCAAATGATAAAAGAAGCACTTGCTTTACATTTTTTTATTTCCTTGTCAATGCACTGAATTCTATGGTGGATATAAATTACATAGATTGAGCATTATACAGTAAAAATCTCCGATGAAACTTCAGGTAATGACTGAGTCAGGCTGTGTATCTATTGATCCATCCACGTAATTATATATGTATATACATACACATATACATGTGTATTCGCATACATAGTCAAACATGTCTGTATGACACATACATGCATATTTATATACATATACTCACAAAGTATAGACTCTTATCTTTTTATGTATAGATAATAGATATATCAGTATACATACACGTACACGCATGCACACACACACATACATATATATATATATATATATATACATATATATATATATATATATATATATATATATATATATATGTATATATATATATTTATATATATTGATCAATGTCTTTTCACACATTACCCTATTTTTCATTGACACTTGTTTTTTTTTCATCCAACCCAAATTCAATTTCCTACTTACTTGAGGAAGAATAGTAGAGACATACAACAAAGTAGTTTTGTTTTCATCAAGTCAATTATTTAATGCAGTCGTCTCCTCCTATTTCTTCTTTATTTTGCTTTTAGATTTACAAACTCTTCTTGAACCTATTTTACCAACAGCAAATCAATTGCATAATTGGTGTAAGTTTGGTAAATGAGGCATGAATTTGGAGCATAGGAAAAAAGGTTGTCCAAAAGAGGAAACTGTGGCTGGATGAATGACTAAGACAGGACATTGGCAGTAGATAGGTGAAGAGAAGAATGGATATCTGGGGTTTTGTGGTCGTATGTGTATAAGATATATATGTATCTAATTATGTAAGTTTAATGATTGGCCTCATATGCATTTCCTAGGTTCTATAAGTTAATTTTTCAAGAGCAATATAAAATTATTCCATTGTCTTCCTAATATTCTGTGGCAGTCATTGTTTATCATCATCAACAGCATTCTTCTAGCATCTGTTGTTGGACATAGACCTTCCCCAAGATTCACCAGACCTCTCTATCATGAGCCTTGCAGAGCCAGTACTTTCTAAATTTATCAAGCTCATCATGCCATCTTAATTTCTACTGGCCTCAATTTTGCAACTGATCTCTGGTGATCTATGTTGTGGGTTGTGATACCCAGCGGTTGTTTGAGATTCTTGCAACATAACCAGCTCATTGCCATTGTAGTTTACTTATGGATTCTAAGATATCTTCAATTCCTATTTTTCCGCAAATATACTGTGTTTTCATATGATCTCTTCATGTGAGGTTGAGTATGATTCTCTACTGTGCATGTTGCATGGTTCTCAGTTTGAAGGATCAATCTTTTAGTCATTGTCAGCCGGTGGAATCATTATTTTTCGTTTCTTTCAATGTCTTCTTCATATTTCAATTCTCCAATGCTTTCATTGTTTTTGTCTTCCATCTTTATTTTCTTCCTTTCTTTCCATTTTTATTTTATGTTTACCTTTCTTTGAAAAAAATAAATACTTTTCCACCTTTCTCTGTGCTGAATCTTTCATCCATATTTTTTCACTATCTTTCATTCTCAAGTTTCTTTCTCTTTTAAAATCTTTCATAACTTATTCTATTCTCTTTCATTTGGCTTCCTTTTTCTTTCTTTTCAGTTCTCTTTCTATTGCTCACTTTCTATTCTTGCCTTTTTGCTTTCATACCTTGTTTTCTGTAGTTTTCTCTTTTATTAGAAACTGTCAACCGAAATTGTCGACCAAAACTGTCAAGATAGGTTTCTACATCGCATATAGCAGTTGTATGAATGGAGCTAGAAGGCTGAAAATCTAAACATTCACTCCTGATAATGTCAAGAAAAAAAGATCTTTTTTCATTTTTGATAATTCCTCCCCCCATTAAATAGATCTCAAGTGGGGAGTTCAATTTACTATGTAAATTTATCCTAAATTGACTTCTTAGTTTGTGTCCAGCAGCATTCGCACTTGTTTCTTGAAGACCCGTTTAAGTGATCACTGCCCAACAAAAAGCAAGAGATAAATTTTTTCATCGATCACCCGTTTTTCCAATTTTTCAATGGATCATGCCTAACACAAGGCATTGGTCACATGACAGTTTCTATTGAGTGACTTATCAGACCCAATTCTCTTCTTTTCCTCACTCTTTCTTTTAATTCAAACGGCATCTTAATATACCAATTAATTGACTACTCAACATGTTTTTCACATCTGTGCTCATCATTCAAGTATTTTCCGATATCTTTCCTTTTCAAACATATGTTATTCTGTCTGAATTTCACCACCTGATTGTACTACAGGACAATGGCCTAGTGCAGCAGTTCTCAATGTGTGATCTGCGTTCTTCGTCTATCATTCAAACTTTCTCAAATTATTATTTGAATTATTATCCAAATAATTTAGGGAAGCCCAAGAACACCAATGGAGAATGAGAAAACTTGAAGAAGCGACATTCATTTACTAATGTTGGCTAATTGTATAAGTCAGACCAGTGCGGATCGAGACTTGGTGTGGCTGAAGAAGAATGTATAATGGATTGGATTGTTGGAACAACAAGAAGAATAAGTTTGATTGTTCAAAAAACTCTTTGAATGTGAATGAGTTTGATTGTTCAAAAAATTTTTTGAATGTGAATGAGTTCAATTGTTCAAAAAACTCTTTGAATGTAAATTTAAAACCTGTACATCTTTTCTCTGTCAAATGCAAATTTCTGGGTTGACTGTTAAAGGGTATCTCATAATGGAACTAACTTCTTTTTTGCAATACTACAGTGCAACCTCTTTTAATGAAGATGATCCGTTCCACAAAAGGTCTTGTTAAATGAATAATCAAAACCATGAGATTTCTGTAATTTGTTCCAAATAAGAATATTTGACCCCTAAAACATTAATAATAACCTTGTAGATAATTTATAATTACATTCTAAACAATGCATAAATAGAAATAAACATGTATATAATATAATAAATAAGTAAATAAATAATCTCATGATTCACCATACTCCATCTGTCTGTCAGTCTGAAAATAAGAAGCTAGATACCAGATATAAATTTAGATAATTATGAATGAAATTTAGATGATTCTTGATAATTTTATGAAAATTCATTGGTTTTTTTCTTGCTAACTGAACATATTTTACTAAAAGATCTTCATTTTGGCAACTGAATCTCTTGCTAAGTAAAATTTCATTATAAGAGTCTTTCGCTATGAAAGGTACCACTGTATTAACATTTCTAATTGATTTCCCACTGGAGGCTTTCAGGGAATGTAACCAAATTTTGAACAAGCGAAGGAGACTTTCAAACATTTGTTGTTCACTTTTTAATTCCCCCCAAACTTTGCCAATTACCTGTGTCAAATGCTATTAAGAATGCTGCTGCTCTTTGACCAAGTCCAAGAAGAGGTTTTTCAACATGCTCCTTCATGATGACTTCAAGATTATTGGCAGGATTGAGGTCAGTCATCCATCAAGTTTTCCAATCTGTTTGTAACTCCAAATGTGGCATACACAATCCATTTGTTCACCAATGGGACTGCCATCCAATTTAATAAAAAGGGACCAATATCTATGTTTGTGCAGAGCTCATATGGTGGGCACAAGTCACTCCAAAAATGCAAAGAAATTTTGTGAAGACTACGTGCATGATTGTCAATGCCATTAAATTCTTTCAGTGTGAAACATCTGGCTACAAAATAAATCCTTTCTATTATGACGTATCCTTCATACAGAATTTTTATGAAATGGAATAATGCTGCCAAAGTTTGACAATATCTGAATAAATCTATCAACACTTTTAGGGATTCTCACAGTGCTACTAGAGATCCTTATTTCCAATTGCACAGCTATTATGTCATGAATGCAATGACTATATGATGATATTCTTTCTGTATCATCTTCAAAGCCAGAAATAGTTGAATCTTCACAAAGCATTTTGTTGTGTTAAGGGGAACATTTTTTTGCTGTTTAAAACAAAAACAGCAACGACTATATGATAACTATCGCTCTGTATCATGTTCTAAGGCAGAAATAGTTGAATCTTC
>OY735206.1:60061734-60544234 GCA_963457665.1 Thysanoteuthis rhombus | reverse complement strand
GGCCGATTCTTTTGGTGTGCTTAAAAGGTAAAATTTTTGCTTTTATAGAGTTGTTAGTTGTTAATGTGGGATAAATGCACAATATTATTCAAACTTGCTGTTGAAGCACTGGATTGAACGCTGAATACCTAAACCTAGGTATGGCCAGGTACTTCTGCACATATACGTATGTATACGTATATATATATATATATATATATATATATATATATATATATATATATATATATATATATATATATATATATATATATATACACAATACAAACCAGGAATATAATACAATATCTGATGAGTGATGAGTTTATTTTATAAAGTGCTCGTACATTCAACATTAAATATTAAGTTGAATTAGTGTAGAGCTTAAAATATGTTGATGTAAGGGATTCACTACTCAGACATGTTTATGTTTCTGCTGTATTTGAGCTTCTTCAGGCAAATCATTTGGTTTATTATAGATTACTATTAGGGACATTTTTTGAGGGGGGATGTCTATTTTACTAGGTTGTAGGATCTTCCTTTTATTCTATTTACATATCTTTTTTTTTCCAGAGAAATATTATATAGGAATATCAAAAATACCCTTTAAACTAAGATTAGCCAACCATATATCATCATTTACAAACGAAAAATACAAAACACATCACTCAATTGGAGACAAACCGATAGCAACCTCAAGCCCACAGTAAAGTGGAAATTATTAAAACAAAAGCACATATGCCAGAACATTGAAACCCCATGTTTCATATGTCTAAATGAGAAATTTGAAGTCCTCACTTTAGCAAAAAGAATAAAAAAATAAAAAACAGAATTATTAAACAAAAAATGAAGTTGCATAAAAATGCCAGTATCGCTCAAAATTTTGATTAAAAAACATGATTTAATCCCCTACAAATAGGTATCCTAAAATCAACCACCATAGCTATCTTATTTCCTTCGTTATTACTATGAAAATCAAAATTATTTTATACCTCCAGCCACTTTAAAGAACAACCCAATCACTATAATTATCTTGGACATGTAGAAACAGACAGAACCAAGAATTATTGAACTAACAACTAAGGTATATTGAAGTGAAACCTAACACTGGGAAACAGATTTAAGTGAGAATTAAATACTCTCAGAGAAGAAACATACCACCAAGTTTAATAACATACTGATGATGAAATTGCCTATACTATATTCTCCCTATTTATAATTTATAACTAGCAACAAGCACAGAATCTCCACTGAATAGAACAGAAAAGCATAATAAGCAATGACCAACCACTAAACAAAGGAAAGAAAATATATGTATAAATAGAATAGAAGGAAGATCCTACAACCTAGAAAAATAGGCTGCCCACCCCCAAGAAAATGTTCTAAATAGGAATCTAAAATAAACCGAATCATTTGCCTGAAGAAGACCAAACCAAGCAGAAATGTAAACGTGTTTGAGTAGCATATCCTTTACTTTATCGTATACATATATATATATATATATATATATATATATATATATATATATATATATATATTTATATATAGTCTAGGAAGCTTTAAGCACAAACTCATCAGAAAACTTTTTCAAAATTTTTTGTATCACTTCACTTACGTATTTTCCAATATCTGTTCATATAATTTATGTAATTTTCTCAAGTGTTTCTTGTTTTACAAATACTTTGATGATATGATGCTATGTGTAAATTTTCTCTTGTTGGGATCATCAGTTGTTTACCATGTAACCATTTTGTAGTTTTAAAGACAAAACAGTCATATTTACATAGTATCCCAGCAGTGTTGATTGAACACCCCCACCTACTTTCAGCTATGCTTTTAATATATAGCTTATGTCATACATGTATTTGTTATTCTATAAAGGGTATTATTATAATGTATCATATATGGATGTTATTTCATATATATATATATATATATATATATATATATATATATATGTAATGCGGTAGAGAACTTTCTATCCATACCGGTCAACCTCATATTGGAAAAATCAAAACATCTGACCAATATAATACCTATGAGAAGACTGTTAGTCTCAAGCATATCTTGACTGGTTATAAAAATTCTATTTAAAGAGCTGCACATGGAGACATAACTAAATGCTTGAGGCATTACTGAGGCTGTCCCCAAATATTATGAAACTGCCAATAAAAAACCATATTACTAAACTGGTAAAAATTGATTTTGTTGAAGAGAGTAACATTATGGCTGCTACTTTTAATAGAAAAAATGGAAAATTTTTTTATCATTATATACATTGAAAAGTCGTAGTTTATTTGGCATATGGTCTTGCCTCTCCAGTTGAGATCATGTTAACTGATCAGTGATTATAGCAATAGAAACATCGCTAATAGTAATGTTCATTCTTGCTTGTTTTGTTCAACATGAGAAAATCCTTGGTTTAAATGGTAGGATCAGACGTGTACACATTGCAATTCACCTTAGTAGTTCATCAGACTGGAGGGTCATCTCATGCACAAGGTACCATGCTATCTAAGGAACCTATAATCATATAATTAATTCAACCAACCAGTACCCCGACATTTCCATTTGGCTAGTTGATTGAATGAAAAAAAGGTCAACATTGTAGAATTATCAGTTTCTTTGAAAGAAAATACTGAGTGATTATCTATGGTTTGTTCTGACTGATTTCCTCATCATTGTTATTAGGTTTTTCAAAATGTTTCTGTCGTGTACCATCCAGCATTCCTTGGTCATCTAATGTGTTGTAGAATGTTGTCGAATCTTGTTGGGCGGGGAGCAAGCATGTCTCCTCTAATACATATCACTTCTGGAGGCCATATGTGTTGCTGGGATTTTATCCTCCTGACCTCTGTACTGTCCTCATGACCTACCATTGAACTCTGCACATAATTTCATCTCTTGGGCCATGCTTATAGAATCTGATTGTTCCATCCTGAATAATGGTTCCCACAAACTATTAATGTTGATACCTGGTTTGCTGATTGAGTTAACTGAGCCAGATTGCTTTGGCCATCTTATTTGCCAATGGTTCCACCTTCCTATTATTTTGACTTAATCCCGTAAAGGTTGATGTGTGTCCCTCTCCGTCCATGTATGATCAACAACACCAGATTGTAAGTGGCCCAAATTAAGCGTAAACAGAAAAAATATCAAGATCTGAAGGCGTAATGCAAAAAACACCTCTGGCAACCAAATATATTTCATATCAAAATGGAATATCAAGGGTTTATTGCAAACTCAACTTGAAAAGTACAAATTAAGTTTAATTGTATGATGTCAGCAGAAAAAAATAAAATATATTAAAGACTCCAAGAGTTTGGATTCATTTGGAGTCTGTTCATTTTTCTGTCTCTGCATCTATTTTCCTGTCCACACACACACATATACATATATATATATATATATATATATATATATATATATATATATATATATATATATATATATATATATATATATATATATGGTATTTTAGTTCATAATATATTTTCTTAAATTTGTAAAGATACAAAAAGAAAAAAGGAAAATTCTATTCTCAAATTTTAGATAGTTCCAAAGTATCCACAACAGTGTATCATGCAAGTCATCCTTAATCCAATCAGTGTATATTCAACCTGCTATCCCACATCTATTTTTAAAAACCTAAAATTATGATCTACGAAGATGTAATTTAGTTATTTTTTTTTTATGTATGTAATCTTTTTTTTTATTGTGAGGCTCATCTGCTGTTTTGGGGAATATTAAAAATCAGGACAGGTTTACTGCAATAGTATCCCCCATCATATTTCCTCATTATTGCATGAATATAACTACCTCAGAATTTTGATTTGCAGTGAAGCAAACTTTTTCTCCCTGTTATTGTTCTATTTATGCATCGTATAACAAGATTTAAGCAAAATTTTTAACATGTATTATTTTATGCAGTTTACAAGTAGATTCAGGTTATATTTAAAGTAAAATTCCCATTTATGCCTGTATTTATGAAGTGTGTAATCAGAATTGCAATTTATGTTTTAGAGGTGCATAAATAGTATCTTAATTTTATATGAAGCAAACGTTTCCCTCCTGTTAAAGTTATGTCTATGTAAACATATTTTTGTGTGGTGCACGTATGAATATATATATCTATGCAAGCCTAAAATAATTAGCCAATAATCATACAAATTAACTAATGATCAAATCAATATACTTAAATAAAGACTTGAATTCTGTCCAATCCCCAACAGAAGTTTAACAGAATTAAAAGGAGACCTTAAATAATTTGAATGTAAATTTAGATTAAGTGAAAAGTTCTTTAACTCTGATGATATAGATAAATGCCTAGTGAAGAATAAATCCAAATTATGCCCTGAAGAGGGAAGAAATGAAGACCTAGACACCTACTTTTGGAAAAGTATCGAGTGTGGAATTCCAAAAAAATACTAAAGTAAGTAACAATCTTTCATTCAAACAGAAACCAGCTTTGAAAGATATCCAAGATACTGTCTATAGTTCTGACAGGGGTCATTAACATTCAAAGACTTTTTCAGACAATTGTGCTTCTTCAATCAATACATTCTAGAACCTTCTTCTTTCAGATAGAACATCTGAAGAAGGCTGTCGAACATTGTATTAACCATACGAAAAACAAGAAGTTCAATCCTCTGGAAAACTCTTTCAATACCTAAAATGATAGGAATATCATTATAAAGGAGATGGATAAAAGCTGTGTGGTAGTTATCATGGACAGAGAATATCATCTAAGTAAAATGCAATTAATGCTAAATAATCAATCTAACTATCGACCAATTAATGAAACCATAGATAAAAAACACTATCTCAAGTTAACAAGTTCTGCACTGAATATGATGAAAAAATGAACAAAAATGGAAAAAGATCATTTAATTAATCTTGACTCAAAAATCTGTAATTTTTTGGTTTCACAACAATTCACAAATCAGAAGAAATTAAAAAGTCATTTAAGACACAAAAAAGGAATCTCAAATCCTAAACCCTAAAGACCTCAATTTTGACCTATAATATCTGGCCCACTCTGACCTTCAAATACATTAAGTAACGTAATTGACATATACTTACAACCTCTCCAACAAAAATTTACACCTGGGAAGACATCCATTTTCTGAACTTCATACCCAGCTAAACTGATCTTGACAAAGAACTACCATAGAAGAAAACACAAATGCACCTGCGAGTAGCAGGTCATAATACGAACATCCCTCAGACAGGAAATGTGACAGAGTGGCAAACTTTGTGGACATTTCTTTTCCTCCAAAAAAACAAACACACAAATGTCAACAATCTCCCCATCCCTGAAAAAAAAAAATCGAAGATACTTTGATAGTCGGAAACTTCCAAAAAGAGGGTTTGATGAATTTAGTGTAAAAGGAAAGCCAAACTTTTTAGTTTTAGTCTTTAGGTATAAAAATTTGAATAAGATCCATGTTGTGAGTCGCAATGTCCATCAATTATGTGCCATTCTTGCAACATGGCCAGCCCATTGCCATTTGAGTTTTTTAATGGATTCTATGATGTCCTTGACTTCTGTCTTTTCCTTAATGTATTGTGCTGTCTTGTGGTCTCCCCATGTGAGGTTGAGCATAATTCTTTCATGTGCCTGTTGCATGGTTCTTAATTTGCAGGTCTGTCTCTTGGTTAGATGTGATCTTTAAGTAACTAAAATAATGCATTGTAGCCAGAGGAGGTTGAATTAAAGTATTCCTAAAATGCAGTAACTTGAAGAATGCAGAAAAAAATCTATGTTATTTGCAACTGGATGTATTCATGCTCGTAGTAATGATCTGATATCTATTCATCTATCTATCTATTCTATAAAGTACTAAATATGTATGTATGTGTGTGTGTGTGTGTGTGTGTGTGTGTGTGTGTGTGTGTATGTATGTATGCGTTCATACTTCAAGATGTTGTGAACTAAGCCTTATAGAACAGAAATAAAGACACGTCTGAAATCAGTAGGTCTATAATTACCTATAGCATACAGCTTCAGGTCGATTTAAAAAAAAAAGAAAATAGTCAATTTTTATGGAGCCTCTGTTCACGCTCTCATAAAAAAGTCAGTTGATCAGTTTTTTTCTTTAAATTCTTTTTCATGGAGGATTTTCAGAGAAACTATTAAAACCAAACTATATGTATATTTTGAATCAGCATCATCGAGTATGGTTTTTTCATCATCTGTTTGAACTTACTCACATGTAAAGGGGTAAAATACTATTTTTAAGGTTTTTTCTTCAGCAGTAGTTCTTAGGTTCAAAGTCATGATGGTTCAATAGCCAAGTGGTTAGAGCATTGAAACATAAAATTAGCGGATCAAGTTCAAACTTTAACAGGAAAATTTTTTTCCTCTTCAATCTTATGTTCTTTCTGATAGAATGATTCCTTTCAGGTTTTAGAAGGGGGGTTCTATTTTCAATATTATAATGCTTAACTGGATCCTCACTTTAGGTATATCTGAAAATCAGCAGCTCACAATTTGCCTTCAGCACATATTTTGTGGTTGAATTTCAGAAAAAGAGGTTTGCTGATTTCTATAGGGTATATGTTTGTGCTTTCACAATTTTTTTTTTTTTTCCCATTTAAAATTTCCTTGAAAACTGACAAAGTTAGATCTGCATATGTGTATTTTGAACCAGCACCATCCGGGGAGTTTTTCTCATTATTTCAATGTACTGACATGTGAGTGTCAATGTTTTGAAAAAAATTAGGGAGGATGGTGATTTGTCATTTCAATGTCAAGGCAATAGCTGAATGGTTACATCCTTTGGAAAATTAGGAGACCACAATTCTCCTGAAACACAAATTTTATGGTTGAATTTTGCCAGAACATGTTCAGTGCTTCCTATGGGGTCTCTGTTCATGCTCTCTGAAGACAAGTGCATACTCACATATTTTAAAAAAAAATTTCTTTTTTGGCAGTAATTTACAGTTTCTAAGTCTTGACAGTTCAGTAGCAAAGTGGAAAATAGAATTGGCAGAACGAGTTCAAACTCAGACACAGAAAGTTTGTTTTTTCTCCTCTATGTTAATGTAATTTTGGATGTGTCGGTATCATATAGTACTGAATTTTTTTCCCTGAATTTCATGTGCTTTCAATTTATTAGACCATCAAAACTTCTGGAAATTTGGCAGGTTTAATAAAGGAAATATTTCATGTCGATTTTTCAATGATGGCAGAGCAGCCAGTTGTAAGCCGCTCCTTAGGACAGTTAATATCCAGTTGAGAAAACAGTAACCAACTATAATGGTGGACAAAGCCTTTGAATGTTCGCACAATGCCATTCTCTTAGATGAATTCTCATTCGTTTAATTATTAGATAGCATATGAGTATGGCCCTGGAGATTGATTAGCCAAGAAATATTCTCAAACTGCTTGCAACCCACTATGAAACTCGCAGAATTTTGGATTATGTTATGGGAACCAATTTAGAACCATGCTAATTTTCAAACATATAGTCTGTATAAGGAATAAGAATTTAGAAAAAAATATTGATTCTGCAGGGGAGGCTTCTCTTGATGTACACCAATGTTTTTTTTTTCCCAAAAAATCAGCATTTTAGGAAGGATGGAGCTCCCTACCATACAGCAGAAAAGACTCGAATATGGTAAGACTGAAAAAGTATAGAGTGGCTCTCATGGTTAAGTCAGTCTCCTGATATGAATCTTATCGAGCATTTTTTTTTGCGATTTTGAAAAGTGAAAGAAAAATAAGAATGTCGGGAAAAAAAAAAAATTTCTAAAATATTTGCTTTGTGTGTTTCAGCACATCCTTCTTCGATATCCCACAAAAGAAGATCTGATAAATTTAATGCATGGAAAAGCAATAACTTAAAATCTGCTAATGGAATGTTCACCAAATTTAAATATTCACAATAAAATATTCTCACATTTTTCTAGATTGCTGAATAAAGGCTTTTGTTCGAAAATAGAGCTGTTTAGGAACTTTTGTTATATCTCTTGATATGAACATATATTTACACCTGCAGTTGCGTATACATGAACACATTCATACATCTACACACACCTAAAAGCTTGGTATCAGAAACTATGAACCAAAACTGTCAACATGGATTTCTTCAATTTTTAAGCTGGTCTGGCTGACTAAATATGCATGTATGTATGAATCATGCATACAGGCTGCACCAACGGAGCTAGGGGGCTGAAAATTTAAACATTTATTCTCCCTCTAAAATGGTTATCGATTGGGGCTTCATTTTGCAATGAAAGTTTATGCTCAATTGTTCTTTTAGTTTGTGTCCGGCAGTGTTCACACTTATATTTTTTTTGAAATTCAGACCTTTTTAGTGATCACTGACCAAAAAAAGGCAAGAGAACTTATTCATTGATCACCTCCTTTCTACAATTTTTTAATTGATAATCCCTAACGTGGCTCCAAAACATTGGTCACGTGATGATTTCTATTGAGATATGAACTAGACCTGTGTGAATATAGAAATGGAATATAATGAAATTGATGAAGATTCATCTCAGTGTTTGTTTTTTGCTCACCATTGAATAAAAAGATAGCATTTGTTGCTTCATTAATCTTTTATGGTAATAGAATGCAAATCTTCAGCTGTCTTTTATTAGTACTGAGTGAATGTCTGTTACCATTTTCCTCTTTGCCAGAAGCCATAATTGTCTCAAAAGATAATTACCAGTTGTACTTCTCTCAAACACGCCTGGTATTGCATTATCAACCCGAGAACAATTTCATTGTAATAATAATTACAGTACAAGTAATAATTCCTTCAATAATAATACTAATAGTGATAAGTATACAAATGATGATAATAGCAGCAGTAATAATGATACTTTTGATAAGGCAAACAATAATTAGCAAAATAATGACAGGTCTGGTTAGTCACTCGATAGAAATCATCACATGACCAACATTTTTTGGCAGTATGCCGTGTTAAGGGAGATCAATTGAAAAATTGAGAAAAATGGGAGGGTTTAATGAATAAGTTACTTCTCTTGTCTTTCGTTGGGCAGTGATAACTAAAAGTGTTAAAACTTTACAAAAAAAAGGTGAGAATGCTACCAGACACAAACTAAGGAGTCAATTTAGCATAAACTTACATCGCAAATTGAAGCCCCCCCCAACTAAAAACTTATTTTGGAGGAATTTCTGAAAACCCAAAATTGTTATTTCTAGACATAATAATGAGTAAATGCTTAAATTTTCATCCCTTTAGCTCTATTTGTACGGTCCGTATGCAACATACATACAAACGTAGCCAGCCAGCCAGCCAGCCAGCCATAGCAGTTTAAAAACTGAAAAAACCTATGGTGACAGTTTTGGTTGACGGTTTCTACTGATACAATAAGGCAAAAAGAATAAAATTAAACTCTGAAAAAACAAGCTTGTAGCTAATTGGTATTTGATTAAATTGCATTAAATGATTGAATTTACGAATATTTAAATGTTTATTCACATTACTCTCGAAACTTGATAAATGCAAGGGAATACATACGTGTAAATAATAATGATAAATGGAATGGAAAGGAACGAAAAGCCTAGGGTTATAGTGGACGGAGTTGAAAGAGATATAAAATAATTATAATGATGAAAACAGAAAGGACACTGTTTGGTCAGCCTCATGACACCAGAATCCAGTGGAAGTATGAGAATTTGGAAGCTCTTTAGAGCTTTTAATGAATTGTCAATCTGATACATGGAAAAGAGAGAGAGAGAGAAACCACTTGAGATTTTAGTTGATTAATAGAATTGGGATTTTCCAAAATGTTATTAGGTTTTTAGATTGCTAAAAAGAAAAATAACAAGGAAGGAGAAGAGAATGATAGATGATAGGTTGTTTTGTATTTTTATTAATTGCTGGGGTGTTTAAACTTTGATTTGGATGATTCAATCTTGTTCTTCCCATCTTTAATGTTGACAATATTTTGATCAATTCATCCATTGGCCTTCTTCAAATGTAATATATAATATTCATAAAGAAATGTTATGTTAACATTGGAGATGGGGAGAAGAGATTGGATTGTCTGAACCAAAGCTGGAATGTTAATGACTCAAAGATATAGACAATACTATGACATTGTTGTGAAATGTGTTAATAATATTAAACTTGGCATAAGGAAACCAACATATATAATGAAATAGGATTTGATTTAGATATTATGGGGAACAGAATGATTATAATAACAACATGTCTGATTAGTTACTCAATTGTAACCATCAAATAACCAACATGTTTTTGGCATGTTGGGGTGATAAATAAATGAATAGAAAAATTGTAGATCAATGTATATATTACTTCTCTTGTCTTAGGCTGCAGCTCTAAAAACTTTGAATTTTCAAAAAACAAGTGTGGATGTTGCCGCAAAAAAAGTTAGTGATCAATTTAGCATGAAATGACATTGTAAATTGAATCCCTCTGCAAACCTATTTGAAGGGGAATTTAAAAAAAAACAAAAAAAATGTGCGGCCTGCATGAATGAATTACCAGCCAGGCAGTATCACTTGAAAACTTAAGAAACCTATACTGGCAGTTTGGGTTGAAGGTATCAAATAACCTTCAAATTGCATGATGAAAACTGTTTCCGAAGAGAGAGTTTATTCGTAAGCTTCTTTGTCTACGTTTCACCCCAAAATCAAAATGCTATCAACTCTATACATGAATCAAATAGAGACAGGTGATGAAAAGCAATATGGAATACAAGACATGTTGGTGTGCACAAAATGAACTGATACTAATTGTTGCAAAAACAGCTGTTTCGTTGTGTTACATCTCTTCAGTGTGGCTACAGACAATCCATTATCCCATCCAATACCACGAGGTAGGATTGAAACCTTTGCTTCAGACCTATATATATATATATATATATATATATATATATATATATATATATATATATATATATATACAACGCATTCTCCCCATAGTCACTTATGGAACTGAAACATGGAACGTAACCAAAAGACAGATCTGCACACTAAGAAGCATGTAATGCATGCATGAAAAAATCATGCTCAACCTCACATTGAGAGATCACAAGACAGCACAGAATATCAGGAAGAAAACGGGAGTCCAAGACATCATAGAATCTATTTCAACAGAAAGGGTGTTCCATTAAGATAATGCTATGTTTCTTGGGCAAAAATTTTTACTGCCCAGCAGGGAAGTTTTGATTAATTCACCATATTTATCAGACATTACAACTTTGGATTCCCATTTATCCTGGTCTTTAAAGAATTCTTGTCACATAAACTACTTTTTTTTTGTTTAGATTGTTCTGGCTGTATGTATGTTTCAGAATCTTCTTTGTATAGACTCTGCAATTCAGAGACAGCACATATTAAATCTTTCATTTTTTTCTCCAGCATATTCAACTGCATTTTCTCCGATATTCTCTGCCTAAGTGTCTTCTGTTATATGTTCTGAAACACTCACCGAAACAAAATCATCTAATTTTCTATGATTTTTCTTTTTCTTCCTTCTAGCTGACATTCACCCAACTTCAGTTGAATTTTCCTTAATTCTATTTCATTGCTTACCGTTGACCTTCTCAAGGGATATGATGTACTCTGTACACAGTTTTACCTCTTCTGTTTCAGAATTCAATTTAAACTGAACTTGTGATATCTGAGCTATCTTTTCTTCCTAAATATTTTGCTGGTCTCTAACCTTTTTCTCAAACTTGCTATTGAGGTATTAGATTTGTTTCTGCTGTTGTTCAATATCTTGGGTAAATCTTTCTTTTTAGTGCTTAGCAGCAACATCTGCCAATGCCATTGTCACTAAAAACTGAATGAAAATCATGTCATATATAGGGGGGTAACTGTGGAGAATTCCTGGATTGGCCTCTAAATTAAATCTATTCTTCCTCAGCCCATGGCTAAGCCTTCAACAAAATATCATTGAGATTCATTGGGAACTTTTGGAGATATTGTGTGGACAAACATGAGTGAATATATATATATATATATATATATATATATATATATATGTGTATATATGTATCTATATCTATATCTATCTATCTATCTATCTATCTCTCTCTCTCTCTCTCTATATATATATATATATATATATATATATATATATATATAAGTATATGTATGAAAAAATTGATAAAATAACTCTCAATTGGAAAATAATTCCTATATCCGCTCCTCCCAAACTTGATCGATTCTTCCTCATCACATGGCCAACCTTCATTGATATTCATCGAGAACTTCCAGAAACAATGTGTGGATATATAAATACAATGCAAAGACAGTTAACTTTAAAAATTCCTGACCCACTACAAAATTTAATCAATTCTTTATTAGGCTATGGCCCAGCCTTCAATTAAATCTTATTGAAATTCATAGAGAACATTTGGTGATATTGTGTGCACAAACAAATATGAGTGAATACGTATTCCTTCTCCAACTTTGTTGGCAGAGATGATAAGTACAGTGATGTTGAAAAAATACATTTTTCTTCCTCTGTATCATCTAGGTAAAATATTTCAAGAATAATGATTGAAATAATGAAATCATTATCTTTCCAACATCAGGAGTAATGATATAGACAAATACCATAATGGTAATAGCAATGCTGCTGCTGCTGCTGCTGATGATGATGATATGAAAAATAGCCATAATAATGATGATAATGGCACATTTTTCTCTTTTCTTTATTGTTCCCATAAGAAATAATTATCAGTTTTTAATAGCATTCCTCTTCCTTAATTAACCCATTTCTCATTTCATCTATGTTCTATAAGATCCAGCATCTGTTCAATGGCAGCCCAATTGTCAGAACAGTGGGCTAGATATTACAAGGGCTACAATCAAATACCATAAGAATAAAGAGTGTTTGCTATTACCCATTGAGGAAATGTAAAATACTAGGCCTCAGAAATGAATCAAGAGGGCTAATCTAGAAAATCAAGTAGCTCAGAGAAATTTGAATTCATGCCTTTCTAAAAAAGGTTGTAATTAGTTTCAGTGGTCAGTTATTAAAACTTTCCAGGTATTCTGTTGGTTTCTTTCTTTGATAACATATTAGATTACTTACTACTTCCGTGCTGGAATAGATACATACTTATGTTCAAATATGTCATTATGTACTGCTGCACTTGGATATATGAAGGTTTATATTCATGCATACAAAGTCAGTATGTTGCATATATATACACACACACACACACACACACACACACATACATACATATATATATATATATATATATATATATATATATATATATACATATATATATATACATATTTTGATTGATAGCACTCATAGGCATATGTGTTCAGCTCACACAGATGGCAATTAAGGTATAGGTTACAGTAGCTATTTTTGGTTATGTTCTATATTTCCCTTGTCAGAGTTGATTATGGATCTTGATGTGAAATTCTTCCCGCTAAATACTGATCAGTCCAAAACTTTGACCTCTGGTCACTGGCCTGATGGGGGAATCAGAAAATGATATGAGATTCTGTGACAGATGAGGCCTAAGAGAGATGCAGAGTTGAGAAAGAAAGTTGATTGCTTAATAACTTTTTTCAATAGATCAATAGGAGGAGTGATATTTTTGCTAAGATAATGGAAACCATTTTTTTCCATGTAGGACATCAATCCTCATTTTAGGGATTGAAGTTTGCAAATATATTATTGTGAAGGAGACATTCGAGGAGTAGAAATGGGAGGTGGGGTAAGCAGGGGCATGGCATATGCCTACTTCTCAATTTCCAGATTTTACTGAATATCCAATGTCTACTAATGGAGATATGATCAGATACCAAAATCCAGCCTCGCCATTTACCATGTTCCCCAAACCTATTTCCATTATCGAGATATTCACAGCATTGCCATCATTCTTTTGTAAAGGTCTACTGTGATAGTTTGCTAAGGAAAAGATTAAATCAAGATAAAAAGTACCATGGTTCTCCCTTATCCACAATTTTGATGTATTTTTGAGATAAATCCTACACATGATATCATGAGTTAAATGAACATTTCATTATGATAATAAGAAATCTCTGTCTGTCTGTATGCATCAAGATAAATCAACAACTGACCATTATATAAAGTTGATATTCACCAGTTATATCAGTTGGCACACAAAGCATTGTAGTATTAAGTTTGAAGTTGTTTGGATCAGTGGTCTTTGGGGAATCTACTAAAAACAGATAATATAGCAACAGTGTTTAAAACAGTATTGTGGGAAGAGGCAATTGAAATTACTGATTATGGATCCTTTATCTAAAATCATTGATATAAATGTTTATCATTATCTAAATTAGAAATAGGTTTAAATTGGTAACAATGAAAAGAAGTAAGAGAAATATATTGAGGCCCTATTTTGGTATGAGGGATGGAAAATTATTTCACATGACCATTATGGCAGGCTGCTCCTAACACCAAAAAGTGTGATCCTTCTGAACGGGCACTGCCCTAGTGTGGTAAGAGAAATAAAAAAGCAAATTTAAGCTTTCAATCCAGTGCTGCTATATAAATAAACAGTTTTTAAAACCCAAACACTTGGATTCTTTTTCATGTAACTGACCTGCGATTCAGTCTACAACTGATGAACACTGACAATACCAAACTCATTGAGAACCACTGAACCAAAAAGATGTCTATTGGTTCTCCAAGATTTGAAACTACGGGAATACAAAACTGATCAGGGTCCAAACTACCAGTTCACTTATTGCAGAAGTCTGCCTGACATGAAGGACAAGGATTGCCTGGAGGTTAGACATGTGATAAACACTATTTTTAGATTAATTGTGTTGTATGGATTCTTGAAAAATGTCCCAATGCTCTTGCCTGAAGAAATACTGAGTGAAGCCAAGTACATTCTTCTCTGAAAGTAAACGTGCCCATGAATAGTTGTATGAATACTCTTTGGTTAAGGTGGGAAACCACTTTGCCTGAAAATTCACAGTTTTACACAAATTTCACATTATTTTGCCTGAATTGGTGGTAATGGTGGTGAGGACTTTTGTTTACTCCCTACCCTGGCTTATATGCCTATGTGATCTAGAAGTTTCAGAACATTGTTTAAGATCAAACCTAGAAGACAGATTTCAACTGAAGCAAACAGACAACATTGAAATGTTTGTACAATTCTCTAGAGACTTTCTTGATATAAAAACTGTTGAGCAAAATTTTGCCAGTCTGAATTTAATGCATGATCATGACAAAATAGAGATTTTTGAGAGAATTTTTAACAATTTGATAAACTCTTTATGCTGAACAAGTATTTTCATAACTGGATACAGTTGTCATATCTATTAGCAGTCACTCAAAGCGCATATTTCTTTAGAAATATAGAATAATGCTAGTTTCTTTTTGTCTATGATTTTGAAAAGATTCATTATCATTCCAAGTGTTGTTCAGACTACTGATCTAATTCTTTATGTTGCTTTTATTGTTAGCATAACATTTCAGGCTATCAATTCTACTGCTTTCTTCAAGTGTACAATCTGTAAGGATAAGAGAGGTGTTTCTTCTCTTTAGAAAAAGTGGGTAGCACAGAATAATGGTGTCTAATGTACTGACTGGCTCAGCTTATTCTTAGTGATGCAAAACACAAACAATACCATTCTCTACACCTGCATAACGTAGGTGTTTTCATACTATACAGAGATGCTGTCCCTTGCTGAGCAAAGAAAATCACATTGTGCCGAAATCCACTCTGGCATGATTTACATATGTCTGACCCAATATATGTTGCTTTTTTTCAATTTTTTTCATTTCTAGTCGTATTCCTTGTCTAAAAGTTTGGACTTCATCCCAGTGAGAATAATGTTAGCCCTTCTTTCCTCTTATACAGTCTATCATACCAGACTTTTCTTCTTCCTCTTTGGATAACAACCAATGGAAAGGTGGCTTTTGGTCAAAACTCTGTACCTTTTTTCTCGGTAAATTAGTGTGGGGGCATATTTGTTTGATTCTTACATATATATATATATATATATATATATATATATATA
This sequence comes from Thysanoteuthis rhombus, assembly GCA_963457665.1. Taxonomy (NCBI): domain Eukaryota; kingdom Metazoa; phylum Mollusca; class Cephalopoda; order Oegopsida; family Thysanoteuthidae; genus Thysanoteuthis; species Thysanoteuthis major. Next base: position 60,528,276 of record OY735206.1, on the reverse strand, counting down.
TATATATATGCATATGACTTAAATCATAATGCAATTTTTAATGCTAGTTTAAAATGAGAAAATAGGTAATCTTATTTCTAAAGTTGGTTTGTCCCTGCAAAGACAGATAATGAGAGTAGCAGCTTTTTGGTGTTATTGCTTGGGCACCTAAGGTACTAATGGGAGAGGGGTTTGTTCGATTACTCACTCACCCAGTCTATCAATCATCATGGCATGCCAGTAATGGGACACTTTGTGAATATTTTTAGTGATTGAACAAAGCTCTGTAATCTATTTAGTGGGGGAAAGTTTTTTCTTGACATAATAAGTCGTAAATGTTGAAATTTCCAGCCCTGTTGCTCCATCGGTATGGCCTGTATCCATTATATATACACAGCCAGACAAACCTAAAAACTAAAGAAACTCATGTTGACAGTTTTTAATAGAATTAAATCCATTTTGCTTCTGAAAGGTGATGTAATTGTTAACTGCACACTAAATGCAATCTGCAAACTGAGTTTCAATTTTATCTGAAGCTGCTTATGTTCATTTTGCTGAAATGTCAGTGGATAAGGCATGAATCCACTTTTTCCTGTACTTCGCTCAATCACCAGATATCTTGACAAAATGTTTTGTCATTGACATTGCATGATGGCTGACTGGAAAGATTTTAGTCAAGTTAGCATTTGCATAAAATACTACTCTATAACTACCTTTTGGTGTCCAGGTTGTAGGCAGCCTTGACAAGGACCAATAAGATTTCACTTCATAAAGCATCTATCTTTAAATTTTCTTAGCAATAGGTGATTTTGGATACAACTATTCCCTGCTTTACAAAAGTTTGCTCTAAGTCACCTCTCATTTATGACAAACCTCAAGCTGTCTCAATTTTGAACTATGTCTCCTTATAGCAAGAGAATGTTCAAAAAGATTTTTTACCCCTACTTAGGCTTTAAGAGGTGGTTCAATTTACTACGTAAGTTTATCCTATATCTGTCCCTTTAACTCGTGCCCACCAGCATTCATGCTTGTTTTTTTTAATTCGGACTTTTTTTAGAGATCACTGTAAAACAAAAGGTGAGAGAAGTAACTAATTTATTGATTAACCCTTTTCTTAGTTTTTTTATTGATCAAACCCAACATTGGTCATGCGATGGTTTCTATTGAGTGACTAATGAGTGTTTTCTACTTATCACATATTCTTTGGTTTTTAAGTTAGATGGGAATTCAAACAAAAGAAATAGCATTGGATGAGACATGAACTTTCATCCCATACTGCAGGAGCCTGCAATGTCAAGTATGAATACCTATTCCATCTTTGTCAGAATTTCCGTGATCTAATGTAAAGGCTGAAGAATTTACCAGCCAGGAAGTAAATCTCCGTAAAAAAAACTTGCGGAATAAATTACAACTACATTTCTCTCGTATGGATGTGCATGACGAGTACTAGCATGGAAAATAGAATAGGTAAACTGAGTTCAAGATTTGGCTGAAGTTGTTTGCATTCACTTTACGCTGATGCCCTTTGGAAAAACATGAATCCACTTGCTATGGGTAAAAAGCAGGGCAGTTTGAGCACTTCAGATCTGTGAGGCAGTCCAACTGAGGGAAGGTTTCTTTGGTTGACAGGTGGTGAATACAATCTTGTTTCTGGTGACTCCTGCAGCAAAAAAAGCAGCCAGTTGCGATGACTAAATGTACCACCAGGAAACAATTTTGGAGACTGAGAGAATGGGACTGTCCCTCTGGGAACACCGTCCCACTTTAAAAACATCCATTTATGCCAATCTCCGCACAGCCACGGACATAATTGGAACAATGGTCAATCCATTTATAACAGAGTTCTTTTTTTTAAACATAGTGAAATTCTTTCCTCTGATCTGAATCTGTTAAAACTAGTTTACAGGTCTGGTTAGTCATTCAATAGAAACTATAACATGACCAATGTATTATGGCAGCATGCCATGTTGGGGGTAATAAATTAAAAAAATAGAAGAAGGGATGAGCAATGAATAAGTTATTTCTCTCACTTCAAAGTCTGAATTTTCAAATAAAGAAGTGTGAATGCAGCTTGACTCAAATAAGGAATCAATTTAGCATAAACTTACATAGTATATTGACCCCCCCTTCCTCGCCCCCCAAATCCTGCTTCGGGGGAAATTTGAAAAAAACAAAAATAGCAATTTTTTCCAGACATAATAAGGAGTAAATGTATAAATTTTCAGCCCTCTAGTGTGGCCTACATACATCAGCCGACTAGTAAGGCAGCTTGACCAACTTCAAAATTGCAAGAAACCTATGATGACAGTTTGTGTTAACAGTTTTTAATGATATAACGAATGTGTATCTTCTCTAATTTCATGAGATTTTTATTGTGTTTTGACGATCAATTTTATGACATTTCCAACTGTTTCTTATGCATTTTTCATGTAATATTTAGAATGAATAAAATATTTCCAGAACTCTTTTAGAATGTTCTTTTAAACAAAAAACAACACCAATAAAAATTGACAAACAACCATTTCTAAGGTACACATCATGTTTTTATAATCAGAAAACAATTTCAAAAAATCAATAAATATTGCATGATAATGATTACATTTCAATCAAAAATAGTTGTGTTCCAAAACATTAGTTTTTTCTCTTTTCAAGATGTATTTATAGAAAACACATTCACCCAGACATGCGTACATTGGTATGCTTGTCAATATATTTATACAAAACACATTCACTCACACACGCGTACATAGATATGTTTGTCCATAAATCCCTGGCCTAATGATGAAAAAAGAGCATTTATTTCGAACAGCAAATATTTATTTTTTGACATAAGCTTCTTTCTTGTCAATGCGATTGACCTATTGTTTTTCCACTAATCACATAGATTGAATACTATACAGAGAAAGTTTCTGATCACAATACCGCTAAAAACTTTGTCAGGCTATTGACTTATGGAGCTAACCTTGTGTATATCAAAAGAAGAATGCTTTTGCAATTTCAGTTTCAATCATAGGTATATTTAAAAAAATAATTCATGCAGATTTGCTAACAAGTGAAGAAGCCATTATGATCAGCTTCATATTGTTTGCATTTCATTTAGTCATCAACACAAATACATGCATCATCATTATCATCATCATCAGAAACCATCAATCAAAACTATCAACATAGGTCTCTTCAGTTTTTAAGTTGGTCTGGCTGGCTATCTATGCATGTGTCATGTATATAGGGTGTATGGAACTAAAAGGCTGAAAATTTAAACATTCCGTATTATGGCTAAAAAAAAATGTTTTCTGTTTTATGACATTCCCCTAGAGTTTTAGTGAGGGGTTCAATTTGCAATGTCAGTATATGCTAAAATCAAACCCCTTGTTTGTGTCCGGCAGCATTCACACTTGTTTTTTTTTTGAATTTAGATTTTTTTTAGTGATCACTGGTCAATAAAAAGCAAGAGAAATAAGTTATTCATTCATCACCCCTTTTTCCAATTTTTTTAATTGATCACCCCATCTATTGTGCTATTGGCCAAGTAATACAAAATCTCAGGTTTTAAATGATGATTATAATCAATTATTCCAATTTTTTGAGACCAGTGTCCTCATTTTCGTCTTTTATATTTATCCTCAATTCTTTTGTTGACAAAATCTTTGACTTTTTAAAGGTGCAAAATGAAGCAAGTGGTCTTGAAGTGTTATCTAGCATTTCTTAAATGAGTTTTTTCACATCATGTTTGTATATTTATTTCAGCAGGAGAAAAGAAGAAAATTTACAACCATGGCTCGCAATGTTTTCATCCATAGTATTTTTTCTCAGCCATGTTTATACTCCTAGAAGTTACCCAGTGAAGTAATATCATCCTGACTAATTTTTATTAGTTGAAGCATTGTCAAACGTTATTTGTTCTTGACTAGAACTTTCTGCCAACCTAAATTTATTATGCATTGAAAATCAGAAATAGAAATAAACATTTCCTGAAAGAATAGTCTTTAGTGTGTGTCTAATTCTGAAATTCTTTCTTTGGAGACTCTTCAGAAGTTCAAGTTTGAATAATAAAAAAAATAGTTCTTACACAGTTTATTATGATCTGAATTGTGTTGGATTGAAATTTTTCATTGTTGTAGAATTATTGATAAATCATGATATCAAAATCAATGTATTTTGGGTAAGTACAGGAAGTATTATGCTTATCATATGGTTTTTATTATATATATATATATATATATATATATATATATATATATATATATATATATATATAGAGAGAGAGAGAGAGAGAGAGAGAGAGAGAGATGCAACTTGAAAACAAGAGAAAAGGCATGTGTAATTCTTCAGAAATATCAATGAATAAATAACTGGGTGTCAGGCCTGTTTGATATCTGAGAGCAAGATAACATTGTAGGAAAAATGGCTTTGACCTGAAAGAATTTCAATTCATTTTGTTGTGATCTCAAACAACAATCATATTAATTGCATTTAAATCTTATATAAGCTAAATAATGTATTTTCTTATCTGCATATGAAGATTATGATGGTGATTACAATGATGATCATCCTTCGTGGTTATAGATGACAATTCTGAATGGTATAGCAGCTGTGGTGCTCTACAGGGTCTGAAGTCATGACTTGTGTTTGACTTGGATTAAAATTAGGGAGAGTTGCACTTGTCAACCTTACTCTCCAGTTCTAGTCTGGTCTGATTCCAGTAGCAAGACTTAATCAGGAAGGCTGGAGACAGAGAGAGACCCAGTGGACTGCATGTCATGCTGGGCTCTTTGCACTCCACAATGTGCTGTTGGCCCCTAAGGGGCTCCATTTCCAGGTTTTTGAATCAAAACTGCATGTCTCCTGGACTGGTTGCCAAACATGGCAAAAGTGACCAATCTGCCCTACTATTTACCCATGGCTGGGATATACTTTTATAAAGTACATACAATACAAGGAAACTGAAAAGACAAACAAAAGTGAGGGTGAAGGGATCAGCGAGTAATACCAATATTAGAGGAGATAAGTGCTTTGCTTAGAGAAAAACGGATTTGCTTGAGCCAAACGGTGAACAGCAGACCTTATTTCTGTACATCCCATACCACCAATAAACTCCTTCTCCATCGCGTAAGAACTAGTATACAAATAGACTGATGTCCTGACCAGGAAGGGACATGGAATAGTATTTCAACAAGAACAGATCTAATAAAATGTCAATCTTACTTCCACTTCACTGAAGAGTCTTCAGAACCAAATGCCAGCCATGTTCAAGCAGGAAATATATTTATTCTTAGCCGAAAAATCTCCATTTCACTGTGCTGTTTACATTAGTCAGAATCTCTTGCAATGGTTCCACTGACAGCCGCAATCTTCAAATCAACATCCTTTTCATTCAGTTTTTTGTCTTGTTTTTGGATGATGGTGAGAGAAAGTCATGCATATATGAGAAAGATATACAAGAAAAATGGAATATTCTTTATTTGTTCCTTTTCTTATGGATCATCAAAGATAGGAGTGGCTTTTATTTAAAAAGACTTTTGTCCTTGAATGGTTTTGCTTTAATAAATCATGATTTGTCCAATAGATAAATATCCACATGTAAGGGTTAAATTAACCCTTTAAAAATACTGATAATGAATCAAAATTTTATTTAGAATGTTTCTGATAGTTACTTTTATCCACCCTGATTCAAAATATCCATACATGTAATAACTCCTTTGAATGAATGGTGGGTGGGTTGAGGGCTGTCAAGCAATAGAGCTCTCTTGTAGATCTTACATATGTAGACATATATATTTATTGGGCTGCTGTAGGAATTGAACCTGTGACCAATAGGGTAGCCGCTTCAATGTTGTGTTGCTTTTACCATTGAACTAAACATTTGCTGGTAATGCAAAGGCTCAAATGACTCCAAATTCTCATCAAGTTCATTCTCAGTCTATTCATCTCTTTCAACACGATGGTTATGTATTAAAAAATGGATATATATGATCCAATAGAATGATCATAAATTGTGTTATATATATATATATACACAGACATACATTTAAACATGCACTTTTTGAGCCCAGGTAGTTTGAATCCATTTCAGTCGAATGTCCTTGAGAAAGGCATGAATCTCTCTCTATCATAAAAGGTTCTGTCAGGAATTCCTCCCTGAATCTGGTACTATGTAAAATATCTATATCTATCTATCTATCTATGTATCTGTCTGTCTGTCTGTCTGTCTGTCTGTCTCCCTCTCTCTCTATATATATTACATGGTTCAGTAATATATAATATATGGGATTAGCAGATGGGAGGAATTCCTGACTGAACCTCTTATGATAGATAAATGGGTGCAGCAATTTAGCTTGGTAGGAATATAAATATAGATATGACTGGGGGAAAAAGGTAATCCAATGGGAATAGTGCAAAATTTAACTATGAAAATCAATGATATATATACAAGGCAATAGCCCTCCTAGAGAATGATAAGCTCTCAGGGAACTTTGAAATTCACGTGGATCCCTCACTTCAAGCAAGAAAACCAGATTTAGTTATCATAAACTAGTAGAAAGAAGTTGTTAGATAGCAGATGTCATTGTTCCATCAGACTGCAAAGTTAAATTGAAAGAAAGTGAAAAGCTGTAAAATATCTGGGCTTTGCAAGAAAATTGAAAACATAGTGGAAAATGACAATTACATATATGCCCATCCATGGGTGTCCGAGGGTAGTGGTAGAGTTGCAAATGGGGCACTTGCTCCCCCAAAATCAGGCCTTCTCACCTAGAATGAGTAAGTTTGGAAGTTGGAATCTTATTGTCAATGAAGGATAATGGTGCAGTAAAACTGTTTTATGTAACGCTAAAATTAATGTACCCATGCAAAAAAAATGGTATTAATCTTTGCTGGTAACTGGGTTGCTGCTTTCCAAATATACCCCCCCCACCTCGCGGAAATGTATCTGTCTGTTGGTACCCCAAACCCCGAATAAACCCAGAAGAATCTAAAATGCAACAAAAAACTGAAATAATCTAGATAACTGCATTGTCTAGACAACAGCTGGAATAATGAGAAGAATACTTAAATACTGAGGAGAGTACTTAAATACTGAGGAGAGTATTCAAATACTGAGAAGAGAAGTAGAATACCGAAAAAAGTAGAGGAATACTGAAGAGAGTACTAGAATACTGAGAAGACCTGCCATCATTTGAACTTCAGTGTAAGCCTTCAGTTACAACTTGCGTGAAAACTCAAAATGATAATACATCCATTGATAATGCATTTTAAATGGATCTGAAGCCAAGTAAATTGATGAAAATGTAAATGCTGAATGTAAATCAAACTGTATTAGGTTTGCTGACCATTTTTTACAATTTGTTTATGGCAATCAGCATTCTGTTTCTGACACCTCTTTAATGCACAGATGCACTCTTCATCAATATGTAAATAGGAAATCTTCATTAAAGCCACACCATCAACATTTGATCATGTTAAGAACTCATAACATTTTTATTTATCGTTCCAGTGTTATTTTTACTGTTTCTGTACAGTTATCACTTGCCATTCATGGGGCTTAGGAATACCAGGGGGTGTGAATGCGCTAAATCCGTGAAAAATTTTTGCTGACCATGCCAAACCCCTTTTAATACCTGCAAAAACCATAAATCTTGGGCCATAAACATTTTGATGAAAAGAAAAACACTTCACCATTCAAAAATTGTAAATGTACGAATGAATAACTGAATACGGTAAAACATACAGTAGAAAATACACAGTTAATTAACAAAAAAAAATTTTCTATAATTATAGTTAAGTGGATTTTTCTAATATTACAGTACAGTGAAAGATTGCAAAAAACATCAAAAATTTTGTTTGACTAACCGGTTTGCGATTGAAAACAAATTCTCAACCATGATTATCTTTGGGTTTATATTTTCTACACAAATGATTTTAGTTGATAATTTTCTCCAATCTTACTTCTTATTAATAACACAAGAATTATTAAGATAAACATAATAGATTACAAGTCCCAGACGTTTCTTTTGATGTATATCATTTTTTTGTCAAAAGTCTATGTTAGTTGCTATATAATAAAGAAATTATGATATCCTGAAATTTTTGTATTTTGTTTATTCTGTACAGCATTTTTTCTACAATGCAGTTTTTAACTGTATGCCACAAAACTCCCCAAAATAATCACTTTAAAGTATTCAAGACTGAAAGGCGAATTATCAAAACCACAAATGGAAAATCCTTGATGGGTAAGGGATAACTGAACTTTTCAAGCATCATCTCAATTCATCAAGAAAAACCATAATGAACATTTTTAAACAACTTTATTAAAAAAAAAGTCAAATAAAACTAAGGCATCATATTAAATAACTGGTATATAAACAACAAAGTGAACAAATGATATCTGTGATGCTGTAAAATAGTCATTTAGTATCTTGAATTTCTAGACTTTATTTTTCAAATTTTATTTGGTAAACATGTAGTATTCAGTCTTTAGTATTACAGATCCAGTTTGCTGACTTGGAACTGCAAGCTGGAATGAAATGCCTCATTTTACTGATTTCACATAACCATGTACTGCTCTACCAATGCTGAAGATGTCAGACCTTTCCACTAAAGATGAAGCCTTTTTGCTTTGAAACATGTTCAGCATAACTCTATGTAAATTGACAACTCCATATATACAATACACTCCAGCTGTGTCTCAACTTTTTACCGTACAACTATATTTGTATATATGTACATATATATATGGAAATAACTTGTATATACATCAATGAAAGCCTCATATACATAGATACAAATATGAAAAAAGATATATATATATATATATATATATATATATAAATACACACATACACACACATAAAGACATGCACACATGTGATGGTGGATCAATAAGTTCTTAACCTGACATATCGTTATTAGCTGAATTTTTATAATGTACAATATTTGATCTAGTCATTTAATATTCACCACTGAATTAAATGTATTGACACAGATAGAGGATGTAAAAAAAAATCAATATAAATGCACAAAAAGTCTGGGTGCAATCAAGCCATTGAATTTGATGTTCATTCTGATCACTTCATATTGAACTACTTTGCTCTTTGAAAGTGACTCAACCAGCCATACGGTTGTTTAGTAATCCCTAAAAGTATCTGTCTACATACACATGCGTACACATCATTTCATCTGAATATGTACATATATAGAGAAAAAATCATGGCATAAATATACATAGAACAAGTTACTTCATGTGTTTATATGTTGAATGTTTTCTTTTTTTTTTATGACTTGAGAATCATGTTATGTCTCCAGCAAAAGAACTGAAATTTTGCTCACAAAAGTCTCTGACCATTTGGTTCATTTTACCACTTGGCAGTGGCTTATGAAATTATGTTCAAGAGAGAAATTAATTCTATTTTATCATTAGCCTCAGCCTCTTAGTGTCTGTCATTGTACATTGACTTTTCCCAAGATTCACCAGACCACTTTATCATGGGCATTGTGGAGCCAGTACTTTCTGAATTTATCTAGCTTGTTACACCATCTTACTTTCTGTTTGCAACAATTCTGTGTATGATTTCCAGGGATCCACGTTGTGGGTCGGGATTTTCAGTGATTATCTAAGATTCTTGCAACGTGTCCAACTCATTGCCATTTTGGTTTTCTAACTTTTTCAATGATATCTCAGGCTCCTCTCTTTTCTCTAATGTACTGTGCTGTCTTATGATCTATCCATGTGAGGTTGAGCATGATTCTCTCCTGTGCACATTGCATGGTTCTCCGTTTGAGGGTAAGTATTTTTTGTTAAGTTCCATGTTTTAGCTCAATATGTGGCTATTGGTAGGATGCATTGGTTGTAAACCCTTCTTTTTAGGACTAGCAGGATTTTTGTGTTCTTGAAAGCTGAGCTTGCTCTACCAAAAGCTTGCCAACCTAGTGTGATTCTTCACTTTATTTCTTCTCTTGAGAATCTCATGGAGACTCGCTTTCCTAGGTATATATAGTGGTCTACTTTTTCCCAGATCTGTGTTTTTGATTTTGATCATAGTGTCTTTGTCCCCAGCATATTTGTTGTACATAACATTTTTTTTGCTGAAGTTCACGTGGAGGTCAACTTTCTTGAGATCAAAAATTCAATTTAGCTTTCAAAGAGAACCAAAAGATTAAGAAAGTCTGGGCATTCAAGTCTTAATTTGGAGATAAAAAAAACTGGAAAATACAGATTAAAATATCGGTCTTTTGGGCAACTTGTTAGTTTTATTTGTTAAACTCTACTTTAAATTTTATGATCTGTAAAAAGTATTCATACTAAAAATTTTTATCGAGATTTTTATGAAATATTTTGATATCTTTGAAAATTCTTCTTTTATTCTTTCACTATTGAGCCACAGCTGAAATTTTTGTTATGAAAAATCAATTGATTATTGGATTTCAATAAAGCTTTCTGAACTTATTTAATAAATGACAAAAAATATTCATAAGGAGTTCCCCATTCTAAACATTTAATGATTTAGAAGTAAACATATTTCCTTTCTTGTTTATTATTGACCTTAACCAAATGGAACTGGCTGGCACATTATCTCTCAAGAAATTTCTTTGTCATGCAAAGTAAATAAAATATCCTTGCTCAAAATGGTTGGAAATCATCATCATCAGTCTTTCAATGTCCGTCGTTGGACACAGACCTTACCCAGGATTTGCAACACTTCTTTATCATGGGTGTCGCGGAGCCAGTACTTTCTAAATTTGTCTAGATTGTCTCTCCATCTAATATTCTGCTGGCCTCGGTTGGGCATGTGATCTCGGGGGATCCATGTCATGAGTTGTGATGCCCATCGGTTGTCTGCCATTCGTACAACATGGCCAGCCAACTGCCATTTGAGATTTTTTATGGATTCAATGATGTCCCTAACTCTTGTCTTTTCTCGGATGTACTGTGCTGTCTTGTGGTCTCTCCTTGGTCGATGTAGTGATCTACTTTCTCCAGTTCTGTGTCTTCAACTTTGATCTCAGTGTTTTTATCTCCAATGTGGTTGTTGCACGTGATCTTCATCTTGCTGAAGTTCTTGTGTAGGCCGACTTTCTTGCTCTCTTCATTTAGTTCATCTATCATTAGTTGGAGGTTGTGCTTGTTCTCTGCGAAAAGGGCAATGTCGTCTACAAATCTGAGGTGGCTCAGATACTCACCGTCTATTCTAATCCCTTTAAGGTGACCTTAATCATTAAAATTATGATGCGCTGCAAACTGTTTTATATTGATTATGACAAAGTTTTATTTAAATAAGCTGTGCACTAAATTTGCATATGAAGAGATACACAGGAATACCCTGGTGAACAATAAATACAGATGCCAAAAGCCAGCCCTTACCTCAGCAGCCAAGATACGAGTAAAGGGAGATAAATGAATACACATATATAGTGTTTACTTATGTATATCCATGCTTATACACACAAGGGTGCCAACCATCTCAAACCGATTTGCTAGTGTCATGATTTTTATCCTTATGGGTATTTCACTATTTTGGCATTGTGCCTGACTAAGTTATATCAAGTAAATAACCATACATATACATCTCAGCTGTTATATACATGTGCTTGTGTACAGGTATGAGTGTTTATACACACACACACATATATATATATATATATAATTTGAACTATAGAGAGTGAGACAGACTCAGGAGTGAAAGTGTATGGAAGTGAGGTTTATTTATCTGTGAATGTTTTCATTAATAGTCGAGACATGTTTTGGGAGGTATTCCCATCTTCAGCAGTGTGTGCTCTGTGTGTATGTGTACCTTTAGTGGTTATAAGTTCGATGTGGAACATGAGTCCACCATCAGGAGCTTTGCTTTGTGAGCAAAAAATGGTATCCCATCTGCTAGGGGCATCTTGTTGTGTGAGAGAGATATAATACAAACCAGGAATGCAATATGATATAGCATATGATAATACGATATCCAATGTGTGATGGGTTTATTTCATAGAGTGCTTGATACATTCAATGTTAAGCATTAGAGTTAGAGTAGAGTTTGAAATATGATGAAGTAAGGATTCACTACACAAACACATTTATGTTTCTGCCCCCCCCCGAAGAAACCCAAACAGGGCAGAAACATAAAGATATTTGTGTAATAAATCCTTACTTTATCATCATCATATATATATATATATATATATATATATAGATATATATATATATATATATATATATATATATATATATATATATATATAAGTAGCAGCCATTACAAGTCCACAGCTCGACAAAGGTCTTTCCCATATCTTTTCACGATGAGTGTAATTGCGCTAATCTCTGCCATGCCCTACCAGCAAACTTTCTTAGTTTGTCTCTCCATCTTTGTGTCTGCAGGACCATGCAGAGCTGACAGTAGTTTTGGGACAGATGATAAAAGTAGCCCTAATCTCTGCCCTCATTTCAAACTGCTTATTAAGTATTTTTGTAATCAGTGTGAAATACAAATGATTTATGTATGGGTTTGATATGTATATGTACTGTATATTATGTGCTGTACTTACAAGTATATTATGATGACATAGATGCTTCTTTGAACTGGGTCAGCAATTTGTTGAGAAAGCGAGTTTTTCCTCATGGTTTGTTTAGATGATTAATTTCTGGGAGAAATATTTCTTTGTAGAAATAGAATAGGGTGAGGTCACGACTGTAATGATGACTTATTTTTTGGGGAGAGAAATTAAACGATCATCTGACAATAGAAATGATGTAATGTTCATTGTATCTTTTGAATAGTGAACAAGTACATATTCAGATACTGTTTTGATAATGCTCAAGTCAAATAAAACAGTTGAATACATGAAAGAGAAATACTAACAAGACAGGAATAAAAATATACATTTTTAATTCTATACAAAAGAGATGTCAGTGAGAAGATACTTGCATATTAGTCATAGAACAAAAATGATGTAACATATTATGAGGTAATGTTAAAAGTGATTAAGCTAATGTAAAAAAAGGATAGAGATGAATATTAGGATGTTGGAATATGCATATGAAGAAATAAGCTTTGAAATAAGGATATTTTATATCTACAGTAGGTGTAGATGGGCAGACACAAATATACATGTTGATATTGCTTCTGTTTTTGAATTAATATGGAATGTGCAGGCATTGTATCAATCAAAAGATTCTTCAACAGATTTTGATCAAAATGAATTTGATTCTGCTTCTTTCTAATTTCATTTTGCTTGGTATGGGGGTAATTTGGAAGCTAAATAGTTATAACTTTGTGAAAAAACATATCTACATTTTTCTCAATATTACATAAGTTTCATATTTCAGAACTTTGTGGAAATTATGTAAAATCCGAATTTTAATCAATTTATATGTGGTAAAAAGTTGTTCACAAGCTATCTTTAGCTGCTACAGATACTCTCCTTGCTAGAAAATTCTGATAATTGGCCAATTGATACAATATTGTTGATGCTTGAGAAATTTGAATCTTTTTAAAAATGTTTGTTTCAGCATGCAATTTTTTTGCAATGGTGGAAATTTTGCATGAGTGAATAAACAAATCGGTTTATTTTATATACTCTATTTTCTTAAAAAAAATCTAATCGGTTATTGATTTTTTGAATAAATGTTCTGTCTCTGAAGCAAAAATTGATTGAGATGTGTCTGGATGTTGGAGACTGTCTTTTTTTTGTTGAAAAAAAAACAGTTGAAAAGGTTGCCTTTGATGTGTTCTTATAGTCTTTTTGAACAGAATAAAATAACTGTAATTAATATTTACCTTAATAGCCATAGAGATTTTCATTAAATTAGACCCATTAATTTATATGGGCAATATTTGGTACTCTTGACTTCAAATCAGTTATTGGACACTGTCAATCAAAACTGTCAACATAGAGTGATTGTGAGTAAGTATATGATTTGATTTTTTATTTAAAAAAAATTAGATCCTTTTTTTCAATACTTGTCTCAATTTGAAACTGACAACTCTAATCTGCTGCATGTCAACCTCCTTGATTATTGTTTGAAGAGTCAGTTGGGGTTGGTGGGTCACAGAGAAGTAAGATACACATTGTGACTATCGTAATAAAAATGTAGCAACGATGATGGTGATTCATTTTTAAGCCAAAGAAGCAACATTGTTTTAGAATTTAAAATTCATGAGTGTATCTATCACTCTTTTGTCCCCTTGAATCTACCATTCAAAAAAATGTGAACAAAGTGTGTGGAGTAGATTCCCTCAAAATTCTTGTCCTGAGCTATATGGCCCTACTGGTCACCAACTCTGCACAGCACTGAGTGTCTGAACTTTTCCTACAACATTTACTGTACCACATGCACCATAGGTTAGCCTTTTGCCTTTTACGCCATCTATTGTCCTTTCTTCTTGCTATGTGTCCCACCCATTTCCATTTTTCCTGCTTAATTGCATGTTCAAGATCCTTCACCCTGGTCTTCTGGATTCATATTGATATTTTTCTAATGCTTCGGGTTATTGCTCTTCCCATAGCCCTAAAAGCATATATGTATATACGTGTGAATATAATTATGTGTGTATGTGTGTGCATAACCCAAGACACTCACTGAGGAGAAGAGGAGCTGAGAGGTGAGTGTATCGACGCTTTAGCTTTTGTGAGTTCTTGCATAGGAAATAAATTGAAAATGGAGAATTTATAAAGGGAGGTAATCTAAAAAAATTCAATTTACATTTGACCATTGTTCACCTTTCGTACATTAAGCTGAAACACATTCTTTATTCATATAAGATAAAAATGATTGGCTGCATTTTTATCAGGGTTTTGTGCTGGGTCTGTTTCTGAGACGAAAAAAACATAACAACCAAAATTTTAAGCTTGGCAGAGAGAGAGAGAGAGAGTGAGAGAGGAAATATGCCAAAGAAAAAAAAAGTATTCAGGAAAAGATGAAAGATATGTTTTAAGAAGAATGGAGAAAAAATGAGTTTTGGAAAAACATTGACCCGTGTTAATGAAATAGAATAAAGGAGAAAGGAAAATTGGCAGGGGATACCTGTTTGAAAGAAAAGATAATCTGAAAAAAATATCATAATACCTCTACATATTAATTTACTTTTGATATCACAGGTAAAATTTATCAAGCAAATAGGTACAAACTTTCATTCACTCTAATAATTATATATATAGTGAGAAAGCAAATTGTAGTGGTGGGGGCAAAGAATAGACAATGATCAATGTTGTGTTTTGGTGTTGACTAAATTTGAACTTGGTATATATAATCAAAGTTTTGGCTTTTCTTATCACTGCTTTGTCACTTCGTCTCTTCACTTTAGTCACTTTCCCACACCAGCAAACTGAATATTACAGGCTGCAGGGAAAAGAAGGTTGATGAATACCAAATTCTGAAGATTTCAACCAAAGATTGTAATAAGTTCCTTCCTTCTATCTGCATTTTATGCATTGAAAATAAGGGAAGAAAGAATTGTTAATGGTCAGGAATTAATGCATACTTTAATGACAGACCTACAAGGTGCTAACAAAAAGTTCAGGAAATTTGATCAGTTCATCTGTAAAATTACCCAGCGTTTCCAGTGTTCTTCTGAACATTTGACGTTTGAGAAGGGTATTTTTTTCAACAATCATTTATCCTGACCCTTTAGCTATTCAGTTTAAGTTTTTGGTAATAACTTTCTATCCATAATACCTGTGCATTGGTCACAATGTAATTTTCAGATACTTAAAAAAAGATATTTGGCAGTTAAACATGATATAAGATTTTTGCAGATTTTAGGTAAATAGCAATATAATTTGTTGTCATTACATGTTTTTCAGCTCTTAAAAGCAATGGTGTCTACCCAAGAAGTAAGATTAACTTTCAAATAAGAATTCAAATTATGAAATAATGCTACTCAAACTGCTGCTAATTTCAACAAAGCATTTGGAGTGAATACTATTACAGTGCAAATTGTTCAGCATTGTTTCAATAGGTTTACATCTGAAAATTAAGTATCAAGGGAGGCTGAAATTCCATCTTAATGATGAAGAATTATCGACAACAGTGAACAACAGTCTGAACACTTTCTTGAGACTTTAGCACTTCAAGAGCAATGATCTCACATCATCAGAAGGCAACAGTTAGAAAAACGAATCCCACATGAACTAAAAGAAATGCTCCATGACAGTTTCATATCACATGTCTCTAAGCTGACTGTCTAAGATTAAAGAATCGGGATATAAACTTCTACAGCATACTTGATATTCACCTGTTATTTCCCCAACAGACTATCATCTTTCAAGCATTTTGAATTTTATATTTGAAATAAAAGGTTCAATAATAGAGGAATTTTCTTTCATTGAATTCATGATTATTAAACACCAAGAATTTTGTAGAGATAGCACATTATCATGAGAGAATTGTTGGAAAAATATTACTCAATTCTTCAAATTGGTCATATTTCAATTAGCTATTAAGAGTTTTTTTTGCAGTTTATATCATCCTACTCTTTACAAAACAATATTTCATGTGCATCTGATAATGTGTATCTTATCAGTAAATCAGACAAATTCTAAAGCTGCAGGATTTTTGGTGATAGATTGGTTACGGTAGTTCCATGGTTATTTCAACCATAGAAAAATAAAAATAATAAATTTTGCAAACAATGTAGAATGTGTTTTATGTAAACAGTTCTCTTGAAATATGTGACACAGCAAAATAAATCATTGTGCCCTCTGGAAGTAATTACCCCCTCAGGACCTTTTAAGATAGCTAAATTTAAACCATAAATAAATATGTTGTTTAATAATGAAAAATTGATTCCCATGGTCGACTGGTGGATATCACACATTTTTTTTTGTTAAAAAAATCTATATTTACTTCATCAGGGATTGTAAATTGTTATTTCTCAGTACCACGCAGTCTGCCTGTTTACCTAAATTGCATTCCCGCTCACTAATGTCAATGACTTTTTGCTCTCCCTCTGTGTAATGCACACCTTCTCTCTATATCTATTTAAATTGCTTTTCCGCCTACTTCTCCTAATGATTATTTTTTCTCTTGTTTTGTCTCTCTTTTCTCTTTCTTATTTGACATTTTCCCTCTTCCACCATTCCTACTGCCATCTTTTTACTCTTCTCTTCTTCTTTACATCTATTACTTTTTCTTCCATTTCTTCTTGTCTCTTAGAAACTGTCAACCAGTGTAGGTTTCCTCGGCTTTTAAATTGGTCTGGTTGGCTATGTATGTGTGCATCAATTGTACAGGCTGCATACCAATGGAACCAGAGGTTTTAAGATTTTAAAATTTACTCCTTATTACATTTGGAAAAAAATTTTTTTACCCCCCCATCTTAAGTAGCGTTTTAGTGTGAGTTTCAATTTGCAATGTAAATTTATGCTAATTGATCCTTTGTTCTGTGTCCAGCAGTATTCAGGCATATTTTTAAAGAAAAGATTTCAGACTTTTTTTGACCCGAAAGAAAGTCAGAGAAGTATCTAATTCATTGATCATCCTCTTTTTCAATTTTTCAAATGATCGACCCCACCATGGCGTGCATGGCGTGTATGGTGTGCATGGCGTGCATGGCGATTTCTTTTGAGACAAAACAAATGCAGAATGCTATTTCAATTTTTTTCTTTTTTTTTTTCATAAAAGTGAAAAAGTAGCGTAAAGCAAAATTTTGAAAAATTGGGGATACCTGTATATATATATATATATATACATATATATATATATATATATATATATATATATATATATATATACATATATATATATATATATATATATACATATATACATATATATACACACACATGTTGACAAAATATATACAGTGGCTGTTTAGCTCAATGGTAAGAACAATGCTACAAAAGAAAGAAAAAGTAGAATGGTAATTGCTTCTGTGCCTTACACAATTTCAACTTATGAAGAGTTTTTATAAGATCACTTTTGAAATGTGAGAAAACATTTACACACACACACACATATATATATATATATATATATATATATATATATATATATATATATATATATATATATATATATATATATATATATATGAAAATGACAATTGGAGGGTGAAGGGAAATATATATAAATATATATATATATATATATATATATATATGTTATAAGAAATGGATATATCTGACCTGACAGAAAGATTATAAATTGTGTTATATTATACAAAAACTTATTTGAAATGATCTTCCATCATTACATCGTTAATGTATCACTCACCCTAGACAAGATAAATAGAATAGGAAATTAAAGAAAATGGGGTTGCTGCAGGAATCAAACTTGATACTGATAGGGTAGCTGCTTCAACGCAGCAATGCTCTTACCATTGAGCTAATCAGTAGCGGGTAATGCAAAGGCCCGAGTAACTGCTTTCATACCAAATTCTCACCTTGTTTATCCTCAGTCTATTTGTCTCTTTCAATGTGACAGTTATACATTAAGAAATGGACATATATGGTCTGACGGAATGATTATGAATTGCTTTATATAATTTGAAACTTACGTATGATCTCATGTCATTCCATGTTTCATGTATCACTTGCTCTAGACAAGGTAAATAGAATAAACAATTAAAGAAAATAGAGTTGCATAATAATAATAAACAATTCAGCAGCCCCATTTTCTTTAATTGTTTTAAGATTTGACTATATATGTCCATTTTTCAATACATAACTGTAGCGTTGAAAGAGACAAATAGACAGAGAATAAACGAGATGGGAATTTCGTATGAAATCGGTTATTTAGACCTTTGCATTAGTGGCAGCTGTTGGAAAAAGCTTTGCGACATAGAAGTGGCTACCCTGTCAGTGGCAGGTTCAATTCATGTAAGAGCCTTATTTTCTTTAATTGTTTATTCTATTTACGTTGTCCAAGGCAAGTGATACATTGACCGTGTAATGATGGAAAATCATCTCAGCTGAGTTGCTATATAATACAATGCAATTTATGATAATATCTATATCTATCTATCTGTCCATACATATATATGTATATATATAAATGAGAGGGAAAGAGTAATAGCAATAGTAGTAGTAGTAGGAGAAGGATGTGGCAGACATATAAAGTGGGAAAACCAGCTTTGCATTTCACAGAGGCATGCTAGAAATGACTTCAGGTGAACTCCGTCCAGAATTACTGTATGCTATCAGCTGTTAAAATTCTTTCATAAACCAACAGTCTTCCATTCGATTTAAAGATGCTGATCGTTGTCTGAATGAGATAAAAATAGATATGACTGATTGATTAATGCTGCCCAAGCAGTCTCTACCAGGTTCTCAAGTCACTTGAGTTGGATGCTTTGTAGGTCCCGTTATTATTTATTGAATCATACTTCAAGTTGAAGGTTATGTCATTTTTGGATTTTCTTTTTATGAATTATTCTTCATGACGGTGATGTTTTTTGTTTTTTTTTAATTCATTTAAGAAAAAAATCAATTTAATAAATTTATTGAGTTAAAAAAATAATTACGATTTCAAAATCTTCTTGTAGACCTATTTTTATCCTAATAAAAAGCTTGAGATATCTGTGAAAAAGTTAAGAAATAAGTCTGGTTAGTCACTTGATAGAAACTGTCATGTGACCAACATCTTCTGGTGGCATGTTGGAAAGAAAGGGTGATCAAAGAATAATTTACTTTACTTGCATTTTATTTGGCAGTGATTGATAAAAAAAAAATTTTCAAAAAATAAGTATGAATACCGTCTGACACAAATAAAGGGACCAATTTAGCATAATCTTTGATTGAAAATTGAACCCTCCACAAATACCTATTTATGGGGTCGGTTTTTCTAGACATAATAGAGAGTGTTTGAATTTTCAGCCATCTTGTTTAATTTATGCGGCCTGTATTCATGATACATAGATAGCCCGCCAGCAAGACCAACTTAAAACCAGAAGAAACCTATGTCGGCAGTTTTTGTGACAGTTTTGGCTAACAGTTTCTAAAAAATGAATTGATGGGAAAAGAAAAATTCCTTATATAGTCACAAGTATATATGTGAGACTTGTGAGAATGTAACACAATTGAATAGAATCTTTTGGTAATTTTTGCATTTAAAATCATGTCTGCCCTAAAAGTGAACAGTAGGCTCCATTCATAACCCTTGGTGGCTAGATTTTCCCATCTTTCATTTACAGCTATTTTCAGCTGATTGAATAGCTAAAAATGTTGAGTGTGCTTGAAATATTTGGACGTTTTAATTTTATATTCATAAGTATATTATTTAAGAAATTCTGAATGCTTTGGGTCTCTAATGTGTAAACAAATAGAACTTGGGACTTTGTCCCCAATACCCCACCTTGTTGGACCATGCCAAACCTTTCACACACACCATACTTCACTTTAAAACTTCATTAGCAAAGGCTATTCCATGCATCTTGTAGATTATTTAAAAGCCTGCATCAGGGATGGAAAATCCTTCGAAATCTTTACTCCCAAAGCCAAGCCATGATTATATATTGATTAGGGTATCTGTCTTAGCCTGAGAAAAAAACTGGTAGCAATCAACACAAGCAAGCAAATTGTATTTTTAGAGATTTCCTGAAATTGAATAAGTAGGGTAGGGCATGAGCAACCTCACCCTTCTAGATATAGACACATTCAAAAATATAAAACAGGAATACAAATTATATTTTAGAGAGATTTCATGAAATAAAATAAGTCCCACCCCTCACCAGTTGGACTAGCATAACAAAAAAAAAGTTAAAATATTACAACACCGAAAAAGAAATTATATTAGATAGGAAATCCATAAATCTGAATAAGGGTTAAATTTGGTGAAAAATCACTTGTCTCTCTTTGATTTCAAAGTGACAAAATTGAAAAATTACTTGTCTCCCTCAGATTTGAAAATGCAAAAATTGATATGACCTTAAATTAACTTTTAAAGGTCATCAGAGATCAGTGCCATCTATCCTATGATAATTCTAAGGTCAACTTATCCTTGTCTACAAATTGTATCCTGTAGTGTGAAGTTAATTGGGAGTCCATAAAATAAAAAAAAGAGAAACAAACAAACAAAAACACCAGTTGTCTTTATTGTATCAGATAAGTTTGATACAAAGGTTTCAAGCATTATTTTGACATAATCTGTTATTTATTTATTGAATCATTATTCTACCGTCAAAATATTTTTCCAAGCTTTCTATGGCCTTGCACCTCCTTTCAGATAAATTGCATATTCCATCATAATAGAATGATTCCAGTTTTGATCACATGAATTCTTCAAAGAAATTTTCAATACCTTGAACTTGTTGGAACCATTAAACAGGCAGTGAGTATTGCATGGAGCCAAAAAATGATTGTCTTGAAGGGAAAGGCCTGGAGAAAATATCATAAACTGTGTAACAGTTTCTCATTCCAAATCCATGATTGTTTGCTGGGTTTTAATTGCAACCTGAAGACTGGTGTTGTCACATAGCAAAATCACTGGCCAACTTCTTTGTCCTGAAAAGAGTCTTTTCCAATGTCTCACTCGAATGAGTCAGTTGCTAGCCGTAACTTTTTATCTCTGTTCCACCAACCCATTTTTAAACATTCCCTTTGAATCTCATCAATCACTGGAAAAAAACTTTTTCCTCCAGTAAATTAAGGCTTGTAAATGACCTATCACAGAGCATTATTTTATATTTAAATGATGACTAATAACTGACTCCTTGATATAAGACCCTGTTCATCACATACGGGGATTAAAGGTTTGAATCCAATTGCCTGCAGTTTTAGTGAAATTTAGAATACGAAAAAAATTCAAAAGATACAATCTTTAACTGAAATTTTAGCATAGTCATTTCCGTTTAATAAGATCTTGAAAATTGAAAAGTAAAAATCAAATGTTTGTAAAGAGAATTTAATATCAGTAAAATATACATCTGAATAATACATGCTATTGATTTCAATTTTAGCTTTAAAAATGATATGCTTACATTGTTTCTTACCTTTGTCTAAGTGATATAGAATGTAATCAGAGGCTATGAATTAATCATAATCAATATATATTTTAGAATATAATTTAACTGTTGGATAAAATTTTGTATGCGGCATATTCTTCAGATGTGTCACCTTTAGAATATAATTTGTTTGGCCCTATGCAATCCTCCCTGTCTGGACAGCAATTCCAACAAGTTATTGAAAAAATTTCTAATTCATTGAATAAAAACTGGAATCATTTACATTAATAACATTTATTTTTTATAATGTAAAGTTGTTCATAAAAATGAATTTGATAAACTTACAATGAATTTACAACAATGAATGTAAATTGTTCTAATCTTTTATCATTTGCTTAATGTTGTCCCGAAATCTTGTCTTTTCCCGGATGTACTGTGCTGTCTTGAGGTCTCTCCATGTAAGGCCCTGCATGATTCTTTCATGTACTTGTCGCATGGTTCTCAATTTGTGGATCTGTCTCTTGGTTGGGTTCCATGTTTCAGCTCCATAAGTGACTATTTGGAGGATGCATTGGTTATACACCCTTCTCTTTAGGATTAATGAGATCTTATTATTTTTGAAGGTTGAGCTTGTTCTGCCAAAGGCTTGCTATCCGGATTATGATGATGATGATGATGATGATGCTTAATGTTACAAACCTATTATTATTATCATTGTTGTTAGAGTTGTTATCTAAAAGGCCACGAGCCAAAATGTTCACAATAAGCAGCTTCTTCTATATCTATCTCATTTTGTTATTATTGTCTCAAACTAATAATTGTTTTGCACTCTCTTGTAGTTGGAGGATGTCACAAAAAAATCAATTCTAAAAATGAAAACAGTTCAACAGTGATAAAAAAGCAAAAAACAAATATAGTTCCCCGTATCTTTCAAAAGCATTGATTTTATGCAAAGCAAATCTCTAAGCACCAAGCCTTAGTCAATAACCTTTTAAAGAGCCTTTAGAAAAAAAGGTATTAAATATTATTTGAAATTAAAAGATAGAAAAAATAGAAAAGGATCAAATAAATAAAACGTAATTTAGATTTTTTTGAAAAACATTTTTATTTTTTTGAAATTTAATTTTCATTGCTCCGATTCTCATCACATTTCTGACAGAGCTCAAGACAGAAATAGCTGTAACATCAACATTGCACGTAAGCCTAAATCAAAGAATGTTTCAAATATTCAATAAGCTGGACTTGTAGAAATTCCATAGGTATTGATAACTAAAATATGATCAATACACTCATATACATATTTCTGTTATTGAGAAATAGATGTATGATCCAACATAAATTGCGTTATATCATATTGAAACTCTTATTCGAAATGATCACCCATTATACAGTGAAAGTATCACTTGACCTAGACAACGAAAATAGGATAAACAATTAAAGAAAATAGGGCTACTGAGGAATCGAGCCTGTGACTGATTGGGTAGCCTCTTCAACATAGCGTTATTCTAACCATTGAGCTAAGCAACCTCTGGTAATGCAAAGGATTGTTTATTTTATTTACATTGTCTAGGCCAAGTAATACTTTCACTATATAATAACGGGAGATCATTTCAAATAGGAGTTTCAATATAATATAACAAAATATACTATGATGTATATTATGGTAATTAAAGTATATAATTTTGTTAAAGTAATTCATTACCTGTGGAAGGTATCTATATTACCTATGACATCCAAAGATAAATGAAGCTAATATATCTGTTATTATCATCATTGATAACTTTTGCTATCTTTTTATATTTTTGTGGTCTACTCCTATATACTAGAGAGACCAAGGCTGATTGGTATATTTTTCACTTCTATTAGCTGTTATTTTATAGGAAATTAATTCATCAAAATGCAAATATGTCCAGAAGTTATTCTGGAAAAGAGGCTTCCTTTGGATGGGACATTAAAATCTAAAAAATCAGTCAAGTTTATTTTATCATCATTTAAATGTTCAGAGAAAAGTGTACTGACCTGTTAGTTGAAAAGTGACTTGAAAGAATTCAAAACAACAGAAGATTACTTACAACTTCTCATTATTTCCTTCACACACTACATGTGCGTTTGCTCACCCCATTCAATAGTATTGCCGCTTCCTTACCGGACATAAATAAAACAAACTCTCCTGTGTAAGGAAGATAACTTGATATTAAGAATGGGATTACGTACTTATCACAACCTGCCACAACATTCGAGTACAATCTGATTGAATAAGTTTGCACTAGTAGGTATAGATGTGATGCATATATTATCATTGAGAAATATTGAATTTTCAACCAAACAGAAGCAATAGAAAATGTATTTGAATGAAAAGAAAGATTTTAGGAATACAGTGATCATCAATTTTATTATTTTTTTTCATTTTTTTGTGTCTGGTCCCTTTCCACCTTTTTTTTTTCTTAGAATACTTTCGACTCGTTTGAAGTTTGTTTTATTATTTGGTAGGCATTTTGTTTTTTTTTCTGCCTCAATAACATACAATTACAGGATACCAAGTAGCCCCACTTACAATGTACCAATCCTCCCCCAAACACACATATTTTTTACATTCTATTCCCAGAAAAAGTTCTAACAGAAGAGGCCTGAAATACACTCTGCTTATTGTCACTGCTCATAAACATAGACTGTGCTATCATCAATCATACATTTCACCATGAACTAAGCACTCATTTGTCAAGTGAAAAAGTTACCAGAATGAAAAATGTTTTCATGCTAAACTTTTTATGCTTACAACACATGACTCAAACTTAGTGGAAAAATGGCCGTAATTTTTCTTCTCAAAATAAAGCTAACAAAGGTGCCATTATGTGCTGAAAACAAAATTTAAAGCAAGTGATCTAACCTGCCCCTGTTCCCAACTTGCCCCCCCCCACCGATAACAATTTCTTGGTTTCAGACGTGAGGTAGGAGTAATGAATCAATAACAGTTATTGCGAAGGTTGAGTCCCTTTTGCTCTCATTTAAGCAGAATTACCCTCTTTCATTCTTACCCTTGTTTATCAAATTGCATGAATGGGTGGGGAAATAGAAGATAAAGGTTGGAAGATATGAGGAGAATGAACAGTTGTACATAGAAATAAGCAGAATAATGGTATAATTCTTTGGGCTTTGGTAGAATGCATGCAGTGGCCCCGGTCATCACTACCGGTCATAATTTTTATCTCTGATATTGGTACGCACCCATCATGGTAGATCACAGCAAGATTTCAATCAAATGTTATCTGTTCAGTTTTCTCCATGCAAAGCCGATATCTTTGGACAGTTCAGAGTTGCTCTCTTTTTCTCTTTCTTGTTTCTCTTTCATAAGACACATAAATCATCGGCCATTTCTTGTCTTTTGTGGGATTTGGGAACAAGACTTTTCTTCTCCAAAGCTAGCCTTTGCCTCATTCTTTTTCTCAAAGTTAGTTTTAGTTGCTCTCTTTTTCACATTGCAGTGGATCTCTTTAACAGCGTATTTTCGTTTGCTGTTCTGATAAAACAAATGCGTGTATAATCTTGACTTTTGAAAGTATAATGTATGCTTATTTTCTTTTACTTATTTTAGCAGTTTGGCTTCAAGAACTTTAAAATATCCAGCCTAATGCTGTATCTGCTATCAATGCAGTCATAAATTATGCAATTTTTATTCAAGCCAAGGATTTTTGTTTTAGTGTCTAGTTTTTGCATAATAAATCATTGTATTTCAAAAAGAAAAATATATCATTGCTAAGAGAAAATCCATGCAATTTTCAGATATTTTCTATTAAGCAGTTTAGCTCCAAGAACTGAATTACAAATTTTGAAATGTCCTGCCTAATGCTGTGTTCACTGTCAATACGATCATAAATTATGCAGTTTTTATCTAAGCCAAAGATTTTTCTTGTTTCAGTACAATCTATGTTTTGCAAAATAAATCATTGTATTTCAAAAAGAAAAAAAATATTTTATCCTAAGAGAAAAAGCATGCCATTTATTTTCAGATATTTTCTATTTTCAGAATCTTAATCTTAGCTAAAATTAAAGGTTCATATACCATGGTTATAAATCATTTTTTTTTTATTTGGAACACAGAGAAGGCTGGTTTAGCAGTTAAGCTTCAAGAACTGAATTATAAATTTTATCAAGTCCAGCCTAATGCTGTGTCCACTGTCAACATGATTATAAATTATAGAATTTTTATCTAAGCCAAAGATTTTTCTTGTTTCAAAACAATCTATGTTTTGAAAAATATATTGTATTTCAATAAAAAGATTATCTTTTCTAAGGGAAAATATGTTTGTCTGTGGCTGATCGCAAATTTCCATGTGAAGAGGTATTGATTATCATCTGTAATTAATTAGGATGGATACATAGAAAGACTGGAAATCTGCCGTCAAAAAGATCCAATTCAAGAACCTAACAACTTACAGCAGATATGGTGCTTCAACACAATAAGAATAGATGGATAAACATGACAAAAGTCCTATTTCTAAGTACATGAAAACATATTTAATGTCAATTTTAATTCACAGTATATCCAACCACATTGAAGGAAATGAGGAATTACACACTCAGAGAATAACCAACATAGAGACACAATCTAATACTGACAATAGCGAGCAGATACACATTAAACCCCTAAAACAGATGACACACAATGATTTCAAGGCCAGATGAGGTGAACCAATTATCATCCAGAAACAGGAAGGAGAAGGAAAGAAAGGAAAAAAGAAGAGTTCTCAAATTCAAAATCATAAGTTATAACTGTGCATTCACCTGATTATTGCCGACCCACATTTTGATCACTGATGCATGAAACTTTATAGTAAAATAAATTGATGTAACTGATCATTTTATAATAATAATAATAATAATAATAATAATAATAAAAAAAGCCCAGTTTATATTGACTTAGAGAACACTATTTGTGTAATTTACAATAACGTTATTATAGTATATATATGTATATCTATATATCTATATATATATATATATATATATATATATGAACATATATACTAAGATGCATCAATAAGTCCATAGCCTGAAATGTATTTATTTATTGAATTTTGATCTGAGATTTTCACTGTATGACATTTGATTTATGTGATTCATATTCACTATTGAATTAAGTGAAATCACAAGGAAGGAGACTGTGCTGGGGAATAAATATTTGTTGTGTAAAATAGATATTTTTTCCCTAATTTTCATATATCTATATCTATATACCTATCTATCTCTCTCTATATATATATCATACGGCCATAAATACAGCTCCAAATTAATCTGTTGATTGGAGAAAAAGTAAATAATAAAAAAAAAAGTGAGATTCAGGATATTTATTTTGAGCATTACAAAAATTTCCGAGCTATTTAAAATGTTTTCCTTTGCACTTCAAAAGATCAGGCTATTTATTGATTGCTGTACGCATGATTTTCTTGGAAAATTGGTGGCAACTACTATCAGAGAGAACCTTTGAGACATCCCAAATTGAGGTGTCTTTTGCTAGGAGTGATCCCTTCCAGCTCTGACCACAATTTATAGTTCAGGCAATTCAGATCTGAGACCAATCCTCATAATTGCTAAAATCTGGAACATTGTCGCTTAGCCTATGTTGAATCACTTTTGCCTTGTGAGCTAGAGCAGAGTCCTGTTATGATGTCCAATTCTCTCCTTGGAATATAGTTTCATTCAGATGTTTAACTTGACTCTTGTGAATATCATTGATGCACACTTTGACTCATTCCTCTCAAAAATAAAGCTGAGTAACACCTTTGTAACTCACTCTGAACCACACCATGCCTGAATGTCACTGCACTTTGTGAGCGACCCTGGAATCTTCCTTGGAACTCTGTCATTTTGGCAATCGGAAAACTCTCCAACTTTGAAAATCTTCTTATCAATCAAAAAAGATTCTTCTATTGCCACTGTCGTACTGCTCAAGCAAAAATTTTGATCTCTGCTCTTTGATTTTCATCAGAGCTGGTCAGGATGTGTCTAGTTCTGCGATAATTGGGATGTAGTCTGAAATCACTTTTGATCAGCCGAGACATTGATCAATGTGAAATATTGATCTCTCAAGCCATGATTTTCTGCTTTTTCAATGGATCTCTTCAGATTCTGTTTGCAACAGCTTTAATGGCACTGGAGGTCCTCAATATCCTCACCTAATTGAGAAGTACATTAAAAGTACGAAATAAATTTGTTTTGAGAAAACTGCAGATATTTTTTATTCATTTAATCGTATAGCTCTATTTTATTAATATTAAGCTTTATATTTTTAAAGACAACAAATCTTACCTAAATAAAACAAAAACATATATATATATATATATATATATATATATATATCTGAGGTGATGATCTGACCTGAATTGGTGTGCTCTTCTTCTCAATCATCGCCTGAGTATCAAGTGCATCTCTACCATACAAACACACATGCACATCCATACACAGACAAACAAATGCTGAGATACATATACACATGCATGATATGCCTAGGTATGTATGGTCGTCTGATAATCGTCACAGAAAATCTCTTAATCTGTTTGCAGTTCCATTTTTTTTTTGTCCTGATTTGCTCCCTGTACTCTCCTGACTCTAATTTTGTCGCCCAAGTTGTATACCATGTGGAGGAACCTGGCTTTGCTGAAGCTGTTCATACAGCAAAGTTATTTTTGAAGAGGCTCCTACCCAAGGTTCTTGTGGATAACTGGCAGATGACCTCCATTGCCTGTGTATAAGAACCTGATATTCAGCTCTATTTTTCAAAGTTGCAAATCATTTTTCTTCATTATAAGAAATAAAAGCATCACATACCTTCAATTGTTGAATCATAATATATTGAGTGTAAAACTTGCAATACTTCACTGTATTTCAAAACATGACTAAATTTCTCCCAGCCACATAAATCATGGTACTTTCCATGTGTTTATACATGTGCAGTTTTCATAAAGACTAAACCAACACATGGTATCTGATATACAAGTAGTAAAAGAGTCTGTTGTAGCTTGATACTCTACATGATTTATATAATACAATTTTGAGAAAAGTCATTATCATTCCAAATGTTGTTTGAACTACTGAACTCATTGTGTTGCCTCTGTTGTTACCACAATGTTTCATTCAGTACATTCTTTTTCAGGTGTACGATCAATAAGTAAAGAGATGAGTTTTTCTCCCTGACAAAAGTTGAAAAGAAATTGTTGCTAATCTGCTGACTAGCTTGGCTTATTCTCAGCAAAGTGAACCACACAACAGACGGTACCTTGTGACATAGGTGATTTCTTAGTTATGCATGAGGATACTCTTCAATCCTCTCCTTATTGAGCAAGGAAAACCAAATCACATTGAAATGTATCCTGGCCTGACACATATATCTGTCCAACTGATATTTTTATAGATATTTTTAGATTAGTTTTGTTCTTAACTCAGGCAGGGAGCACACATAAGTGTGCTTTATATTTTGTAGCCATTTTGAATACATAATGAGGTCAAATAACTATTGTACTTACAATTTTGTCATAAACGAAATCCATAACTTAAAACCTTCAAAATAAGGAATGACTTCCTATGGTTCAGTTGAAAATGAGTAGACTTAAATCGAACCATCATGTCCTTTCTTGGTAAACCCCAGGCCTGAATGAATTAATCACTTACTGGATTAATGCATTGTTTTCTGATTTTCTTACAAGTAAATCTTAATTTACATTGATTGCATTGATGCAATTTGGTACAGCAATTGTTTTTACAAATATATAGGATTTTGCATACATATGGAGATATAAACATACCCATACATATCTATACTCATATTCAATCAATAAAATTGGTTCATTTAATTGAATTTTTTTCAATTCATGAGCGTATAACTTACTGAAAATGGTTTGACAAATATTCTTTTGACTGATGAACAATTATACAGAAATGTTGACAAGCATGAATCTGTAAACAAAAATATTCATCTATATAATTGTATGTTTATTCATTCTTAGC
Organism: Thysanoteuthis rhombus; assembly: GCA_963457665.1. Classification (NCBI taxonomy): domain Eukaryota; kingdom Metazoa; phylum Mollusca; class Cephalopoda; order Oegopsida; family Thysanoteuthidae; genus Thysanoteuthis; species Thysanoteuthis major. The sequence goes on along the minus strand of OY735206.1, from coordinate 60,498,433 downwards.
CAAATGAGCTGCTATCATTTGACTTCTTTGACCTCCTTATATATCACTTTTCACCAACTTCGTAATGAACGTTTTCTTAGATTGAGAATCTCCAATCTAGCTGGCAGTGTCAATTGAATGGACTAATTAGAGAATGGTCTTTAGGTGTGAAAAATCGTGGTCTAATTGTCTATTGAAAAAAAGTGGCTGAGTCACGTAAGCAATTACAGTAGCAATGATAATGAAAGTGGTGTCAGCCATGTTGTTTCCGTCTGTGGGCAGTTTTTTCCTTCTTTCTTTGCATTATTTTCAGGTCATATGATTGGATCATGATGAGGCTGCTAATCATAGATGTATGAATTGGGCATTTATTTAGATGATTGAAAGTAAAATAAAAGTAAGTAGTTATACTAATATTTAGCAATAAAATTTGAGGAAGAAGAACAGTGCCCGAAGGAAATTTATGTTGAGAGATATTTATTCAAAATGGGTTTCATTTTCTTTCTCTTCTAAGACGAGTAATTTAGTTTTTCTTCTCTGGCAGGAAAAAAATAGATGATATATATTAAACTGCTAATTGTTGGAATTATACACACAACAAATTTGGCTTATTATCTTTTAATTCTGAAATTACCACTTATTTGAAATCATGTCACAGGAGGAGGGTGAATTTGCATTATAAGTTTTTGATAAATTGGATCCTTAGTTTGTGTCTAGCAGCATTCACACTTATTCTTTGAATAATACACACACACAGACACATATATATATATATATATATATATATATATATATATATATATATATATATATATATATATTTATATGTAGGCATGCACACACCCTATTTAAGTGTCATGAATTTCAATACATGACATTCTTTCCTATCATTTCTCTTATCTTTGATGGTCTCTCTTTTCAATATTTTCTCATCTTATTTCTTTTTGAGTATTATTTACACTATTCTTTTATCATTCAAATTGATTCATTCCATCATCAAACATTATATTATACATATGAACAAAATCTGACCTCATTCTCAGGAGATATTGTAATTTTAGTTGTCATTTTTTAAGCAATAAATTTACCCCTATTGCCAGATAGCAATGGCAATAATGATAAAACTATCTTCATATATTTATTCAAATTAATTTTTTATGAAGTCATATTTTACTGGTTTTTTGTACTGATCTGTTTTCTCTCCTTTGAAACATTGCATTTTTACTCTTACATTGAGTTAGAGTTTATGAAACAAAGAGGCCAAGAGTGGCATTTTTTCAGATTTCTACTGAAAGTGAGGGTCTATAAGCATCAAGATCATATGCAAAATATTGTAATTTAATGAAGAATAAATGATTGAAAATAATTGACAAATAAAAGAAAGAAAAATATCCACAAATATAATCATGAACATTCAAAATAAGAACTCAACAGGCAAATCCACGAATCAGTTTTCTGAAAGTAACGTATGATCTATGCATTTGTTACAAATTAACGCAAGTTTCATGTTATTTGATTTTAAAAATGTCTTGCTTAAATTCTGCCAAATAAATCACAATAAATGATCCTAACATCTCTATTATTCAATTTAAAAAGCTACAGAAAGGTTTGAGGCTCAGTAAATTGGTGTCTGGAGATAAGAAAGCAATGAAAAATAATCTTAACCATCAATCAAATGTATCTTCTTGTAAGGTTGGGTCACAGTATGGGGTAAGTCATAATACAGTCGTAAAAGGAATAAAGAATGATCATAAAATATAAATGAAAAAAAAAAAAATTTCCAAAGTATAGTCATGACAAAATGGCTGACATTAGGAAAACAATTGTATTCTTGGACCAACAGCTCTTCATTCAATTGTAATGGACGATGAGACTTACATTACTATTAATGATCTAAATATTTTCCAATGAAGGATTTCATACCGATTCCTACCATAAAAATCCAGACTTTGTTTTTCTGACAAAGTTTTCAATGGTCGTAAAATTTCCTGCCAAAGTTGGTACATGGTATGGTGAGATTCTGCAATATTCTGGCATCATCTCATTACGCCAAGCCTGTGATGTAATATCTAGATTCCAACAAATTCTTGTCGTACCAAAGAAAGACAACCCCATAAATTGCTCTCAATGCAGGCCGATAGAAACAGCTCAAGTCATAATTAAAAGAGCGATCTTTAAAGATTGATTTGAACCAAAAAATGGAGATGAGTTTTTCACACAGGTTCAAGGAGTTAAGGAGATGTACTATATCATTATTTAAAATATAACCCAGATTTTTGGGGTTTCTGTTCGTTACAAATGCAATGATGCTTATCATAATATGTTAATATAGATTTTGCTCTCCATGTAAAATCCAATTAAACCATTTATCTTTTCTGCATAAAAAGTTATTTATACTTTTGTAATGTTTACAAATACATTGATCACATGTTAGGGTTTGATATTTAAAAAGAAAACTTATCCTTACTTTCTCTCTCCAACAAATAGTATCGTTTTCATATACTGATAATATATTTGGCTGTCTTCTCGCTCCTTCCTGAGAGTCATGTAATCCCATCAAAGAATCTAAGCTATGGTTACTATTCTCTAGTACTTTCAAAAGAATGAATGAAAAGAGCCAACTCTATCATAGACATCTTATTTACCAAAACTACCAACTTGTGTAGTTGAAGTGTTTGCGGTTATCTAGTAGCCAAAGGTGAAATACATTACTATCTCTTTTATTAAAAGGCTTATGACTCCATTGAGAGAATGTGAGCTAAAACACTGGAAAATTAATGTCATGTTTGCATAAGCTACTTCTGCAATATTACCCAAGAGATTGTAATGTTAGACACTGCTAATATTACTACTGTGGCCTCTGCACTGAAGACTTTTTTCCTCACATCTATTTTTACATCATGGTTGACAGTCTAATGTCTATTTCTTTGTGCACTTAGGTTTATATATAGCAGTATTCAGAGGACTGTTGTGTTTTCAATCCTTTAGCGAGAATTAGATTTTACAATTGAAAGGAAACTGGCTGAAAATCAGTAAAGTAAAATATTTATAATTTTTCAAAGCAAGTATTATACTTCTTCTAGGTCCCTATTTGCTTGTAATCTAAGCCTCTAAAAAGAAGAATATACAACCAATAAATTCTCCCAATAATCACTTATGAAGCTGAAACATGGAACCTAACCAAGAGACAGACCTGCTAGCTGAGAAGCATGCAACGAGCACATCAGAGAATCATACTCAACCTTACATGGAGAGACCACAAGACATCACAGTATATCAGGAAGAAAATGGGAGTCCAAGACATCATAAAAACTATTAAAAAACTTAAATGGCAATGGGCAGGCCATGTTGCCAGAATGACAGACAACCAATGGACATCATGACTCACAACAAGGATCCCCAGAGATCATATGCCAAACTGAAGCCAACAGAATACAAGATGGAGAGATGAACTAGACAAATTCAGAAGATACTGGCTCCGTGACACCCATGATAGAGAATTGTGGCGAATTCTTGGGAAGGTTTATGGCCAACAACGGTCATTAAAAGATTAATAATGAATGATGATGAATCTTTCTCACAAAATTTTGTTCACCCCTGAACAGGCTTGTTACAAGTAGGACGGGAGAGATCATTAAATGATCTTTTGACTTGTACTCCTCCAATAAAGATTATATAATGTACGATTCTCTGTATGATTTAATGTGGCACATGAGCATTTCATAATTGATTATTCTACCCAACTTTTTGAACATCATAAAAAAATTAGGAACTGAAAAATCATTAAAATTTTCAAGTTTGCATATGACAAAATAAAGTTACTTCTCATATCAACAATGACTATAATTTCCCATATTTCAGTGATGAATTTCTCAAACCGAGGTTTTTTTGGTCCTCCAACGCAACTTACAATGATAACTCAGCATCCTGAATTAAATTCCTCTTTAGTTTCATGCACCCCCAAAATAATTCCATTTACTCTTGGGTGAACTGTTCACCCCCACAAGAAACAGTGATGTAGAGCAATGGTTGACAAGCTAGTCTCATTAAATTGTCCTATAGTGTGTGACTTCAGTCCTCAAGAAGTACTCCACTTGCGACCTTGTAACAGGCTTAATAAATGAAATCCAGTGTCAACAATGGATCCTATCATCTTCTCTTCCTGTATTCTTATTTGACTTACAATGGATCAATTAGTCACTGCATCATTATGACTGATCTGGTTGACTTAAGAATCAAATTCATTAAAAAAATTACATATGTTCATTTTGGTTGCATCACAAACTTGAGTTATATGAAAATAAATGTTGTAATTGATTTTTCTAACTTATATTGGAAAAAATATCGTAGGGGAGAAAAAGGAAGAAAGAGAGAAAATTATTAGGAATTTTTGTGAAGAATTACATGCAAGTAAACGATTCATCATGACTTTTAGATTTCACTGAGCATGACAAAAAGATCAAAGTAATAAAATGCCAGGGTGTCTTCAAAACATATTTGGTAAACTCAGAATTTGACCATGGCAACTGTGCATACATTAATGGACATTTCCATTGGATTTCTAAAGGTCAACTTGCTGCTAGTTTTGTGAATGGTGATAGCATTCTATGTAACCAAATATGGACTATGATGTTCTCTCTCTCAAACCCAAACTGTTACTTTTAGAAAAATGAAGTAGTTACTAGATATCATTGAACTAGTATTATATATTATTGAATTTTGACTAGTTTTTCTTTCATCTTATTTCTGCTGCTTTTTATTGCACTATAATCTTTGAGACCGAAGCAATGATGGTACTGTCAGGGAAAGACAAGCTCCCATGGATAAGGGATTCAATTCTAAATCATGCCACAGGTTTATTATCTATTTCTGATCCATGTTGCTCACTTGATGGTTGTGGGGTAATGATCTGAGAGTTGTGATAGAAAAGCTATAGAAATAAGATGAAAGAAAGACTAGTAAGAAATGAATGATTCTTACAAGACATCATCAAAGGAGTCATTAAATTATTGCATCAGAAAATCATATGTGTTAAAAATAATAAAACAAACACCAAAGTTATATCTCCAACACTTACAACTCATGCATGGTGAAATTGCTTATAGTATTGAAACAATACATTCAAAACTATATCATTATAATATTGTTCTTACCTCTTAATTACTATGTTTGTAAAAACTATAAGTGGTTTATTATGAAAACATTAGTCTTTGAAAATAGAAAGAAAGGGAAGGCAAGAACATTTTTCTTAATCATCCACTTCTTTTAGGGATGAATACATAAAGGTGAGTAAAACCTGAATGAGTATTTTTTCCCCAGCTCCTCACATGGCGAGCCACAAAAATTTTTCATCATCAGTCTTCAAACGTCCATTGTTGGACTTGAGCATTCCCCAAGATTTACCAAATCTCTAAATTGTGGGCATCATAGCACTAATATTTCCAGAACCTGTCTAGATCATCACGTCATCTTATTTTCTGCTGGCCATAGTTTCGCAAATGATCTCTAAGGATCTACATTGTGAGATTGGAATAAAATTAGGATGGGATCAGAATGGATTAGAAATCTTAGTTGTGTGTGTGTGTGTTTTTGATGAGAGAAAAAATAAATAGGAGGGAGATGTTATCATCATAAATGAAAAATAATATGAGAAAGAGAAGTGAAGTTGAGAGAGAGAGAGAGAGAGAGAGAGAGAGAGAGAAGTAAAGCAGAATAGGAAAAAATGTAAGGTAAAAATTGAGAGAAAGAGAAAACAGGAATAGAAGAAAAAAGACTTAATAAAAAAGAAGGGTGAGAAAGACAGAAAAAAAATGATGAAATAAAATAAAGTGACAGTGAGTACATGAAAGAATTATGCTCCTCCTCGCATGGAGAGAGCACAAGACAGCACAGTACAGAGAAGACAGGAGTTAGGGAAATCATAGAATCCATTGAAAAACTCAAATGGCATTGGGCTGGCCATGTTGCAAGAATGGCAAACTACCAATGGACATCATGACTCTCGACATGGATCCCCAGAGATCACATGAGCAACTGAGTATTATATGGAGAGACGAGCTAGACAAATTCAGAAAGTACTGGCTCTGCGACGCCCATGATAAAAAAGTGTGACGAATCCTGGGGAAGATCTACACCCAATGATGGATTTTAAGAGAATGATGATGATGATGATGATGATGATGAATAGATGAAAAAAAAAACTAATGAAATGAAAAAAAAGACGTTATAAAATTTTAAAAAAATCTTCCACTTGTACTTGAGGTCTCATGAGCAGGTGGAAATGGCAGTTGCGTTATTCCGTCCGTCTGTTTTTGTTCTCCTTTATTTTACATGAGCAATTTTATCATAATCCACTCCAGGCATGCTAGGCCTGTCCTGTCAAAGTTCCGTCAGAGCCCAACTAACAGTGCAATTCAGGAACATGTTCCCTAATATTTCCATTGTAAACCTCTCATGGTAAGGGTTTGGACTTTCCTGATTTTAATTCAGAGTTGTCCGTCTCTGTGAATGAAGAGTCAAGTTTGCATTGCTATTTATCCATTGCAGTGGGGAGGAAAGAAGGATTATTGTTTTCCCTTGGGCATTAGTGCGGAGCGAATGAGAACTCAGGTAGAGTCTATGCTGCTAACCATTAGGCCACCCACCAATCCCAAAAATGAAGATCATAAAAGGGAAGAAAAAAAAGAAGAGAAAGGAAACACGGAAGATCAGAAAAAAAAACAGCAGATTGAAGAAAATAAGAGAGAATCATGAAAATTGGAAAAGAGACAAAAGTGACAAAAAGGAGAAGTAGAATGAAGAAACATCTATAAAAAAAAAGGAATGAGAAGAAACAAAACAGAAAAAAAGGAAAGATAAAAAAATTGGAACGAGAAAGGGTAAGAATATGATATAATGAAAGAGGGGAAAAAGGAAACTGACAAAATCTTGAATGAGGGAAAAATAGCAAAAAAGACCATTTTTTTTCCCGAGCCTAACAATTAGAAAATTGTATGAAAAATGTCAAGGCTAAAAAATCAGAAGTAACCTGAACTCTAAACAATAGTGTTACTAAATTGATAGAAAATGTTCAAATATATTGATCTGATGTGTGCGTGGAGAGGGAGAAATAAAGTTAGAGCGTTCAATTTGGAGTCAGTTGATCTGGGATCTGCTTTACAACCATCCTTGGTTTGTGTGAATTGTTCAGTGAAGTGGAATGAATGAGTGAATGAACAAGAAATAAGAGGCGTCAACTATGGCAGATGAAAAATGAAAGAAGACAAAATTGAAAAAAAAAATTAAGATAAGTACGCATACATAAAACTCATATAACCTTGCATATGAACAAATGCATACACACATGTGCTTCCATTAATTTAAATACACACTGTGAACAGATCATTGGATACATAACTCTTGCAGCATTTATAAAATTAACCTTCAAATTTTGACTAATAATAAGGCCGGTGGATTTAATAACATTGATTTAACAATAGAAAAATGTTCTTCTGCAGTTTTGCCTTAAAGAATTCTGTGTGTTATTCTTTAAAGACACAGAATTTGATACATGATAAAATTATAAGGATGTATCATTTGCAAGCAAGAAAAGATAAAAAATGTTTGTCAGAAATGATTGATAAGTTCCTCATCGTGTTACAGTTTGGATACCTTGACTCCGGTAGAAATGAGGGTTTGGGTATTGTTATGGGATAGGGGAGGTGTTATGTAACAGGCAAGCAGTGACCAAGTTAGGAACTATAAATTGATAAGTAATTTCAAAAATAAAAAAACATTGGTTTACAATAGACCAAGTTTTGGAGATCTTTGATGGAAGCTGGAAAATATAGGACAAGTGTCAAATTATGGCCGATTGAATATGATTGATATGAAAATAGATTCCGATTCTAAACATTCAATGTTGGAATCTTGGCTTATTCAAATAGAATTCAATAGTAGTTAGGTTATATCATACTACCTAAACAAGATATCTGTTTGCATTAATGACAGTTTGAAAGGCCAGGCTGTATGCTATTTTCTAGGAGAGATAAATTTAGAAACAATAAAGTAACAAAGGTTCAATCGACGAGAAAGATGTTGATTAGATGTATGTAGCTAGATCTTTAACAAAATGGTTTTTAGAAACCTTAAACCCAAGAGATATTTTCAGTGTTGGCTTCAATTTACAATGTAAATCTCTGCTAAGTTGGTCAATTATATTTCATGTCGGTCCATATTCATGCTTACATAAAATAATTTCTATTATCATTCTTCAATTCAGCAAATGCCTGTCTGCCCATGATTCCAAAACTCAGAAATGACCACCAAATTTTCTATGGTTATTAGTGTGACCCCCAAGCAGGTTTTATGCAAGTGAGTTATTGAAAATTTTTCCCAAATTAATTTTTTAGTTAGGGATTTGATTTACAATAACCATCAATGCTAAATTAGTCCCTTAGTTGGAGTCAAGAAGTGTTGAGGCTTACTTGAAAATTTACTATCTTACAATTCAATAAATCTCATAGGGAATGCTGATCACTTAGGAGTGCGGAAAATGAACTTGGCAACCTGAGTTGAAACCTGGCAGGGACTGAGACAGGCTCTAATGCTCTTGGGAAAGGTATGAGTCCCTCTCCCTCCCCCAGTTATGAGAAAAATAGTGTATGCTGAAATGAGTGACACCACTTTCATTCTAATTCTACTTCACATATCGCAAATTTCTAAGGACTATTAAAGACAGAAAGACTCGTGATATGTGAGGCCGTAGTCAGTATAAAGGCAATACTATACTCCACCAAATTAAATGCTGTTCGGTTAATTTGCCAAATATCTGTCCTATGGTTTTAGCAAGAGTCAAGGACAATCACAGGTATCACCACGGAATTTCCTGTAGTTTCAAATGAGATCCTGTAGAATATTCTTTTGCATATCAATTTTTGTAAATGAAAAAAATCATGTGAGGATCTGTGTTCGCACTCCCAGAGATAATAATGATCTGATTTCCATGTATCTATCCATCTAAATAATACTAAGTCTCTTTCCATTTATGTATATGAGTTCTAATTAGCCAAAATGGTGCATTGTAGCCAATGTTATGGAATCAACGTAAACCTGAAAAAAACAGTTTCGATCTCTTATTAGGAACAAAGACCCTTTTCAAGTCTTTTGATGGAAGTTGCTGGAAAATCCCATCAGTTGTTACAATAAATCATTGACAGCAGATATAAGATTTTTAGTATCTCAGCTGTCAGGAAATTTTATTGCCTGAGTGACATGATTTCAAATTAAAATCTTCCAGAAAAATGACGAAATTTAAAAAAAATTTTATCCTCATTAATTTTATTAGATAAAGTATTGTAAATCATTATTATTAATTTCTTGCTACAATTCACTCTCATCTCAATTGTTGTTGCTTTTTACTGCATTTCAATTGAATTGATTTAATTTATTTACTGGAAGGTACTCAGCATGAGTTTAGTTACTATAAAAAGCAATAATGAAAATTAAGATGGAAGTAAAAAGTAGGAAAAAGTTAATGTTAATCAACTTTTAACTTGTTTGAGAAAATAAATTTTAGGAGATAAGAGTAGCAAATGATTGGAGGAAATAATGAAACTGTAGGTAAATAATAGGTGAAGGGGTGGGGAAAATGCCTGTTTTCATTGCATTACTCAGAATGACAAATACACAAGAGAGTAATACATGTACTATTTAGGATACAGTATATATATATATATATATATATATATATATATATATATAAGATATAGTATTATTCTCCTTTTCTAATTACAAATACCCTGCACAGTCATCATCATCAACCTTTTAGTGTCTGCCATTGGATCTTCCCCAAGAACTGCCAGATTTTTTAATTATGGCCACTGCAGAGACAATACTTTTTGAACTTGTTTAGATATAATAAATTGTCTTGTGATCTCTGTATGTGATGTTGAGTATGATTCTCTCCTGTGCACATTGTATACTTCTCAGATTGAGGGTCAATCTTTTGGTAGTTTCTATGTTTCAGCTCTATAGGAGACTATCGGGAGGATGAATTTCCTTGTTCTTGAAGGTTGAGCTTGCTCTATCGAAAGCTTGTCAACCTCGAGAATCTTCTTTTGAGGGTTTCATGGAGATTAGCAATTCTAGGTAGATGTAGTGGTTTACTTTCGTCAATTCTGCAATCTTGATTTTGATCTGTATGTCTTTGTCTTCAATATGTATGTCATATGTAGCATGTTTTACTGAAGTTCATTTGCAGACCTACTTCCTTGCTTTCTACTTGTCTAAAATACTAACCATAAATCAAAAATAGTATATTTATGGAAAAATTGAATATTTGGGGGTCAAGTGTGCATGAATGAGACAGTTAGCAACTCCGTGGATGGTAAGGTCTTACTGTAGACGTATCATCATCAGCTGTTTTTGACCTACTGCTGGACAAAGGCTTTTCCCATCTGCTTTCATGACAAGCATGATTGTATTAATCTCTACCATGTCTTACTGGTAAACCTTTTTATCTTGTCTCTCCATCTTGTGTCTGTGTTTACTGTCTGAGAGCATTATGTTTACTGTCCCATTAATTAGTCTTTTGCTCCATCTGTTGTCCCTTCTTCTTGCTATATGTCCAGCTCATTTCCATTTTTATTGCTTTATTACTTATACAGTATCCTTATCCCTGTTCCCCTCCCAGTTCCATGTTGATCTTTTTCTATGGCCAAGGGCTAATCCTAATATTGCTATTTCCATTGCCATCTGTGCTGTTCTGAATTTGTTTTTGAGTCATTTTGTAAATTTCTAGATTTTTCACCTGTATGTCATGGCTGGTACCATGCATTGATTGTATATTTTATGATTTAAGTATGTTGACAGTTTGCTTTTCAGTATATGTTTATACCAAATGCTTTCCAGCCAATCGTTATCGACCATCTTATTTCATTTGTGTGGTTCTTCTCTAGCTTCATTCATCTAAGGCTTCACTATTTCTTCTTATTGTCTTTTTCAGGACTTTGTCATTGAACATTACTTTTGTCTTTGCTTTGTTCATTTTTAAGCCTATTTTTTGACTTTCTCTCATTAGATCTCTTAATAACCTTTTTTTTTTTTTTAGATCCTCTGCAGTTTCTGATGTTAATGCATTATTACCACAGTAACTTGAATTATTCAAATACTCTCCTCCCATGTTAACTCCCACATTTTTCCAGCTTGTTTTCCAGAATGTTCTTTTTAGGCAAGCCGTGAAGAAACTTGGTGTCATTATATCCCCATATCTTACATCCTTTTCCTGTAAGCATCTTTATCGAATTATTGCAGTGCCATCTTCCATTTTTTCTATTTTGAATATTCTCAATGTCTTTTACAAGTTATTCTCAAAATTACCCACAAATAGATTAACAAACTCTTCAGATGATAACTGACCACGCAAACAGGCTGGCTTTGGGAGTAGGAATCTGACAATAGATCACCTGACACATTGAACCAGCTAATCAAAAAGGCATCAGAATACACCAAACCACCTTATCTTACAGAGACTTAAAAAACATAAACCTTTGACTCAATAGAACACATGGCAATCTTCAATTGTAAATATATATATATATATATATATATATATATAAAGAAAGATAGATAGATAGATAGATACATACATACATACATACATACATACATATATTTGCACATGTACCACAGCAGATAGGAAATATACACATTTATTAGATATGTCCATTAGACAGCTATTAAATATAGATGAAAATGGTTCTGAAAGATGTATTTTTAGATAATTAATACATGACTAACAAACAAGGAAATATGGTGGATTCTGTAATTATGGTGGTTATATTGTCCTGGAGATAATGTTAGTAAGCACTGAAAAATTAATGAAATCAACTTTGCTTTATGGATTAAATATATTGGTATTTTTCGTAATTACTTTCATACTCTGCCTAGAGACAGACATACATAGAGACACAGACACATATATAAACATACATATATGATGATGAATCATTGAAATTTATATTTGATTATCTTATGCACAATTACATGCAGTCTATTTTCTGATTCAAGGGAAGAAAATAAACTTTGTGCACAGAATTGTTTACGAAGTAATCAAACATTAATTTCATTATTTTATCATGATGAAAATTTCCTGAAGCATACACTTTTTTAAATCTAATTCTATATATACAAATAGTGCATCTATACTTAATGAGAGGCAAGAATAGATTTTGAAATCTGGACTAGATCTTTCTTTCAGAAGTCTCTCTTTGGTTTGAAAAACAAATGTATCCAAAAGAGTCTAAATTCTGACTGTTATTTTTTTGGATTGGTGGCGCAGTATGGAACCAAACCAAGAGATCAACCCTCAAACTGAGAAAATCATGCTCAACATCATATGGAGAGACTAAAAGACCGCACAGTATATTAGGGAAAAAACAGGAGTCCAAGACATCATAGAATCCATTAGAAAACTTAAATCGCAATAGGCTGGTCAAACTGCAAAAAGGACAGACAACCAATGGATATCACAACTCACAACACAGATCCCCGGGGTCAAATGTGAAACCATGGCTGGCAGAATATGAGATGAGTAGAAGAAGTGGATAAGTTTGGGAAATATTAGCTCTGCAACATCCACGATAGAGAGGTGTGGTGAATCCTGGGGAAAGTCTATGTCCAACAACAGACAAAAAAAGAATGATGCTGATGATGGATGATTATTCTTGTATTCTGTCTTTGTATTTGAGATCTACCATAATTGGATGATGTTAAGAGAAAACATACAAAAACATCTTCTATAATATTATCTGTTGAAACCTTGAGAAAAACGTTAAAACAAAGGAAAAATAGAGATGATAAGTGTGTATGGTCATTAGCTCTGATTGCATAATCTTAATATGATTCATTAAAAGTCTGTCGGTCCATTTGTCCACTGCAAAGACCATACAACATAACCCCATGAAATTTTCATTAAGGTTTTAGCAAGTTAGTTTTTGTACCCATCCCCTCCCATAGAAATGTTTTTAGGTCTGAGTGTGTGTGAGTGTGTGTGTGTGTGTGTGTGTGTGTGTAGGGGAGGGTGGATTTTTTGTGCTCACCTGGTGACGTATTGTGGGAAGTAAAGAGTATAGAACTCTTTTAAAATCAATTCTCAAAATAAAAGAGGTGATGTAGCATAGCGTTTGAATTTTAAGAAGCTTTAAAAAAATTCTCCAAGTAGTATTAAATCAATTTTTATAAATCAAATAAGTTTTTTTAATCCATTGGAAAATTACCCAGGTATTTCCATTTGACAAGATCATTAAAAAAAACTGTAAGAGTCACGAATATCACTTTTAGAAAAAAATTAACAGGCTGGGTTAATTGCTGTCAATATAAAAAAAAGAATTGATAAGATAGATTGATTGAAATTGTGTTTAATCTAATATGTTTAAAAAAATGATATTTGCGACTTTTAGAGAGCTACATTTACAGAGGTTTCATCTTCATCAGCCTTTTAGCATCCGTTCTTAGACTTTCAGGATTTGCCAAACATTTCTGTCATGGACGTTGTGGGGCCAATACTTTCTGAACTTGTCTAGTTTATCTCATCATCTTATATTTTGCTGGTCACAGTTTTGTAAATTATCTCTGAGGATCCATGTTGTGAGTCATGATGTCCATCAGTTGTCAGCCATTCTTGAAACATGATCAGCCTATTGCCATTTGAGTTTTCAAATGGATTCTATGATATCCTTGACTCTTTTTCAAATTTTTTTAATTTACTGCGCTGTTTTGTGATCTCTGAATATGATGTTGAGTATGACTCTCTCATGAGCATGTTGCATGGTTTAAGGGTCAATCTTTTGGTTAGGTTCCATGTTTCAGCTCCATAGGTGATTATCGGGAAGATGCATTCATTGTAAACTCTTCTTTCTGAAACTAATAGGATGTTCTTGTTCTCAAAGGTTGAGTTTGCTCTGCTGAAAGCTTGCCATCCTAGAGTTATTCTTAGCCTGATTTTCTTTCTTTTGAGAGTTTCATTGAAATTCATCACCCTTGGTGGATGCAGTGGTCTATCTTTTTCAGGTCTGTTTTTTCAATTTGGATTTTTTGTGTCTTTGTCCTCAATATGATTATAAACATCTTTGAAAGTTCTTTAAATGTGTTACAGATTTCTTCAATCTGTTGTTTTTTCAAACTTTCTCAAACTCTCATTTATCCATTTGTATCTTTGTAACATGTAGAGTACTGCAATAGGTTGCTGATTCCATAATTTTCTAAATTGTAACATCTGATGAAGCCACGTTATAAAGCTAAATGCATGAAGTTCTATCTTAATAAATTTTGAGATGTAACACATATCTTCTCAATCCATCAGTTTCTACACTGTCATTTGCTCCGATATATATATATATATATATATATATATATATATATATATAATTGTTCATATACCCATATATATATATATATATATATATATATATATATATATATATATATATATATATATATATATATATGTATACATTTATATATATATGCGTGTGTTTGTTTGTATATGCGTGCTTGTGTTTCAAGCTTTGTGTTTAAATAAGAAAGTATGAGGGAGCTGCAAGCTGCCTAACTTTAACTGGTATTTATTTACCTCCCTATGAGGGTGAAATATGACACAAGGTTGAGTTAAATGTGGCGACCCACACACGTATGTGAGAGTAGGGACAAAAAATGTCTAGTTTCCTCGGAACCAGACAGACTTTTTATTCCCTAGCCATTGATGACCGGGGTTCTGGCATATGTGCCAAGTAAGTATTTTTACAAAAGTAGACACTTATACTTCTTCAGCACACTCATCAATTACGTAAACAAGACTGTCTTGCTTATTATGAGCTCTTCTTCCAGCAGATCATACAAAACACTGAGCAAAGAAAAGGAAAAGATCTTGGGAAAAAGTATTTTTGCCTATGCTCAAAAATACAAATGATATATTTCATTGCCTTTTGTCTTCCTGAAGTGTTCAATATAGCTCAGTGGTCAGAGATTTTGAAGTTTAATCTCTCGTTTTGGTTTACTGAAAAGCATTTACTTTGACTCAATTCTGGGAACTTTATTTTCGGAAGAGACATACGTATGTAGATCATCCTATGCAACAAGACATGTTGGGCAAGATTTTCTATCTCTTCCCTTAATCTTGTATCTGGGCTTTCCCTACTGAGTTTTTTTTTGCTCTCTCTTTTGTCATTTTCTTTTGCTAAGTGTCCAGCCCATCTGCCATTTTTGTTGTTCAATTAACTGTATAATTTTGTTAACCCTTGGATCCATATTGATATTTTTCTATCTCATAGAGTTATCCTTAGCACTGCTCTTCCAAAGGTTCCTAGTGCAATCCTAAGTAGCTTCTCAGTCCCTTTCATTGTTCCTTGTTTTGTGTAGTAACTTGCCAATTTACTTAAAGTATAAAGTATACAAAGGAGATAAACCGTCTTGCTAATTCAATCTCAACTAATTTTTTGTAACTCTGAATAATTTTATAGGCTACACTAATTTTGCTCTACTTATAAATAAGAGGAAAACATTGGCTTTATTCTGTGACAGTTTTTTCAAAGAAAGAAAGAAAGAAAGAAAGGGGGAATGCCATTGAAAATACTTGTTATTTTAATGTTATGCCGGTAAATTTCTTTGAGATTTAATTGAAATCATCATCATCATTGGTCTTTTAACATTAGTCGTTGGACATAGACCTTCCGCAACATTTCTCTATCGAAATCTCATAGACCCTATGAATTAAATCCTTCAATCATTTTGGGAATCAGTGACTTCCATTTTTATTTGCTGTCAACTCTTTTAATCAAACTTATAGTCAATATTATTTTCAATGGAGAGAAAAAAAATTAATCTTTACTCTTTGAAAAAAAAAATGATAATTTTTTAAAGATTTAATGCTTTGAATTTTAGGAATTAAAAAAAAATAGGCAGAAAATATGAATTGGAAGTTTAAAACCTTTATCTTTAGTTTTTTATGATTCTTCTTAATATCTTTGAGCTGTTATTTTCTGCCTGAAGGGCTCTGTTCTGAAAATTCAATTTTAATCTTCTACAAGTATTTTTCATGTATATCATTCCTACTATATTTTCTCTATATCTCCATTGGTCCATTAAAAAATACTTGGGAATCAGAATCATTGGAAGGAAGAAATGAAAGAAAACGAAAAAAAAAAAAAAAATATATATATATATATATATATATATATATATATATGTTTGTATGGTGGATGTGAAATGATCCGACTAAATGTGGAAGGAAGTGACAATTGGAAGGTGAAGAGAAAATCCTAAGAGAAAGCAAGTGTTACATCTCAAATTTTTTTATTATTCCATGGGCATATTTTGATGCATTTTGATGGGTCCCAGCCATCTTTTTCAGAGAAAAATTCTCAGCGTTTCACAGAAATGAGGTTGAGGAGAGAAATGGGTATATTTCTGTGTTGTTTGCTGGGTTAGTGGGAGAGGATGTGTGTGTATCTGTGTATGTGAGAGTCTTGCTTTGTTTGAAAAGAGTCTATGAGAGGCAAAGTCAGAGGGTGTTTTAATAGGCAATTAAAGAAAATGGGGCTGCTTCAGGAATCCAACCTGTGACTGATAGGGTAGCCACTTCAATGTAGCCTTACTCTTACCACTGAGCTAAACAGCTGCCAGTAAGGCAAAAGCCTAAATAATTGCTTTTAACCCCAAATTCTCATTTTGTTTATCTAGGGTCTATATCTGCTGTATTTTTGTTTCTTTCAATGCAGATTTGTTAATTCTCTCTCTCTCTTTCTCTCTCTCTCTCTCTCTCTCTCTCTCTCTATATATATATATATATATATATATATATGAAGAGAGAAAACTATCTATCTATGTGTATGGAGCTACAACCAGAGATTATATGTGAAAGGTTACATAAACACTAATCAACATGAAAGTATTTATCTTATTCTGTATTCTCTCTCTCTCTCTCTCTCTCTCTCTCTCTCTCTCTCTCTATATATATATATATATATATATATATATATATATATATATATATATTATGTATACCTATAAATATATATCAGAGAGAGAGAGAGAGAAGAGATGCTTGAGTGTGTGGGTATGAAGGTAAACTTTCAGGAAAATGAATTAATAAAATACATACATGTAAATCTTGGTAGACACAGATATGTTAAGTGTATTCATCTATGATTGTAGATACATGGATGTATGTACATATGTATATATAGATAAGATTTTATAAAGATAAACACACACATTCACCTATATCCTCACATATGGATAAATATACATGTTTTTCTACACACATTTGTACATAGAAGAAGAGGAAAAACGAGACAAGAGAGGGAAAGCATTTTAAAATCAATTGTTCTTTCAATAGAAAACTAATATTTTATCCAACTGACACAAATTAGAATCTTTCTGAAAGTAATGGCGGCCATTGTTTCCTTGGAAACCACAGGAAATAGAAGAAAAAAAATAACCAAAGTGAATGATAAACACCAAGTAACGGAATAAAAAGTTCAATTTATCGTTTTATAAAACTTTTCCCGTTTTCTTAATTGCCTTAACATACTTTAAATATAGATATAGTTTTTCATATTTCTTGTTTATTTGGAGTTATATGTCAACACTCGGGGTTTCAGGAAAGTTGCTCTAATTTTTTTAGTTTTATCTTCCTCTTTGCTGCCACTGCTAGAATGAAAATATTGGGAACTGATAATTGGAACATGTAAACATAATCTTAGGCGTTTGCTTAGGGAAGCTCAAAACAATTGAAATTCGGATCAAACATCAGAGAGATTCTTACTGAAATCTCCACTCTATTAAATTCTATTGCCTCATGATATATTATGGACGACAACCTTCTCCTGAGATTTTCTCAAATTCATTGATATTCGGGTGTTTCAGTTCAACAAGAAGTCCATTAATTTTGTCTCGTTTTATCATAGATTCTTCTTTCATTTTATCCAAATATTTCTCACTAATCTATTGGCAAAATTTTTGCTTTCATAGTTTTAATAAAAGAACCTCTATGAAACGTTTTATATATATATATATATATATATATATATATATATATATATATATATATATATATATATATAAGCAAATAGATTGGTAAATCCTGCAAGAAGGGTTGAATAAATTAAAGAAAAGTATAAAAAAAGGAAAGCCAAACTTTTTAATTATGGTTTTGCGGTATGATAGTTTTTATTATGCCTTTACCAGTTTTGTACATATCTTCAGAAGGATGATATGATTCTACACATCAATAAGTCTTTAGTCTCATGATGAAAAAAGCATTTTTGTCAATGCTCTTAACTCAATGTTCAACCATGTATCAAATATTATCGGGTGAAAATGTAGGAAAAATTCCGTTAAAAGCTATGCAAAGCTTAGGACTCATTGATCTACCCTCGTATAATATTTATTAATAAAAAGGACAGAGAAGACCCGACTGTGTTTCTCGTTTTGATATACTTTTCAAAAATGATAGTGTGAAAATATCTTCATCAGTTGTTGAAATTCCACTGTTAGAGGAAGGCCTTTCTCATCTCCTTCCATGTGCTTATCTCTGCCAAATCTTCATATCTCATCCCATCTTGCATCTACTTTTTTCCTACTGCATTTACGATCCCAAGGGCACTAATCAGTTCATCTTTTGCTGGCAGTTTCTAATTATTTCCTTTATTTTACTATTGTCATTTTGTCACTTAATTACCTATATAATTTCTTTCAATCTGGTCTACCTACGGATCAATGTTAATCTTTTTTTATCTCTTAGATTTATCCTTACCATTGCTTTTCCCATGATTCTCAGTGCAATCCTAAGCTGGTTCTCAGTTTGTTTTGCTAATTTCCTTGTTTCACATCTGAAGTCATAGCTGGTATTATGCATTCATTGTATACATCAAGGACTCCATATCATCTTGACATTCAATTCAGAATACAATTGACCACAATCAATCCAGTTCTTATGAGATCCTCTCAACAGGTAGATATTTTTATTTTGAAGCAAACATTGTCTGCTAAAGTTCAATTTAGCATCCACATTGTTTTAGGTAGGAAGCTCTTTCATTTCTCTATTTAATGACTCAAAAGAGAGATGAGAAATCAGTCAATAATTCAAAGGCAAACTAAAATATTTGAATGGTTAGATGTGGGATGTACTTTATACTTCAACCAAGAGACTCATGACACACCAAAAAGGCAATGTTTTTCTCAATGGATTTTCTAATGGAAGAGAAATGCAACTAACAATTTGACAACAGCAGCAGGATTTACAGAGTAGAACAAAGCTGAAAAAAAACATGGTTAAATGAAGGAGGAAAGAAATGGGGAATACAAAAAGAATGGATGAATGAAAATGGATTTTTGAAAATGAGAGAAAGGAAAGAAAGTTGATAAAAAGGATAGATAACATAAAGGCACTTACCACAACCAGATTCCACATTTTTGCAGCTTCTGCCACAAAAGTAGATACAATGCTGCAACCAGTTAAGACAAGTATTTTTGTTGGTGGATTGTAGAGCAGTTCGTACAGTACTTTGGTGCCTAAGCCAGGTGTGCACTGAAAAACAGGCGAGAAAATAAAAAATACAGGTGATTGCTGAGGTAATTCAGAGGTAATATGGACTTCATCTGGAAGGGTCATTTCAAGAGAGCAAACAAAACTGAAATTATGAATTTGATACAAAAAACTATTTAACCTAGCTTTGATCATTTTAATAGATATTTAACAGTAATGCATAATAATAATGAATGAATAATAAAGAATTTAGAAATAGGAAAAGCCAGGCTGAAATACTTATGTATTTCTTACCAGTGTTAGAAGCTGGTATTTGATTCCAGGAAAAATCTGGGATCTGAATGCTGATTTTCCAGACAGGAAGGATCTTGGTGAGGTGATTGGTATAACATAATTTCCTTTGGTTCATTTTCCCCACTTGGTCTCATTATTGAACCATCATTAAGAAAACAATATTTACTATCTTTTTCAATAGGTTTGCATGCTATTTTGCAGTAAAATAAATGAAATAATAAGAAATTGCTATCAAAAAAATTAGCAGTTACTATATCAAGTCACTTAGCACCACAAATGGCCTATCCAACCAATCAGCCAACTAGGCTACAGATTCTTTCCCGTATGTTTGTGTGTCTCCTGGTCACATTTTGAAGCTACCAGCTTGAAATTTGCAAGAGTATACCACTTGGCACTTTATAGAAACGTTTTTATTTTTTATTTCTAAAAAAAAGTGTTTTTTTTTGTTTCTATGGCCATTTTGGACCAACAATGCCCAAACCTTGTGCTGTTATTTTTCAAAGATGATTTTAGATTAAAGATCTATCATTTCAGATAATTAGTTCTGGTACATGCATGTGCTATGGTGATTCATTTATGTGAGATATGGATATTAGTATAAGTTGTAACTAGAGTAACTGTAGTCACAGAGGGACAGACAGATGGAGGCATTTCTTTTTCTTGAAATTTACCTTGAAAATGTTGAATTATCATTAAAAATGAAGTATTGTTCAATGAGTTTGAAATTCTATTAAGACAAGTGTAAATATTTTAGTATTATAATCAAAGTTATGAACATTCGTGCCATCAATCAAGTGATTGCTAGAAAAAATGTAGAAACTTACAACACAGTGCGAAAGTTTTGTGTCAGGATCTATTCTTTGCAGTGGAGCATATTTTGGAATTTTTACTTATCATTTTAAAATCTATGGACTGTTTTATAGTATACTCTTGCTTGTGTCTCAGTCTAAAATTTGGGTGGGCAACCTATGGTTCGAGGAGAAATATCACCAGCCCTGGAGCAAATAGCGAATACTGCGCTTACTTTTCATGCTCTAAAGATTCCTTGTGTCTTTTCAATTCAAAAGATGCTTTGATTGAAATAAATTGCAACTAAATTGAGTTCTTTGATTACCGGTTGGCATCCTTGATTAAGCACAAATGATTTGTGTGCTTTATTCATTGATTTGAGGCAAAATATTACTATGGATTATTCCTATATTTCAAGCTTTTTTATGGCATTCATCTGACCTACCATCCACTCATGAATATGTGATCAAATCTACTGTGGCAAAAAGGTTGCCAACCTCTGGTCTTGGAATAAAATCAGTAATGTCCTTGTTTTCAGAATCAGTTTTCTTTCTTTCAAAAGCTTTCTCTATATTCCCTCTTGAAAACTTGACCTTGTATAAAACAAGGGGCACATATATTTAATGTAGATAGTAAACGTGTTTTGAATGCCAAGTTGGCTTAATACACAGCCTGTCTCCGAAATGTTCTTTCTTTGCCTGATAATAATTGATATTGACAAATCTTCATCAAATTGTTATTTCTAAGAAATTACACCTGACAAGTGTTAAATCAATTCTGTATGCTGTAGTTCTATTGGTGGTGGGATGAATTTAGTGACAGGGAAAAACACTATTTGGTTTTCCTGGAGTCAAAGTCGGTTGACCTTTTGAAACATTCTCACCTTTTGAGGAGCTGACCAAGCCTATGGAGAGTCTCACAAGTGTTCCGTGCGGTACAAGATTTCGTGTGATTTGCTGTTTTCTTTGGTTCAAGCTTATATCAAATTAATATAACAAGTCAATATCTATGATTACTAGTCTTGTAGATATTCATTAAGGTCAGCTTGATCTGATATAAGGTAAAAACAATGGGAAGATCTATTTAAGATTAAACTATTAAACAATGGTTTTTGAGATGGGCTTGCTAAAAAATTGCCATGGAAAGAATCCAGTTGCCAGTGTTCTATAGGTTGAATTTCCAATAGATAAGTGGTGCAAACACAGTACAAATAGAAGGTTTCAGCACTGATATGATTACATGAATTGAACTAATTGATTAGTTTGAAAGCTGAATCAAACGAAAGACACATACATACCTCCACATCAGATAAGGCTTTGTGCTTATTGGGAAGGGGGGAGCATGAGGATATTATGTTAATTTTCAATATCTGAGTTTGCCGTATATGTTTTGAAGAGAGTTAATAAAACACGCTGACAATTAATTGCTTTGATTCTTTCGCCATACTCAGCTGGTGAAATCTAGAAGCATGATGCATTGTTTTGTTGCAGGTGATATACAAATCCTGAGTTTTCTTTCTTTCTCTTTCTACTCAGCTAAAATCTTTCCAATAACAGTTAGAAAAATCAATCACAAAATTTATTTTTATAAAACTCAGGTTTGCAATGCAACCAAAATGAACATACATAATCTTTTTTAATGAATTTGATTCTAAAGTCAAACTGGTTCAGTGATAATGTGGTGACTAATTGATTCATTGTAAGTCAAATAAGGATTCAGGAAGAGAAGATGATAGGATCCATAGTTAATACTAGATTTTTGATGTTTACTGAGCTTAGCTTAGCTTGGTACAGGGTGAAGTGAAGCACCTCTTGATGATTGAACTCACACAGTATAAGATATTTTTATAAGACCAGCTTTTTAAACAATGCTCAATGTCATTCTGGATTCTTCATTTTTATGAACCTGAGACTGACTGTTTTTGACTGGTCACCGTACAATTCTCTCCAGGCTTACAAGCAGATTACAAGCAAATAAGGACATAGAAGAAGTATAATACTAGCTTTGAAAAACTATAAATATTTTACTTTACTGATTTTTAGCTCATTTCCTTTCAGTTGTAAAATCTAATCTCTTGCTAAAGGATTGAAAACACAACAGTCCTCTGAATACTGCTATATATAAACCTAAGTGCACAAAGAAATAGACATTAGACTGTCAACCATGATGTAAAAATAGATGCAAGGAAAAAAGTCTTCAATGCAGAGGCCACAGTAGTAATATTAGCAGTGTCTAACATTACAATCTTTTGTGTAATGTTGCAGAAGTAGCTTATGCAAACATGACATTAATTTTTTCAGAATTTTAACTACTGTTCTCTTACTGGTGTGACAATCCTTGAAATCTAATAAAAGAGATAGTAATCTATTTCACCTTTGGCTGTTGGATAATCACTAACACTCCAACTGCACAAGTTGGCAGTTTAGGTAAATAAGATGTCTATGATAGAGTTAGCTCTGCTCATCTAAGACTAGAGAATTACAACCATAACATAGATTCTTTAATTGGAATAATTAATCTTTATTTTAACAGGTTCATTGCCATGAAGAAGATCACTCGTCTTAGCAAGTTATTAGTCCAGTGGTACAGATAATTCATAAAGTCTCTTCAGATCTGTTACATTGAAAACTGCTGAATTTCATTAATTTATGAGTGTTTGCTTTTATCAATGACCCCTTTTTCAACCGTCTGTGTTTGACAGTCTGCAAGTTCCAAACTTTCTGTGTTCGAATGATGCACTCTCAGTAATAACATAAGAAAAAGGTTAGGTAGTTTAATAAAAGAGTAGGAAGTGGGAGGGCAAAAAATAAGTCAGGTAGTTAAATAATAGGGTAGGAATTGAGAAGGAGAGAGGGGTTAGGTGTTTCTATAAGAAGGTAGGAAGGGAGAGGGTTGGAAAGATAGGTAGTTTACTGAGGAGGTAGAAAGATTTTTGCATGTGAATCTAATACATGTTTTCATTCGATTTAGATAAAGCCATAGATGGGCAATGGAGATGGAAAGGAATGTTAAAGAATTAGAAGATACAGGCAAAGGGTGAGAGAAGAGCTGAGACATGAGATAATGGATAATCTTAGTTGTTAACACCATGAAATTTCCACGGATTCAGTTAGTTATTGCTTTCAGTATATTTTCAAATCATCTGAAACTATCTGCAAAGTACAGATTATGTCCCCTGATGTTCTATGCAACCCCAGCTTTAAAAATACCAAAAATATATGTTGGATGGTATTCCACATTCTAATTATTTCAATCATTCCAATGAAAATAAATATTTTTCATTATATACACTTTAAAGAATCTCTTGGTCAACATAGATTAAGTGCTATCTCATAAACAATAACTTCTAGCAATAAAAATTAATGAAGGTAGATATTGTCATATATATTGGTTCTAAATTCAAGCAAATGTAAGCTGAATAGGTTTGAATTAGAGCTCATGAAAAAGCCTCTAGAACTTGGCCATAACTTTTCAATCATCAACAAGTTAGTGTAGAATAGAATGATTTAGAACTATGATAAGAACTCATGTAAGGAGAAAATATAATCACCTAATATACATGCGATCATGGGGGTGGACAAATGAGACATTGCACTCTCCACCTCAGCTTAGATCTGGCCTTCTCCTCTCGATGAGGGGGTTTGATAGTTTAAACCTTATAGTCAATAAAGAATAATGGTGCTGTACAGTTGATTTATCTAACTGTAACTAAGTACCCATATAAAAAAATGATATAATTCTTCACTGGTAACAGGGTATATATTCTGTATATATTCTTTTGCCATCTCCCTCCCCAAACTAGAAAAGTGAAAGTGAATGCTCATGTATGAGCCCGAGGCAAGTGAGAAAGGATTCTTAGCTTGAAAATATCTCAAAGAGCAAATATTTTGATTAATTAGTTCTCATTAGGTTCCTTCAGCTTTTTGAAGCCAGTAGGTGCGATAATTTCTCAAGTTTGCCAAAGACACTAATTGTAGAAATGTCAAGTATATGTGCATGAAAGGCATCTTCAGACTTCTTTTGTTTTTTTTAGAAAAAAACCAAACTAATTTCTGCCATTAATTGGCTGTTGGCTTCTAGAGCTCTCTATGGTTGGAGATAGAAAAAAAGATTGTAGGGTCCCAAACTAATTGGCTTGGAAAATAGGATTGGCCTGCAAGCTTGATTAACTGACTTCTGTTGGCTAGATCTCAATTGGTTTTCATCACAAGTGGGTTGCCATATAAAAATGATGAGTAGGATAGGGAAGTATGTGCCTGTAAAAATCTATTAAAACTCATTATGAGTTCTGTAAATAATCTATAAATAATTGTCTTTAGGAAAGTAATCTTGGTGCAAAAATGTGCTTGAAAAATATATGATAATGGTAGGAAACAGCTAGAGTCTCGCAAGAACCAGGTTAAAAAACACAGGTTAGTAATGTGTGTCTTCATTGTTTACATTTGAATTTTGATAATCATTGTGCAACACAGTTTTTGTTCCTGGATTGTGGATTTTATTATCTAATTGCTTATTTGTAAAAAGTATTGCAAATGGCTACGATTCCGTTACAATTTTGTTTATGTGATCATATCAGTGATATTTTGAAATTTACCTATTTTCAATTGTACAACGTGTGAATTTGCATGTTTTTATGAATACTTGAAAAAAGAACCTAACACATTACATACAGATCCAGATTGATATGTATTAACTCTAATGTTGAACAAAAGGTGATCAGAAAAGATTAAGAAATGAGTAGGTTTTTGAGATTTATGATTGTACTGTAATTCATCTCCATTTGAAACCAGATCCCAAAATATATTCTCCCATCACGTTCTGTTATATGTTCTTTGGTAGCAATGTCCAGTATATTCTGGTGGAAGCACTTGCCTTGCAAACCCAAATACATACTAGTGTTTTCCTTGAATTTATCAAAATTAGTGTCAAGGATATGGACTTTGACAGACAGCCCGCAGCCCATTTTACAGTAGTTTTTCACCATAGTTAACCAGCTCTACATCATCTTCAGTTTTGCAATTGTCCTGGAAATCTCAAACCACTGTAACAAAACTGTATCAACCTGCTTTCTCCTTAACTAACGAGCTTCTTGGAGAATCACTTTGCACTACGGGATCTTCTCTGTGGTTGGACAAGTATACCGGCTTTGATCTTTGCTTCAGACTGCATACAGGTCTCCTCTGTTAAAGTGTATGAAACCTACAAGGCATATTTTGGCTTGCCTACTGGGGGTCAAGACAAATTCTGGGCACCTCATTTTACCTAAATAGCAACAGAGACAAGACCTTGTCAGATACAAATTCAGCTGGGAGGACAATGGAGACTTGATACACTGCAGAGACAACTTTGCACTCCACCAAAGGTAGGACAGGCCTCAGCTGCCTAAATTCTGTATGGGGATAAACAATGTCTGGTGGGAGCCACTGGTTGACCTCTCAAAGGTGTTGATGCCACCATTGCATTGCAAATTCTCCCAGCTTCATACAAAGTAACTTTGGTAAGCTGTCTGAGGCAATGAAGGTAAATTATAGTACATCAATGTTCTGATCATGAAAGTAAAGTTTGAAGGGAATAATAGCCATTTCTATACTTTTTAGATACAAGAAAATAACATTCATTACCTGGGAACCAAAAAAAAAAGTGAAAAAAAAAGACAAGAACAGTTGTATAGATCTATTCATTGATTCTTTCAGACTATTGTCTTTGTTATCTTCATGCCAGTGTTTTGTCACTGTACTGTCTGACCTTCCTCACGTTCCTGTCATGTAACATCTTGGGAATGTAAAATGAGACCCTTTATTTGATCCGTGGAGGTATGTTCTCATTTATTACCTGTCACACTTAGTAACAGAACAACATCTTGCTTCAGAAATTTAGATAAAATTTGATTATCTAATGGTGCTTGGTATTTCAGGCCTCTTTAATTGTAACAGTCAAAAACTATGAATAGACATTAAACAATTTGTTCTAAGAAGGTCATCTGGCTAAAAAGAATTACACTCAGAAAAGTACATTATAGATAGACATAGCAAAAACAAAAAAAAAACAACAAAAACAAACAACAAAAAAAAGAACATCCTTGAGAAGAAAGTAGGATTGTAAAGCTTGTATTTTTTTTCACTTAACTCTAAAGAATTCTACACTAAGATATTCAAAGAAAGTTAATTAATGCTTTTCAAAACAATTTTTTTTCTAACAGTGTTATATTCATGTCACTGACAAGTTTCTAATTGGTTATTTAAGAAACATAATTACTGAATACAGATAGAAAAATGTAATTTCAAAAAATAACAATAGAAAATTCTGACAAATAGAAACAATTTTTATCTAATTTGGCTGCAAAAGCGAAGTGAAGCACTTGTTTAACTAATCTGTCTTTCTTGATCATTAGGAGAAATAATGTCAGCCGCCCACAGAAAATGGTTGGCTGAAAAAAACTATCTGAATATGGATAAACAAAACAGCTGAATATTGATAAACAAAACAGTTGCATGCCTTTTACTTTAGCTATCACCATTTTGTTCTGAGGAATGGCTTAATGGTCATGCAAATACAAGAACAAAAATGTTGAGTAATCTTTGCATTTTATTCTAGTTAGATATTATTGTTGCAAAGAAAGTTTTAAAATATTTTGTGCAGTCAGCAAAATTTGATTTCAGCGTTCTATTTATTCACAAGGGATATTATGTTCCAAGACCCCCAAAGGATGCCTGAAGCTGCAGATAGTGACGGACCCTGTATGTGCTACATTTTTTCATATAAATACATATCTATGATGAAGGTCAAATTATAAACTAGACACAGTAAGAGTGTAATGACATTTATACCTTTATGTCTGGTTCAAATTCACCACAGTTTTTCATTCGTAGGGACAAGTGGCTTCAAGGCAAATATTACCCCAGAGTTGAGAAAATTATTGATTAAATGTGTGATTTGTGTAAATGTTGGTGTCAATCAAATATGCAGAGAAACAAAAACAAGTGAGAAGATGACAGAATATGCAGTGGAAGAATAACAAGTTGGAATGGATTTTTTGAACAAAGAAAAATACTTTTTCACTTTCTTTATATAAATAGGATTTGGAATAAGAAATCAAAACACAGTTTGAAGATAATGATCCTACATAATCTTTAGTTCTTTAGAAAAACAAAACAAAACGTTCTTCTTTCCTTCAAATCCAGACAGATATAATTTTTCTGTTACTGGGTTTTTTTTCCAAAAGAGAAACAGTCCATTAACTCTTATTCTCTCATCTACAGAATCTATCCTGAATTCCTTCTAATCAAACCCTGTAAAAAAACCTTCTTCAGATTTTCTTTGAGTTCCTGGAAAACTCTTTTTGATCAGAGTAGCCGTTTCCAAGTCTAAATGTTCCTTAGTTTTTTAAAATCCTTTTTCGACCCAACTCAGAGGAAAACATTTACAAACGCCAAGCTCATTTCAATTCTCTTTCCTTACTGACTCAAAAACCACTGTCCAAAATTCTTGTCTGCTCCAATCAATTCCTTTTGTATTTTTTGTCAACTCCCTTCTGACTAGTTAAAGTTCTAGATTTATTCATTTTTTTTATAGATTTGTTACAACTGAACAAAACAAAATGTCATGAGACAGCCATTAGCAAGAAGACTTCTTATCAATTGTACGGTTTATTAAAGCATACATTATCGGAAAAAAGTAAACAATAATAAACTAGAATAATTTTCCAGTACAAGGGAAGCAACTCCAATTTTTGACTAAAATCACCTCCTTGAGACCAATCTTCATATTCAATTCTAAATTGACATAAAATTAAAAAAAAATGAAATTCTTTTACAAAGAGATAAACAACAAAGTACAATTTTTGTCAATCTCCAGTCAAAGTTGGAGTTGACTCATAACAAAAACAATCCTCACCAAATTTAGGGGAGTAAATATTCTTCCTGTCATGTTAGACCAAACCTTTGTATAAAATAAACATTTCCGGACAATGATTTGAAATCATAACCAAATGATTGCTAGATAGCTCTCTTACCAACTGAGCTAAACTGATAAGTCTCATATACCTGCAAATCTATTTTTCATACATACAATGTAAAAGTTACAGTAATTATCTGAGTCAGAATGGAAGTTGGAATGAAATTTGACCCTGTTGCAGCCATTTTTTTTCTCTCCTTATCTAATTGAGAACTTTCTGGTTATCACTTAAAAGGAGAACTTTCAGGTAGACCAGTGTACTTATGACAAAAAGCAAAATTAAACAAATAACTGTTCAACATAATCACTTTTGTTATCTATCCTTTTCTGCTATGTCACAGATTTTTTTGTAAGAGAATGACATCAATTTAGAACCCAAGAAGGTTTGCAGTACCATTTTGATATCATCAACTCTATAAATGCTGATCATTCAAGGGATTATTGAAAGAGGTAATTGGAGGATGTCAACTTGTGTGAGTCTGGCAGAAATTTCCATCTTAGCTGGAACTGTTTATCTGTCATGCAACAGGAAGGTTTCATTCAACTGTAGGAATTTTTCAGCAGTTGCATCAGCCATATTTCAGAGCTGTGCACTGTACACTTTAGCAGTGGTTGTACCATTTAGCTTAAGCAGTTCCCAATAAACAATAAATTGACATCAGGATCATATTGAAATATTGTATGTCATTTGCTAGAGTAACACACTGAGAAATACTGTTCACCTTTTGATTGAATATGAAAGCTTGAAAGAAAAAAGAAAAACAGATTTTGAAGACCCACATGAAGATTTTTGTGAGTAGAAATGATGCACGTATTTGTGCTTGTATCTCGACTCTGTTTTAGTATTTTCTCAAAGGTTTTTTGTTTTTTTAAATATCATTAATTGTTGTTTTTCTTCTTGAAATTTTTTACTATTTTTGTTTGTGGTATATTGGTTAGTCACTCAATAGAAACTGTCGTCAGACCAATGTTTTTTGTTCTCATGATGTGTTGAGGGAGATCAATCAAAGAATTGGAGACGGGGGGGGGATCAATGGATAAGTTACTGCTCTTACCTTTTTGGGGGCAGTGGAAAGGTTGAAATTTCCAAAAAAAAAATGAACATCGCTGGGTACAAATTGAGGGACCAATTTGATATAAACTTACTTCCCAATTGGAAATTTTCATCCTTTTAACTCTATTGGTGGGTGATAGATATATGGCCATACATCTTCCAGAGCTGCTTAAAAACTGAAGGAACCTATGTTTACAGCTTTGGTTGACAGTTTTTAATAAGATAAAAAATATGGAAGTTTTTTCAAAGGGAAAAGAAGTGGAAAAAAAAACACCAGAAATAAACTTCTGCATTTTTATTGATATTTTTAGATTCTTTCTCTATGGATTCATCTTTCCTGGTAGGAAAATGAATATAATTAGCTACTGCATGTTTAGAGAAGGAGAAAAAATAGCTTCATAAAGTTGCTTTAACTCTTCAATTCATGGACTGCTTGTAACCACTCCAAAATACAGTGGGACTCTTCAGTGAATAGAATTAGAAATTATTCTATGAATTGAAAAGGAAAAATATTTTCTAAAATTCACTTAATGGTCAAATGGAAATGATTTTAATTGGAGGTTATATCCCTTGATATTAATCATCAATTTAAAAAATATGAATTCGAAAGTTAAATGTGAGTTGTGTGTCTTTGCATTAAATATGTACTATTTGACTTTTGATAATCAATCGTGAACCAGACATGCTAATTATACAGGGTTTTTCCTCAATCAAAACTTGATCTAATCCTTTTTATATACTGACAAATAAAAAGCAGAAATAATGGTATATTTCTGGATTACTAAAATTTGAATTATGAATCAAGTGAGTTGCAAGAGAGATAAATTCTGAGTTTTTTCTCTTATCATCATACTAGACGACATTTTGGAATGTTTTGTTTATTTGCATCCAAGGCACTCCTAGGGTACAATGGATTCAGAGAGAGGAGCTGCTCCCATATGCTACCAAAACCAGAATTCAACTTAATTGAAAATCAATCAAGCCAATAGCAGTAAGCACAGCAATTTAGTAGTTGTTCATGATAATGTGTTTAACTTTGGGCTCTCATCTTCCCATACACTGGAGCAGAATATTGATTTGTGATACAGAAAATTGTTTGTTGAAAAAAACAAATTGGAAAAATCTTGTGGTTATGGAAAAGTAAACAAATAAAAATAATCATTCAAATCACGCCTAACCAGTTTGCAGCATTTACCCCACAGACTATGAACCTAGCTTTGAAAATTATCAACGCATTTCTAATGAGATCTGCATCTGCACACAGCAGAAGGCCCCACTCAGATGATGTTTATGCATTAAAAAACTTTGTATTGGGCGTGATGTGGAGAATTGGTTTGAGGGAAAAAAAGCAGGTTCCAGGATAATTAGACATAGAATAACCAAAAAGTGAAACAAGTATTTGGATTAGAAGTCTTATGATGCCACCATGGTTTTTATTTTGACACAGAAAACATAAGATAAGCCGATGTAATTATGTTTCTAGGCTGATTAGAAGCCAAGATAGTACAAATGATGCATTTTACGGCGGCCATTTTAGAAATCTAAAACTGGTGGCCATGCAGGTGACTACACAAATGCCAGCATTATTTTTTTTTGATTTCTCATGCTTTGAAAATTCTAAAAATGTATATTCGCAACAAAAACTTTGAACGAAAATACATTGTGTCTGTGTGAATGCCAAAAATTGATTTTTGCATTCTCCATGCTTTGAAAATTCCCCAAATGTATAGCATTGCTGGTCTCAAAAAAACTTTATAACAAACCCTATTTTTAACATAGTGAACTGGACTACCATGTTGAATAAGACCACATACAGATAAACTTTAGGCCAAATTTAACTCAACTACTACAAAAAGTCCAACTTGGGAATTCTGTAGGTATAGAAGGAAATCTAGAAAGTGCACAAAGAGGACATACCTCTAAAAACACCATACACTAACTAGAAAGCAAGTGAAAATCAGTTTACATAGCTCCGATGTAGGCGAGGTATTTAAAAAATTGATTTTTCAATTTTTGGGAAATTGTCTAAATATATGGAAATTGGACAAGAATTCTTGGATCTACTCCACAGATCATCCAATTTTTGCATCAACCATGATCCACCATTCTACAAAATTTAATTGAAATTCATTGAGATATTGTTTGGACAAACGTTAATGAATACATAAATGTATTAAAAGAATTCTATTAAATCTCTCACTGGAAAAGAGTTACTGGACCAGTCCTAAAATTTAATCATTTCTTTCTCACTTTATGGCCTGTCCTTCCAGGAACAGACAGACAAGAGTGAATATATGTACCTCTTCCAACTTTGTTGGCAGGGGTAAAATGTCAACTTAATATAGAGGAAGCTGTTTATTAAGGTTATTGTTATCAAATGATTATTGTTATCAAAATCACTCACCCACTTTATTTAGAAGAAATTCAAAATTTGATATAAATTTGATATTGATTTTTGATAATTAGAAAAAAATGTTTCGTTGTTTTTTACAATAAATATAAGAACATAACAATGAATTTATAACAATGAATGTAAATTCTTCCAATTTTTATATCCTTTGCTTAATGTTATCAGCTGGTTATTGTTTTGTAAAAGAACCTGTCCAATAGTGATAACAATAAGTATTTTGCTCTGCATATGCTGATAGAGTGACTCTGCACTGAAAATTGATTTAGTAAAATACTTTATGTATGCACCCAAGGATCTTCAATGTTTTTACCATTAAGAGTAACCAGTTTATCTATGTCAGACAGGCTTTTAAAGTAGAACATTTGGAGCTAAACTTTCTTTTGTTCACTTTGAATAATTCAATTCACTATGAAATAAATGTACATATATATATTGATGCCACTAAGTGATTAAATTTCAACATTTGGAAGTTTTCAAGAATTTTCGTTGAAAAATGGCACATAATTGCAATTGAAACTTTCTTTGAAGATGTTTGAGTCATTTTATAAAACCTTGTTCACTCACAAGATGAACACACTCATAAATATATGTAAATCAGTGTACAATGAAATATACATGGGTATATATATAGTGAAACATGTTGGCAGATCGAACAAAGGAATAGGGAGCCATTAGTTTTAGTGGGTATTGGTTGCAGGGTCAGCTGGCCAATCACAATCTCCTTTATGAACAGTTTTGACTCACCTAACCAACTCTCTTTTCATTGGTAGTCTCTTCAAACAAAGACACCCTGAGCAAGAGCATTAGCAACAGGGTAATTCAGATTGGATAATGGCAGTTGGGGAAAAGACACTGGAGCAGTCAGATCCCTGCCAAGCTCCTGGCTCAGTCAGGGAGTGGAGAAAATCGGAGATGGACAAATCAGCAACTGAGGCTGGTAGGAGGCGATATGTGTCTCTCCCAGCTATTCCACTGGAGGAAGTAGATAAGGAAGTTAATGACTAACAGATTTAAATACTTTCTGGAAGAAAAATTCCATCCAACATTTTTCTATTTTCTAATTCTGTCCAATTTGAACTCCTTATTTTTTTCTGACTCAAATCTTTGTCCAGCATTTGTTTCCACATGTTGCTTTCATCTGTGACTTCAATGTGCTATTAAATTCATAAGAACTTCTCCTTGGCCTAGCACGTAGTTATATTACATAAAGACAAATATATATATATATGACAGGTTTGGGTAGTCACTCAGTAGAAACCATCATGTGATCAACATCATTTCGCAGCATTCCAATATAGGGGTGATCAATTAAAAAACTAAGAAAATAGGTGGTCAATGAATAACTTACTTATTTTGTTAGAACCCTAAAAAGTCTGAATTTTCAAAAAAAACAAACAAAAACAGCATGAAATCAGCCAGGCACAAAGTAAGGACTGATTTAGCATGAACTTACATCGCAAATTGACACCTCCCTCTGAAAAGTATTTAGGAAGGAATTTTAGAAAAACAAAAAAAGTCTTTTGATGACTTGATAAAAGGTAAATGTTCAAATTTTCAGCCTTGCAGTTTCATTGGTACAGCCTGTACATGTAATACATATATACATAGCACACCAGCCAGCTAGCCAGACCAATTTGAAAACTGAAGAAACCAAGGTTGACAATTTTGGTGGACGGTTTCTAAATGTAATCCTCAGTTCTTCTTGACAGCTTATCCCTACATTTGATAATTTTGCCATTTCTATCCTTTAGTGCAAGCATCTGTTGTTTGCCATTGTGATCTGTGGCTTGGGCATGTTTTATACACTTCATACTATTCTCTTAATTTTTCTCTTCCCTTTTTCTTCTTTTATTCTTAAGCTCCACTCTTTTGTTTAATCCTCTTTAATTTTCATCTCCATACTTCTCTTTTTGATTAGTTTTTATGTTACTTTAGAGTATTTCCCTGTGTTATTACATACATTTATATTGCCTATCATCTATGCTGCTTCTTTGAGTCAGATCTTCAAGAGGCTGCAGGAGAGATCTTTGACAAAGGGGTAGCAAAGCTATTCACACAGTTCATACATGAAAGAGCAGTACCTCAAAATTTCTGTGATTGTACTCCACTAGAAAGGAGATAACCACAATCTCTGCATCTACCACCCTATTACACAATTGCCTGAGGTATCTAATGTGTTCACAAAAATACTCACAAATAGATTAACAGGCTGGTTCCAGAAGTGGATACTCATCAATAGACCACCTATGTTCAATAGATCAACTAATGAAAAAGTCAATAGAATACAACAACCCACTATGTTTGGCTTTTGTAGATAATGAAAAAGCATTGATTAGGTAGAACATATGGCAGTTTTCAAGTCAATATGAGAACAAAGTGTTAACAAGAATTACGTACAAGGCATTCAGGGTATATACAAAAACGGCAGTGCAATATTTAGACTACATAAAGATACAAACAAGATAAAGATAGCAAAAAGAGTAAGACAAGGAGATACAAAATCACCCAAACTATTTCCAGCGAGCCTTGAAAGCATCTTCTTTTGAAGACTGACTGAATAGGAACATTTAAACCTTGAAATTGAGATGTTTCAATGACATAAGAAGCATTGGAAGAATTGAAAAAATGTTAAATGATCTAAAAATACGCCTAAAGATGAACAAAACAAAGACAAAAGTAATGTTCAATGATAAAATCACCCCCCCCCAAAAAAAACCCCCCAAAGGATAGAGGATGAGGCTCTAGAAGGGGTGAAAGACCAAAAAAAGCAAAATAGAATGATATAATGATGATTGACTTGAAAGCATTTGGTATGGGTAGAGATATATTTAAGGGTACCTTGCCAATGTTCTTGAAGCATAAAGTATACAATGAATGCATAATACCAGCTATGTCTTGAAACGTGGAAATCAGTGAAATAAACTGAGAACCAACTCAGAATCACACAGAGAGCCTTGGGAATAGCAATGCGAAAGGATAACTTTAAGAGATAGAAAAAGATCAACAAAGATCAGGTAGAGAACTAGAGAGAAGGATATCATATAAATAATCAAGAAACAAAAATGGAGATGAACTGGACGCTTACCAAGAAGGAGGGACAACAGATGGAGCAAAAGAATAGCCAGTTGGCGCCCATGGGGTAGTAGATATAGTAAGGAAGACCAGACACAAGATGGAGGGATGAGATAGAAAGGTTTGCCGGTAAGACATGGCAAAGGTTAGCACAATCACGGTCGTCATGGGAAGAGATAAAAAAAGACCTTTGTCCAGCGGTTGACTTATAATAGCTGCTGCTGATGATATATACTTATAATACCATAAAAATGACGATTGTTTGTTATTTTGCACGTATTTGACTTATAGACTTCTAAATGGTTTCATTCTAAGGGCTATAAATTTGTTTATAGGAGAAACTTGACCCCAGAATTGACATGAAATTGGTAGGGCTGACCTTAAAGGTCTCTACAGATCAAATCAAGGTCAAAAAGATTTTCTGCCTAAACTTGATATTCTATTTTTAGATTCATTTATTATTAAAAAAAAACAGTTCTCAAAAAAGTGAGATAGAAGCAAGAAAGCAAACAAGACAAAAAATGATTTGTTTAAGGGGAAAAGAAAGAAGGAAGGACAAGGAAGAAGAAAAGAGAATGAAGATTAGAAAGAAATATTTGACTTGGAGATTGGAAAAAGCAAAAAAGTGAGTTGATAAATGGCAAATAAAGGACTACAAACAAGAGAAGATAAAAAAAGAACAAAGGTCTGGTTAGTCACACAATAGAAACTATCATGAGACCAATGTCTTTAGGTAGCATGCCATCTTCAGTGTGATCGATTGGAAAATTAAAGAAAAATGTTCTTCAATGAATAAGTTTTTCTTTCATATTTTGTTTGGCAGTGATCACTAGAAGAATCTGAGTTAAAAAGACAAAGAAACCTGAACAGAGCAGGGATCAATTAAGCATAAAATTACATTGCAAATTGAACTACCCATTGAAAAACTATTGGGGGCTTTTCAAAAAGCAAAAAAAAAATGTTTTTTGTTGTCATAATAAAGAGCAAATGTTGAAAATTTCAGCCCTCTAGCTTCATTGGTGTGGCATGTAAGATTGATACATAGCCTGCCAACCAGATCTACTTAAAAACTGAAGAAACCTGCGTTGACAGTTTTTGTTGATGTTTCCTAAAAAAGGGAGAGAAGATATGCCAGAAAGAAGAAAAAAAGAGGAGAAGGAAATACCGAACAAAAAAAAACAAACTAAAACGATGTAGGAAGAGTAAAAGAGAAAAATGTTAAAAGAATGAAGGAGAAAATGTGAAAACAAGAGAGAAAAATTTGAGAGGATGAAGGTTAATGAAATAAAGAACAAAATCTAAAAATATCAGTTCTATATTAATGATATTCAAAAGGAAAGAGGAAGAAATAGAAAGAAAAGAAAAGAAGATAAAGAAAGAGAAGTGACAGAAAAAAGAAAAGAAAGAGAAACGGAAGGGAAAAGAAAAGAAAGAGAAGAGAAAGGAAAAGAGAATGGGATAGAGAAAGAAAGTGAGTAAAGTGAAGGGATGAAACCAAAAAGGAAGTCCAAGAGCATAGGGAGGAGGCAGAAGAGAAAATTAAAATAGAGGAAGTTGAATTGACAACAAATTAGGATTTTCTTCAAAACTGGAACAAACTCATTAAAATAATTTGAAGTAAAATTCAGAATCTGAAACGAGAAATACGTTGCCAAAGCTTTCCAATCTTCAAGACTATCATTGCCGACAGAATACAGCGGTGAGTGTACTTACTTGATTTCCCTGTAGCACGCCTTGATAATGAAGACAATGACTTGTTCATACATTTAATCAATATGCCTCTCTGCAAAGGTGGTTAGGAGCATGTTGGGATGGTGTGAGGAATAATGAAAAGGGGTGGAGGTTCTGGAAAAAGTTACTTGAAATTTTATCATTTTGTCTCATGTGAACTTGCCTAAGATCTGTCAATTATTATTCTTGTTCTTATTGATGTTGTTTCCTTTTGAAAAAATCATTATTATTTGCTTCTGATTTCTGCTGTGTTCATAACTCCAACTGGGTCCAGACCTGAGACAAGAGATGGTGTGAATATGTTGAATCATTTCTCTAGGAGAGAAATGTACAATTTTGGCTGGAATCACCAAGTATTTAAGTACAAAATTTACTAACGTAGAATCATTGAAAGTTAAATATAATTCTCTTCTTAGAGAAAGCTATACTTAATTCTCTTCTTAGAGTATGGGCCATGCTAATTTTTTTGGTTTTCCATAAACAGGGTTTTCCAGGTATGTTTTCAAGATTTTTTGCTATCTCTTTCTTGATTTCCCAGGGGAGGTATTGTTTCACCTCTCCTGATCATCATCATCAGCAGTAGCAGCAGAAAAAAAAGTCAATACCTTCAAAAATGGTGTCTGTGTCGCTCTCTCAAAATTACTCACTAATAAAAACCAAGTTGCTCATCTTATTACCTTTGTTATTGCGTAGTTAGTTTTATACTTAAATTAGCTGTTTATGTAACTAATAATATGTATCTTAGTTTGGATGTTATTTTCACTTACAACAGTATCTGCCCTGGTATACACAGATCTCTTGTCTAACATACAGGGCTATGCATTATAATATTAACCCTCTCTAATACCAGTTTTTATAGTTTTTCTGTAAAATTTTAATCTTTTGATGCCTTTTGTTGAATGTGCTTTCCAGGACAAATTTTTGTTGGGTATCACATTCACTTGTAGATGACTGGAGTGTGGACTGGCCAAAATAGTGTAAAAAAAGAAAAAAAAGAAAAAAAAGAATCAACAAAAAAAAATATGGTTCCGGATTATCTATCTGGCTAGCTTAGGACTAAATGAATTCACCAACATCAATCTGAAGACAATTCTATCATGCCTGGTAGATTCAAAACTAGCCAATTTAAAAAATTGTCATTTTTCTGAAAACCAGATAAACAGTCCGGTATTGTATTAAAAAAAGAAGCTTATTGAATATTAATGACAATTCAATTATAAATCTCAAATCAAAATTTATGTCAGTCCAATATCTTATTGAGATCTTCCCACCAACACCAAAGTTATGACCTGTTCAATATATTTGTAATAATTGCATAGCTGGAGACTTTACAATAAGTGTGACACTAACAAGTGAGTGACACAATATCTGACCTGGATTAAACTCAGATTACAATAACAGGCTTTTCTTACCATAATCTGAGACAGAACTTCAATTCTTTTATCCAGGTCATATCTGAAAGGAATATGCTTCAAGGTATTTTAGGAAACAGAATGAGATGGATAAACAGAAACTATTATGTGACCAACATCTTTTGGCAGCATATCGTGCTGGGGTGATCAATTAAAAAATTGGGAAAATAGTGATCAATGAATAAGTTCCTTCTCTTGCCTTTTGATGGTCAGTGATCCCTAGAAAAGTCTGAGTGAAAGTTGCTGGACACAAACTAAGGGATCAATTTGGCAGGAACTTATGTTGCAAATTGTACCCCCTGAAATCCTATTGGGGGTGAGGGGTGGATTTAAAAAAGTTTTTTCTAGACATAAAGAGCAAATGTTTAGATTTTCAGTTCTCTAGCTCCATTGGTCTGGCCTATTTGCATGATATATCCATACAGCCAACCAGCCAGTCCAACTTGAAAACCTATGTAGACAGTTTTAAAGACGTTTTTGCTTGACTGTTTCTGATATTCACACTGAAGAAAGTTGGGCATCTCTGCTGTTACGATTTTATTAAGTTATATCTTGATTATTTAAAAGTAAGAGAAGACATGAAAAACATATGCCGGTGTATATCTGTCGGATAGCACAATGAAGACCACTCTCACTACTACTGTGATATCACCTCCTATCACTTCTGTTTGGCCGAGAAATAGAGTGTATAAATGGCTGGCATTTGAGTGACATAATCTTTCTGGGATTTATTTTATATTAACAAAATCATTGACGTAGCCTCCTTTTCTTTTTGATTGTAATTTCTTTCAGCCTGTAGTAATGTTCTTGAAGCATGTTCTTTAGCTTTCCGCATGCTGTTTCTGAATTTATGTAAAATTCCAGCACTGATATTGTATTCAAAAGCATCAATATTTCTAAATTAGGATGGAAATGTGCTGGTAGTAATTCAGGAGTTAGTATTTGTTTAATACTGTTCAAAAGACCTTCAGCAGTCAACTGACCAATTCAACTTGTAATTATTCTGTTTTCTTAGTAGTGAATTAAATAGCGCATGCAACACATATTTTTGGCTCATACAATATTTTTGTTACTATTTATTATTCTCATAAAAGTATCAATTTGTCATGATGTATATTTATGAAAAATCGACAGGTTTTAGTTAATGAACTAGAGAGAGTCAGCTAAGCAGCCATTGAGAATTCAGTCATAAATTTTTCTTTATTTCTTCTTCTTCTTCTTCATCATCATCATCATCATCATCATCATCATCATCATCACCATCATCATCATCAGTAGTAGTAGTAGTAGTAGTAGTAGTAGTAGTCGTCGTCATTGTCGTCGTCGTTGTTGTCTTTCAATGTCCGTTGTTTGACATAGACCTTCCCCAGGATTCGCCACACTTCTCTATCATGGGTGTCGCGGAGCCAGTATTTCCTGAACTTGTCTACCTCGTCTCTCCATCTAATATTCTGCCGGCCTCAGTTCTGCATGTGATCCATGTCGTGAGTTGTGATATCCATCGGTTGTCTGCCATTCGTGCAACATGGCCAGCCCACTGCCATTTGAGTTTTTTAATGAATCCTATGATGTCCCTGACTCTTGTCTTTTCCCGGATGTATTGTGCTGTCTTGTGGTCTCTCCATGTGAGGCCTAACATAATTTTCTCATGTGTACGTTGCGAGGTTCTCAATTTGCAGATCTGTCTCTTGATTAGGTTCCATGTTTCGTTTGCTTAATATAAAAAGTAAGAACAAATTAAACATTTCATGTTTACCCATTAAAATGACATCTTCCCTGATTTAAGTTTATGGTTTGGTTACTGGTATGTAAAATGGAATCAGCAAACCAAGTTAAAGTTTTTACTGAGGCTGCTTACATTCACTTCATACTAATGCCATTGGGGTAGGCTTGAATCTACCTCTTCTCAAGCTATGGGGAAATAGTAGGGCAGTTAGAGCCCTCTGGCCTTGCAAAGCAGTTCATCTAAAAGAAGGTTACTCTGACTGAAAAAGCCTACAACCTGGATGAGAAACGGGGAGGGCTAGGCATTGAGCCAGAACCCAACAATTGCGACAGAAACAATGAACTAATCTCCAATTCCCAATGGAGACAAACATTGCGAACTGCCTTGTTGCACACTTGCCAACATTAATGAGAATTTATCAATAAAGACATAAAATAGAAAGGTTCAAATCAAATATCAGCATGCAAATGTAAACATAGCTACATAAATAGAAATTAGACAAATCTACTTTTCTTTTAATAACTATTGCTTCATTATCATAATGTAATTCTGCAAAGTGCAACAACTGAATTAAATTCTGGATAATAAGAAAATTTCAGGCCAAGCACTTCAGATTTATAGATTCAAGAGATTTATAGCTCCTAAAATTCTCACTAGAAGTAAATACTGAAATAAATGGTTTCACCGAAGTGTTGTCTGTTTTATTCAGTGCAAGCATTTTTTCCTAACCAAGATTCAGAGGAGTTTTGCAACAGCTGTGTACGTGTAACATCTCATATCAGAATAAAAAGATACATGAGACGTAAGATTAGTTCTTGTTAAGCCTTCAAAATCAGCAGTTTGGAAATATCCGCAAATTCTTGAAAGATGCTATGACTGAGGCTCCATTTATGGATTTATTCTAGCCTTTTCTTTTTATGCCAAAACAAAAAAAAAAAAATCCATTCT
The DNA here is from genome assembly GCA_963457665.1 of Thysanoteuthis rhombus. Classification (NCBI taxonomy): domain Eukaryota; kingdom Metazoa; phylum Mollusca; class Cephalopoda; order Oegopsida; family Thysanoteuthidae; genus Thysanoteuthis; species Thysanoteuthis major. Next base: position 60,457,540 of record OY735206.1, on the reverse strand, counting down.
AGTAACTGAGAACACCATTCACTACTTACAAAATGGTGGTGCCTTATTTCCTTATTCTATATCCTAAGTTATAAGAATCAGTTCTATTTTCTTTCCGATTCTTAAAAATAATGTAATCCGAGGGAAAGTGGATATTTTTTTTTCTCTCAATATGATAAAACTATTGATCACTGGCGTTCGCTTTCACAGGGGAGGGGGGAATATTTATTTCCAGAGCGGGAAGAGGGTGGGGACAAAAGGATATTTTCAGTGCATACCTTACCAGCAATAAATAATACCATCTTTTTATATTGGTACATCAAGGTTACATAAAACGATTGTACAGCACCATTCTACTCAGTTGACTATAAGGTTCCAACTTTCAAATCCCTCAAGCCGAGGTGAGAATGCCCAGTCCAGGGGTAGCGAACACCTTGTTTCCTCCTCCAGTGGACACCCATGCTATTAGATTTCTATCCGTTTTTCTTTTATCTTTCTATTGTGTGAATTTCAGTTTCCTTTGTACCTTGAATAATTACGATTCCTCCAAATGTACACAAGTGACAAGCAGTGCATTTTTGTAACTGTTCTCTTTTTTGATTGCTAAGTTTGGCAAAATTAAAGGTTGACTTTCTTGCAGCTGCTGCAAATCAACTTAATCATTCCTTCTTTTGCATCTCTTCTTGCATAGGTGAGACCAGGGCTTAATGAGAAAATAAGATTTGCAATCCTTCTGAATCAGTAGAGGATGGTACATTCTATCCTTTAATGATATCATAGAGTATGCAGTGTGCACATAAGAGAATCATACTCAACCTTACATGAAGAGATCACGAGACAGCACAGTATATAAGGAAGAAAAAGGGAGTCCGAGATATCATTGGAAGTCCAGCAATTTCCTCCATGATGGGAGTGATCTCCTTGTTGCATGATGGGACTAGTTGATCAGTAATAGCAGAGCTGAGAAAATCAGCCTCACACAAAACATATTCTCATCTATAGGATATATCCTTGTTTTCCTGAACTCAGAAAGAATGTTGGAAGGTGATGTATCTATCAAGATCCTGTGATTAAGGAAAATTTTACTTTGGGGTGAAACATATGATCAAACCATGGTCTACATGCTTCTTATCACATCAGCTTTTCAATCAAATTGGTGAACAAAATGCTGTGTAGTGGTACATATCCACAAAAGATGGCAGCAATTTCCAGCCCACGGATTTTGAGAGAAATAGGATTGGTTCATGGTACCCCTTATCTCATTGCGCTCCAGTGTCCCTTGACTTAGCAAAGTGTCAGCTTATCAAAACCTATGTTAACATAGCCATTTATAAACCCAGTGCTGGATTGGGGCATAATCTAAATAAGCTGCAGCTCAAGGGTCTCACTATCTGCAAGGTACTAAAAAAATTACGAGTCATAGATATTTTCAAGTTCTGTGAGACATTCTGACATTTTTTCAGAGCTCTTTATAGCTTTGGGTCTCATCAAGTCTAAATCTAGCATTGTATACTCTAGTCATCAACATATTTGTGTTACAGAGGTGAGATAACTAATTCTGAAAATCATTTACACAGTGTTTTTCCACATTGGGTGCTCCATTAATATGGCATCCTGCCAAAATTTTCGAAGTCTAACATAATCTACTTATCAATTATCATTAAGCAGCAAATCAAAAAGGAGTAATAGACAGAAAAAGAAGAAATACATATTTTTCAGTGAATGTATCACTGGTTGCATGGAAAGAAGAATGAGAAAGGGAAAGAATTGGGTTAGAATCTCATTCTGCTTTTATCAAAAATTGTCATTTTGGGAAAGGAAAATAATATTGAATCTCAGACACCCAGAAATAGGATTATATATATATTCTACTGGATGAATTATACACCAAAGGAAAGCTGAAGAATACGTTGGCCAAAATGTGATGATAGAAAGAGAAGAATTCTAATCCAACAACTCATGAAATAATGTCATGTCTTCTGTCTGTACTTACATGCATGTCTGCTCTGAATTGAGCATAACTGAGAAATGACATCTAGGATTTTTGAACATACGACTTAAGTTCCATAAGTATTAATTTTCTTTATGTCTATATTTACTCACTGATTTTCTTCTATAGACTCCCAAGTGTTGGGATTTTGTTTTTATTGTGTCATTCCATTCAAATTGTATGTCACATTTGATGTATATTCCCAGAAGTTCTAGATATTATTACCTCTGCCAAGGAAGTTGGAGGGGTATATTCGGTCTTCTGTCAATCTGTTTGTCTGTCCACATGATATCTCCAAAAGTTCTCTATGGAAAAAGGATTCATAAGTTCATGAGGAAAAATTGGTTGAATTTGGGGGTGGATCCAGGAATACTTTTTGATTGGAAGATTTTTTTCCTTTCTTTTCATACATGTATGTATATGCTCATGACCAACCCCACATTATCTCCATAAGTTCTGGATGAATTTCAATGAAATTTTGTGGAAGGCCAGGCAATGGGCTATGGAGGAAGTGATTGGATTTGGGGGCAGAGCCATACACAATTATCGGTTGTAGTTATGTGTCCATCCCACATAATATCTCCGAATATTAATGTCTGACCACATAGTATCTCCGGAAGTTCTCAATAAATTCCAAAGAACTTTTGTGGAAATTTTGGCAATAGGCTACAAAAGAATTAGTTTAATTTTTGGGTGGATCCATGCAGAGACGACAATACCCTACAGGGGGCAATTAAATGTACAAAGGTGAACTGACCCCAGAATGAAGAAAGGATAGGTCCTGCTGACCTCTGGTGACTGCTGAAGGTCAATTTTATCTCAGGTCTATTTTAACATTTTCTAAAACTGTCAATTTTAGCATTTTCAAATCTAACAAAGATAGGTGCATACTAAGGGGTGCAAATTTGTACACCAGAGTAACTTGACCTCAGGATGAATTTGACCCCTAGAGTTCAATTTAGGGTCAGGTTAATTTTATTAAAAAAAAAAAAAAAAAATGAAGCCATTTTCAAACCATCTGGAGAATTGCAATCCTTAGTTTGAGAAGATTTGTGCTAGAATTTACAACATGACCTTTCAGTATTGATTACTTTTTTTTCCCGGGCAATGCCAGGTATATCAGCAAGTTTTTATGTATGTATGTGTGTATGTGTGTGTATGCATCTATGCATTTTCAGAGTCAGAGGCAAGCTTGATGGCTGAAGTAGTTGCCTATTTTCCTTGGATGCAAGGGAATGGTGTCCAAGTCAAATTTTGAAATAAATAAGATTTTCCTGGATTTCACAACCGCAGACAATGATGTCTTTGTAGTATGAAACCTTATCAGAAATTAGTTTGCATTACATGACTGAACAGGGTAGATGCATAGACAAAGTAATCTGCTAATTCTGTGTTTTTCATCTGTATACATGTGTGACTTGTACCCAGGAATGAATGTCTCATGGTACAAATGTATCCCACCATGATTTTGGTTCTTCAAAAGATGGATTTTTTTTTCATTTGATGAAAGAATAGTTTTCTATAACCACTGAATAAAAATTAACATGTCTCTAGCTTTTTTTTAAAAATACTCTTTTGAAAATTCAAGCATTAAGCTTAATAGTTTAGTATTGAAACGGTTAAAACTTTTTGAGTACAGATTTTTTTCCCACTAATTTGTTCTTGCATTGCATTTTTTTTCTAAATTGCTACATCATATTCACATTTAATGTTGATAAATATGATACAATACCCACTGGAGAATGTTACTTTTTGTCTAAGACTTTGAAATGCATTTTGGTCAACATTAAGTGATTTTTGTTTGGATTATCCCCAACTTTTTTATTATATTTTCTTCATACTATTTTTGCCAACCTGTTCAATAAGTAGACAAAATCTCACTGTTAGAAAGCTACAGAATGAATCAGCTGAAACACTCCAAAGAAAAAAAAAAAGATCAACGGAGATAAAAATAGTCCAAGTGGAGAATGTTTGGCCTGCATGTATGACAGAAGAAGAAATAAGTGATCCTCTGCGACAAAGTCAACTATATATGTGAAATCTCAAAAAATCAAATTTGGTAATGAATTTCCACCTTTTTAGTGACGACATAAATGAAAAAAAAAAAAAAAATAATGATAACTTATGAATGATGATGTCAATGATAATGTTGGATATGAAACCTCTGGTTCTTTTGGTTGCCAGTGTAATAATATGTGGAAAGGTTTTACCATTCTCAATTTCAACTGGACATCACTTGTTTCCCATGAATGAATTTGTACCTGATTAATGCTGTAATAAAAACTTCTGGTTACTTGATGCATAACACCTGTCTTCCACTATGTGTCACTCAAAACGACTTTGACTTGATTCACTAAATCAAGCATTTGACATTACTTAACCACTGATCACTTGAACACTATCACTCAAAACCAAACAGAAGTAGCTGGAGATTATATAGTGACAATAAATCTAGTCTTTATTCAACTATCCGACGAATAACAAAGACAATTGTTAAATTGATAGTGGGGTAGTGGTAGTAGCTAATAGTCAAACAAGTCAGACAACATGGATTTCAACTGATTTTCAAAAGTGTTGGCAATGAAGTATTATTTCATGTATGGGAAACTTTCAATCAAATGCTAGACCTTTGAACAAATCAGTATTGGGTTGAGGGTCATCAGCCAGTGAATCCTATCAAGTCTAACCTGTTGAAATACTTAATGCTTGAATCAGAACATCAAAGCGTATTTATTGAGAGATCTATGAGATATATGTATCCCTCCAGTTATTGAAAGCTCAGGATATGTCCCAGGAATTTTGAAAAGTTTAAATATGAGTCAAGATTAATCAGTTAATGCAATCCTTTCAGAGAATAAATTTTATAACAAAAGACAGTGAAAACTACAAATTTATGGTTGAAATAGTTATTTATTCCTGACCTGTCCTAATGGTTAGTGTTCAAGCCCAGATAAAAGCCAGGATTCTGGATACTGATCAAGGCATGCATTTTTCATGTGGAAGATTAGCATAATACAATCTTCCCACCCTCAGTTCAATCAATTTATTCCCTGTTACATACTGAGCTTGGCTTCATTATCAACATCAGTTGTATCTTTCAGTAGACATAGATGTTGCCCAAGATTTACCAAACCTCTCTATCATGGGCCTCGCAGAGCTAAGACTTTCTGAACCATGTTGTGAATTGTATGGTCCTGTAGTTGTCTGACATTAGAAAATCTACAAAGATGGTAGCAGTTTTGGGGATGCACTTCTGGGTACATGCTATTCAACTTATTGACTGACCAAACATAACAATTTTGCCCAATTTATTCATAAATCCAAGCAAATATCTATTTTTTCTGTGTCCACAGAAGTTGAAGATAATAGAATATATTTTGTCTTTGAATTGCGCTTTGAAATATTCAAACTCGAACCGCCCAACCAATTAACCTTGAAAAGTCTTTCAGCTTCATGACAAAGTCTACTCGAGATTGAGATACTTTCTAATGCACAACATTACCTCAATCATGCGACATAAACCTTTTCAATCTTGAGAGATCTGACAAACCTCTGGGAAGGAATTGAGAAAAAGTGAGAGGGATGGGGGTAGATGGAAGAAAGGTGGGAGGCAAGAAATCTAGGGAATAAAATCAGGTGAAAGGAAAAATAGAAAGGGGGGATGGGATGAAGAAAGAAAGAAAGACAGAGAGATAGGATTGCTGGTTGGATATCAAGGGTGAAAGATTGAAGGTGGGTAAGGATTAAAGGAGTAAAAATGGCTATACATTGAAATTCTTTATGGAGAAATCGTACAAAAGAAAACAAAAAAAGGGGACACATAGGAAAAATTTATGCATACCTTATTCTTTTTCCCTATTTGAAACTAATCCCTGTTTGTATAACATTTAAATGAAACTATGGTTGGGCAACAATGTGTTGAAGAGATAAATGAAAGATTGAGAAGATATAAACAAAGAGTGAGATGTTAGGAGGTTGATCAGAAGATCACATTCTAGCATAGTTAGAAAAATTGTGGTTTAAAAAAATTATCTTTTGGCCACAGTTGAAATCATTATTCAGGATGAGCTGTCCACCATTTTACATTGTTGACCTCATGAGAATGTTAATTAATCACTGTAGGAAGATATAAGATCCGCTGGCAAATTATAGACCAATCAAGAAATGATTTTTCAAATAGATTTACTGAGATATGCACAAAGTTCATCTCATAATAAGCAAGTTGAATACCTGTCTATTCCAGGTAAAATATCTAAGGATAAAAAAATAGCACTGAAGCTTTCAGATACTTTTGTCCCCTTCAGAGGAGAGAAAAGTCTCTCCTCATTTTTGATCTCTTTAAGAGGGATAGATTTCTCTACACTTTTGATCTCTTAAGATGGAAGAAGTCTCTCTTTGCCTTTGATCCTTCCAAGTAGGTAGAAAAGTAGTATTTTTGACCCATTTACAGAGGGGAAAAAGTCTCCCCTAACTTTTGATCCTTCAAGAGCTGGGGAGTCCCCTTTCACTTTATGCCCCCTAAAGAATATTATTTATACATATAAAATGAGAAGATGTGTATATGGACAGAAAGCAAGGTTCCACTTTGCCATGGTATACTTACATTTTAAATAGAACCTCTCCTCTAAAACCATTAAGAAATCTTTTGTCTCACTTGGAAATCTTGTTTTTTTGTCATTTGAAAATCTTCCCCTATGTTTATTAAGTATGCATGACAAATTTGGTTTGGCTGTGACTATGTTTTGTGGTCTTTATAGTGTGACAGATACTAAAACAGACACCTCTCACTTAAGGTTCTACTTGGACAATATAGTCACATTGTAAATAGAACCCCCCTTCTAAAACCTTTACAAAAATCTTTTTTCAAAACTTTTCATTTCAAAATCTTCCCCAGGGTCTTTTGAGTATACGTGGGAAATTTTTTTTGGCCTGCTCCTATGTTTAATGTTTTTCTTTATAGTATGACAGACAATCAGAAGTATAACTCTCACTTGTACATGAGATAGCCAACCTTGTAAACAGATCATTACCTACCATGCCTATCTATTTACCTACCTACCTACCTACAATGAAAATTAGAAAACCTGAAACCTGATCTAAACAGACGCAAACCATAAGAGAAAAGATGAATTATATATAAAGGCAAGATCATGGCTGGATTCAGAGAGGTTATAAGAAAGATTGTATTTCTGTCGGAGAATAGATTTCAATTACTCTGATGAATGACAGTTATTAGTGGTAGAGGTTGGGAGATCATAACTGTTTCCAGCCTTTCTTGAGAGCTTTTTTCATGGGGCATCATGGGATACCTATATATGTAGGAAGCAAATATGAATCAGAATTCACTCCTCCTAGCATGAAACTTTTAACCTTTCCGAGCTCTTTCCCCTCTCCACCCACTTTTTCCTTACACTTCAGGTCTCCTGAAAGTAAGGCGAATCAAAAATGTTCCATCTGAAGTTCCATGATAGTTTTCAATTGTTATTTAACCCTGGCATGGTAGCTGTTTAAGTTTCTTGTCTATTGACAGAATGGAATATCCAAACAGTTAGTTTGCAGCCGATTACCTTAATTTTGGTTTATCATTATTCGTAAAGGTTACTTAATTCAAGAACTGCTGTTTATTGGTAGTGGTGACAGGTGAACAACAAGGATAGAAGTATTATTGAAATTATTCTTTATAGTATCTAGTAGAAGTATCATGTAAGTATGTAAAATTAAAGCAATGCAGGTAATGATAGAGTCTATAGTTTAAAGAAGGGTCATTAACTTCCAAATGGTTTTTCAGACAATTGAACTTTTTCTTATTTGTGTAACAAACACAATGTTTTAGCTGATTCATTCTACAGCCTTCATCAGATATGGTATCCAAATATGATGGTAGTACACAGAGTTTTCCAATTGTAGCTACGTTACAATGTAGGATTCGAGTAAAGCCAATCTTTTCTTCTTTCCTTGTTAGGCTTGGATTTCTATATCTTGATCCTGTTGAGTAGTGGAAGCCATATTGGATTGAACTCCGCACTTGTCTGACTTATACATTCAGTCGACGTTGATATGGGCTGACTCCTTGATTTTTCTCAGTTTCCAACAGCATTCCCTGTCTATTATACGTACTTCTTCCTAGAGAGGGAAGTGTTCGCCTTTTTCTTCTCTGAATATGGTGAGCTATTCCAGATCTTTCTATCTCTCCTTTAATGACAGCTTTTTTATGTTTCTAAGTTGAACCTAGAAAGACCTGCCAGTTTCTCCAATATAAACCTTATCCCATTTATACAGAATAAAATAAATGCAGTTACTGGTCAGGTTTTTCTCTTGTGGAGGACTCACTCTTGTGTGTAAATTGCGAAGAGTGTTGGAACTGCTGAAGGTGACCCTGATGTGGGACTTACAAACTTTCTGTATCTTCTCTGCTGTAACTTTAACATGAAGGATGATTATGGTAGGGGTGAAAGAGGAAGAACTTGTGGAAACTTTTGGTGATCCCCCTACCTCTTTTTCCCTTGGCTATGAGGTGGGGTGTATAGCCATTCCTTTTTAGAGATCTTTTTGCCACCATTGTATTTGGACATTATACCTGAAAAACCTGTCGAATGAATTGGCTGAAACATGTTTATAACACAAAAAACCAGAAGGAGTTCAATTGTCCAAAAAATTCTTTGAATACTGGTCATATCAGATTTACTAACAATGCAAATAATGATGATAAAACATGTTGAAGTATCAAACAGTCTACATATCTAATCAATATATATAGATATATTTCTCAAATCTCTCACACCTTTTTTTGAAGAAGACGGGATCATACATCGAAACGTCAAACAAACCAAGAAACTTCATTTGTACACAACAAGGTCTTTTGAATGGTCATTTCACTGAAATACTGTCAGAAAAATTAATCTCTATATCAATACACTGGTCATAGGTACATCAATTAGTTCACTGCCTGATGATGAAAAAGCATTAATTTTGTACAATTATTTTCTTTTTTTCAAAATAATTTCTTTTTTTTTGTCAATGCACTTAACCCAACACTTCTTCATTAATCAAGCAGAACAAATATCATCTAAATAAAAAGTACATATTTGTGCTCATGAATGCTTATACACACGCACACATGTGCACGTATATGGAAAAGAGAAAGAAAGAGAATGGAACTATGTTTGAGTGTGCGTGTGTGTGTTTGCATATGTGTGAATATATGTGAATGTATATTTCTGTCTGTACTTGAGTATGCTTATGTTATAATTCATAAGCGAGTGCACATGTGCGTTGATAAGTCTGTAGCATAATGGTGAAAATAGCATTTATTTTACATAACAAATATTGATTTTTCAACATAATCTCCTTCAATGCAACCAAGTCAGTGGTGAATAGAAATCATATAGATCAAACATTAAACAGTGAAAATTTCTGATGAAACTTCAGCCTTGTGTCAGGCTACAAACTTATTGATCCATCTTCATATCTCTAAAAAAAAAATATGTCTGCTTTTTATACATTACCCCAGGTAATTGAGTTAAGCTTTTGTACATTAAACTACCTGAGATACAATTTCTGGCTGAATGATCATGATTTACAAAATCATTAGTGTTGCCAATTTCAACTTGAAATGTTCTTTCTCCTCACAATCTATGAAATAATTCTGTTTGTTTATACCTGGATTTTAATGTTACACTTTCAGTAATAACAACAAAAAAGTTAAGTAGATTCTCAAGTGGTTGGGAAGAGAGACGACAGAAAAGAAAGTTAGATAGTTTAATGAGAGGGTAGGATATGAGAGGCTAAGAAAAGAAATATAATTTGATAAGAGGGTAGAAAGAGAGTAGGCAGAAAGAAATGTTATAGGAAAGTAGAAAGGGGGGGAGTAAAAAAGAAACTTGGGTAGTTTACGGAGGGGAAAGGAATATTTCTGCATATGAGACTTATCTATGTTCGTATAACATTTAGATAAGAACATTTTTTCTCCTGGTAAAATATGATATATATACAATACAATATACCAAACTTGCAAAATCACCCATGAATGTTTCATCACACATGGTCACCCATTTCATTTTATTAAGGCAGGAAGTTGCTAAACACCATAGATCAAGCAGGGTTATTAATCTGTGTTTAGATTTAAAAAAAAAAATTCTTGCTTTTTTGTGTGTTTTGATCTTTGATGAAATCTTCAGAGACAAGAGATGAATTTTATGCAAAGTTTATCGGCAGCAGACAGTCACTGATTTTGCTATTTCATACTTGACGTTTGTAATTTTGCTTTTACCTTTATCAGAAAAATCTTGTCAGAAATGGGTCAGGCCTGACCAGGAACAGACATCTTGGTTGACTGGCTATAACAATGCAATCGCAAATGCACTCTTACTTTACAAGATGTGAAAAAAAAATTCCCAATACCTCAATATTCTGAAGAGTGAATTACAGAATCTAAATTTTATTTTCTGGATTTTGTGGAAGACTAAAAAGCTTTAAAATGTCATAAAGTCAAGGTGGCTGATTATACATATATTGAAGGCCATGGAAAATACTAGTTCTTATAGTCTGGATTTTGTGGAAAAAAATTGGAGGAAATAAGTCAAGAATGATGCTGATAGATATTTAGTAAGTTGAGTTTAGTCAAGCATAAGGTCACTAGTGTGGGGCAGTCAGTGAGGATTGGTCTAACTACAGTAGTAATGGTCTTCAAGACAAACTTATTAACTACTACTCCATAGCAAAGTGTCCAAGAATAGTGCTCATATGCTTTGAGATTTTATGTAAGAAGAAATAAATGAATAAAATGAAGTCAAGATAGTTGGTGCAATATAGATATCTTTGAAAACTATCTGTCATCTTCATTCAACTCGGGATTTTAATAATACAACAATCACAGTTTGACCATTACTGATCTGGCAGCCTGAAACATACTTGCACCACTAATCAAGGGATGTTTTTTGCTTGCATAGTTTCAAATCTTTTCTATTGTTACACAAATCTTCTGCAACTATGCTGGTGGTATTAGTAGTTGCATCAGCTGGTGGTTTAAGCTTAAAAATATAAGCAAGTCATTCTTATATGTAATACTGTTTAGTTATAAATTCAAGTTTTCCACTTTTAAAAGTGATAAGGATCAGTTGTCATATGCAAGTCAATACAAGTATTTTAGCTGTGGTCCATTAGAATTTCCTTTCATCATCAGCAGCAGCCTTTTAAAACCCATCATTGGACATAGACCGTCCCTGAGATCCACCAGACCTCTTGATTATTGGTTTCATGGTACCAATATCTCCTGAACTTGTCCAAATCGTCATGCCATTCTATTTTTTGCCAGCCACAATTTTGCTCGTGATCTCTGGGGATCCACATTGTATGTCATGATGTCAAGCACTTGTCTGACATTCAACATGTCCTACTCATCGCCATTGGAGTTTTCTAATGGATTTTACAACACCTCTGACACTTGTTTTTCCAATAACATACTTATGATCTCTTTGTGTAAAGTTAAGCATGATTCTCTCTTGTACATATTGCATGGCTCTTAGTTCGAGAGCCAGTCTTTGGGTTAGATTATATGTTTCAGCTCTATAGGTGATTATTGGGAAGATGCATTGGCAGAAGATCCTTCTTTTCAAAACTGATGGGATCTTTTTGTTCTTGAATGTTGACCATGCTCTTGTGAAAGCAGTTTGTAGTTGAGCAGAAATCAATGCTTTTTACATGACTTTGAAAATATAACCAAATTAAAAATGTAATGATTTCTTTTGTAGTTGTCAGGGTGGTATGACAATTACTAACATGGAGAAGAGAATCGATTAACTGAGTTAACTAACCACTGATGCCATTGGGAAAGACATGAATCTTCACCCTATTATGATAAAATAAGTGGGATATCATAATAGTTGACAGAGAAGGGAGTGGGTGATAGAACACTAAGGCAAACTAATCCCCTATCTCGAACATCTAGGAGCGGAAGGAAGTAGCTCTTTCCTCCATAAATTTGACATGAGCCATTAAGGATAATATCCAGTTTTCATTTAGCATAGGAATCATTTCAATAAATAAAGTGCTCCTCATAGCATAAAAAACTAAAAACCAAAAAGCTGTATGTTGTCTGTGTATTGAAAATGCCTCTATTAATAATGATAAATAAGATTTTATTCAATCAAAATTTTATATAAGCATTGGAATGGAATGTCTCTTTCTGCTTCATGAAACAGCTCTCTATCCCTGAAGGAATTATAAGTAATTATATTCTCTGACCTCTCTGATAGGAGAAATAACTGGTATCAGAAAGTTGAGAAATAATTCTTGACAGTCAGTAATAGATAATGTCTGTGAAAAGCTTCAGTGACTGAATACAGTTATTAATCATTGCCAGTAGCATACCAATGGGGGGCTGCCCCAGGTGACTCTATCAGAGGGGTGACATCAAGATGAATGGCTAAGAAATTTTCATACAGTTTCTTGGAAAGTCTTTTTTTTAATGAAACAGATGTCTGTTCATACAATACATCCGCAAATACTCAATGAATTTCGATTAAATTTTGTATATAGGTGAGCAATAGGGTAAGGAAGAGTTGGGCCAATTTTGAAGCGGATTCAGGAATTTTTTCTTATTTGGAGATATTTTCCAGTCTTTTGTGTATGCTCATGACTGTCCACATGATATCTGCAAAAGTTCTTGATGAATTGTAGGGAAACTTTGTGGAAGGATGAAAAATAGTCCCTAAAAGAAGTGATCAAAGATTTGGATAGATCCATGCACAATTACCTCCTCCACGTCATACTTATAAGTCGACTCCATATACTATCATCTGAAGTTCATGGCTGTCTACACAATACCTCCAAAGGTTTCAAATGAATTACATGAAAGATTTGTGGAATGGTTGAAAATGAGCTACAGAAGAAGTAAGCAAATTTTGGGGTGGATCCATGCACAATTAACCCCTCTTTTTCATTGTAATATGTCCACACCATCTCCCAAAGTCCATGCCTATCCACAAGATATCTCCAAAGATTCTCAATAGATTTCAATGAATATTTCAGAAAAGTGCACAATGTGATAGGGAAGAGTTGGTTAAATCCGGGAGTGGATCCAGGAATTTTTTCTTAATTGAGAAATATTTTTCCATTTTTTTTCCCTCCATATATTCATGTATATGCACATGATTGTCCACATGATATATACAAAATTCACAATGAATTTCAATGAAATTTTGTGGAAGTGTGAACAATAGGCCATGGAAGAAGTGATTAAATTTTGGGGCTGATCAATGCACCATTACCTTCCTTCCATCATAGTCACATGTCTAGACCATATAATATCACTAAAGGTTCATGTCTGTGCACATGATATCTCCAAAAGTTTGTGAGGTATTTCAATGAAATATGTTGGAAGAGTAAGCGATAGGCAACATAAGAAGTAATTGAATTTCGGGATGAATCCATGCACAATTACTTCCTCTGACAAGAGCAGAAGTATGTGCTCTCTAAGGGTTTTCTAGTTTAACTCTATAGTTTGTTTTTGGAGATACTGAGCAAAAATCATTTTCATGATACATATACTCATTTCCATATTATTTCACTGAGACAGAACTGAAAAATTGAAAACTAAAGGTGTGTAGGATTGCTATTAAATGTAGTCTTATGCCATCAAATTTAATGATATTAGAGAGTCATAATGAATAACAAATAGTATTCGTATAAAATGATCATCCAAATCCTAGATATTCTGGGTAGAGAGCAAGTTCTGGAAGGTGGGCATAGACCTGCCACTGATCACCGCTACCCACAACAGTCAGATTTGAAAACTGTTGCTGGGTTTATATTATACATGTTCTGACAATTATATGTATCCACGTATCCTGACTCTGTCTAGCCTTAACCATTCATAGTTGAAACTTGAAATTTTGCACATGTACTTCCCTCAATGAGTAGGAGAAATGTTTTTTTTTTCAAGTTTTTAAAAGATTCACCCCCATGTAGGTTTTCAGTGGGGAGTTAAATTTGAAATGAAAGTTTATGCTAAATTAATCTCTTGGTTTATGTTTGGAAACATTTACGCTTTTCTTTTTCCAATGATCATTGCCCAACAAAATGCAAGAGAAGTAACTTATTGATTAATCTCCCTTTTTTTCCAATTTTATAGTTGATTGACCCCAATATGACAAGCTGCTTAAAGACATTGGTCACTTCATGATTTCTATTGAGTGACTAATTTTTCTTTTTTTTAACCATGAATTTATGGTTCAAACTATACCAGTAGCATTTTTATCAAAGTAACTTTTAATTTTACTACAACAACTGATTAATTTACAAGATGAAAAAAAGCATTCATGTTTGCTGGTGATTCATAATTTCCCTTGGAATGCTTGTCTTTTAATTTCATCCGCACTTCATTGAAATTTCACTTGCTTTAAATTCATCGTTCCCTTCTCTTTTATTATCCAACGTATTGTTTTACAGGGTAGTTTACACATAGAATGGGGTGGTTAGATTAGATGTACACATCATACAACCAAAGTATCCTACCAATAGTCACCTATGGAGCTGAAACATTGAACCTAACCAAAAGATTGACTCTCAAACTGATGAACCATGCAATGTGCACATGAGAGAATCGTGCTCAACCTCACATGGAGAGATCATAAGACAACAAAGTATATCAGAGAAAATACAGAAGTCCGAGATATCATAGAAACTGTTAGAAAACTCAAATGGCTATGGGCTGGAAATATTGTAAGAATGTCAGACAAGTGCTGGACATTACGGCTCACAACGTGGATCCCCAGAGATCAGGTGCAAGGCTGTGGCTGATGGAAGTTAAGATAGCATGACAAGCTAGATAAATTCTGAAAGTACTGGCTCTGTGATGCCCATGATAGAGAGGTCTGGTAAAACTTGCGGAAGGTCTATGTCCAATGATGGATGCTAACAGACTGAGGATGATAATGATGATGATATCACCCAACCATCCAAGAATTGACAAACAGGACTAATCCAAACTATCATAGGTTTAAATGATGCTGGATCAGAAATGGCTGACCTGTATTTATAAAGCGTAATGATTTTTATTGAAGTGTGGGTGGTTTAGCTGCTTTGCATTTAAATGCATTCACTCCACACCAATGATTTTGGAGAGGCATGAACCCATTTCTTCTTCCCCCAGCTGTGGGCTAATAGCAGGGAAGAGTAGGCTCTTCAATCTTGATTGACAGCCAATATAGAAGATAGACAACTCTGAATTCAAAATTTTACCCAAAATACATGATTAATTTGGCTCTGGTGAAGCTTCGATGGGCCTAGTGAACCGAAAGTAGATCATGATAAATTGCTCAAGTAAAAGGAAATAGAATAAGAAGAAAAAGAAAAAATGGATGGAATCGTGCAACCACTGTCACAACGACACCTTGAGTGAAAATGGAAGTTTTTAAAAAATTGTAGTGAGGTGATTTATGACGTGTCATATCTAACATCCTTGGATAAGCTGAATAGATATATTTGATTGATTTGTTTTGGTTGAAAAACATTCAAGCTGCCTCTCAGGTTAGATTTAAAATAGTACAACTGATAATAATGGGTTTCTTTAACCGAAAGAGCTGACAGAACAAGAACTTTTCATGTCTTGGGCCTCATCTGCCTGCTCTGCCATCACATCATCATGTGAATATATAGTTCACATTGAATAAAGCTATAACTATAGAAGAGAACAATCCCACACATTTTTATAACCTTATGTAATAATGGTACACTAAAGTGATTTTCTGTTGTTTCTTAATGAATTTTTTTTCCTTTTCTGTTTGCAGTCAAGTTTTACAACAGTCAGACAATGTCCAGGAATTTGCTTAATTTCCTCTGTGCGTGTGTTATCTCAGGCTATAAATCTGCATATCTATATTATCACCATTTTAACCAGACCTGATGTTAAGATAACCCCTTTGAATATTATGAACTGCTATTTATGGGAACAGGTCCATTAAGCAGCAAACAATCACTCATGGCAACCACCCGTTTCAAGCTTGATTTGTATTCAGCATCTGAGTCAGGGAAGAACACATAATGAAAACAAATGATTCCATTCCAATAACCATTGGCTACTTGATATTGGTGGATGTAAAAAGTTCAAATAATCTCCTACCCTTGGAGAAAGATACTTCAAATAAAGTGAGGGCGGACAGGCCTAACACTTCCTAAAAGCATGTGGCTTCTGATTTTAATAGCCTCAAATTCAATTAAGCAGAGAAATAGCAAATGTGTGCTGAACAACAATTGTTGTGTGGGCAACATAGAAATCTTTGAAATGCATCGTGGGATACCCTGACTGAACATTAAATGGAATACATCTGCTACCATTTACTGAAAAGATTTAATTCAAAAGAAACTCAGTATGCACATGGCTGTTTTTTGGTTAAAATCATTTAACCCTTTTGAGATTAAACTATCAAGTACCTGGATCAGATTGTCTTAGTAGACTTTTAAAATGGATGTACAGGATGGTGCTATGACATTTGCATCCTGGACAACTACATTCCGTCAAATGTATCCCAGTCATTGGCACCCAAAGACAACTGTGTCCAGTATTTTGTGTCCCACTACATCCCTTCAATGACAATTGTGTCCTAAATAAAAATATTGAATCAAAAAAGTAGTTATGACTTAATCAAGAAATGTAAAAAAAGTATACCTGTTGTAGGTAAACCCTTGCGAGGAAAATGGGACGCAAATGTTCAGAGATGCCAATGACTAGGTCACATTTGTTTGAGATGCAAATGACTGGGACTCAAGAATACTATATGCAAATGATGGTGACATTTGGCCGCGATGTAGTTGTTCAGAATGCAATCAACCTGTCACCATACAGGACATATATATCCCAGTAGTCATAGAAACCTCAGGATATATATATGTATATATATATATCCCGGGAGTCTTGAAAGGGAAATTCTCTCTGTGCAAAGGATCATCCTGATTCAGATTTCCTGAGGGTGATTTGAATCGACTTCAAATCATTAAGAAAATTCAACTCCTCTCATCTGCATGAGCGTACGTGATCTTTTTGGTCAAGTGGGGCAAAGCGCTTGATTTGCCCCAAATTTTACTAGGATAAAAACCCAAGTACTAATTTCTTACGAAAAGTCTTCTAATCAATTGACGATACACAGTTAGTACTAATCACACAACATGCAACTTGAAAGAAGTATTGTTTCCTGCCATTCTTAGTAGTAAAAATATCAATTTCCCAAATTTTTCCCACTGTTTGCTCAAATTTTGGAGGGCAGTTTCCATCCCTGCCTCGCAGCTTTGTATGACTGTGCTTATTTTTTAGATAACATTTAACAAAATTCAGGAAGATTCATCTCTCAGTTAGATGATATAAAAGAATACTCATAAAAAATATGTTTTTTCTTTTCAGTAACAATTTTGTATAATCCAAATATGCTCCCTATTACATCTCTATCTGTTTTGAAGCCTTTGGTAGAGCAAGCTCAACCTTCAAAAACAAGATGATCCCAATAATCCTAAAAAGAAGAATATACAACCAATGCATCCTCCCGATAGTCACTTATGGAGCTGAAACATGGAACCTAACCAAGAGACAGAATCGCAAACTGAGAAGCATACAATACGTACATGAGAGAATCATGCTAAACCTTGCATGGAGAGATCACAAGACAGCATAGTATATCAGCAAGAAAACGGGAGTCCGCGTTGCAAGAATGGCAGATAACAAATAGACATCACGACTAACAACATGGATCCCCTGAGATCACATGTGAAACCAAGGCTGACAGAATACAAGATGGAGAGATGAACTAAACAAATTCAGAAAATACTGGCTCCACGATGCCCATGATAGAAAATTATGGTGGATCCTGGGGAAGGTCCATGTCCAACGACTGATGATAAAAGACTGATGATGATGATGATGATGATGATGATGATGATGATGATGATGGTGGTGGTGGTGGTGGTGGTGGTGGTGGTGGTGATGATGATTACATCTCTGGATGAACAAAAAAGAAAAAAAAACAAAGCAAACAAGCGAACACACATACTTCTTCATTTAACAGATGATAACATTAATACACTGTCATTCTGTTCAGTTTTTATTTATATCAAATCAAGATAATGATGATAATTGTTTTAGATGATGATAATAATGCTGACGTTGGATTATGATAATCATGCCTAAATTAGATAATGATTATAGGGAATTTGAATTATTATGATCATGAATTTAGATCATGAGGATTACAAATTCAGATTATGAGGATAATAATTTTGGATTTTGAAATAATGCTGAAATCAGGTGCCATTTTCAATCAGGTAATTCTTACATATGAAATTTACTTCGAATTCTCTCATGCAAAACTTCTCTTTGTAAAGATATGAAGCAATTTGTTATATCTGCTCAGTAGTTCTATTTTTAGAGAGACCATTGATGGCCTATCTATCATTGTCAGCATTAAAATAGAAAATGTGATTAGAAATAATTTCATTGTTATTTGTCAGAAAAAAGTAGAAAACATCCCTTTTCTATCTTATTAGAAGCTTGGGAAGATCAAAGTGTAGCACTTGTTCCTAATCTTCACATTAAGAGGATAGCAGTTGTATATTTGTTAAGAACTGTGGAGAATTTAAACATCAAGCTATTTGGACTAGAGTCTTTGTTTTGGTTGTTATAGTCACAGAATGAAATGTTGGTTGAATGAATTAGTAGGTAAGTAGAAATATTATTTTTACTAGCTGAAAGTAACTGTCCTCCAGGTGGTTACCCTCAGCTTTATGAAGCCTACTGCTGTAAAAACCCTAAGTTAAATCTTGATTATCAGAAGTCTGCTTCTAAAAAATAAATATTGCATTATAGTTACATTAAAACTACAGTGATTAGTTTTGTCAATGTAAAATCTATGATTCTCAGTTCTAAGACATCAAAGACTCATGCAAATTTCATGCAACCATACCTGAACTTTTGAAATCTCTTGAAAACAATTAAAGAAGCAAAAATACTCAGGGATTTAAGGAGAAGACATAACCAAAGAAGACAATATGTAAACAAAAACAACTCAACGGAAAATGTATCAATGTACATTCTGTAATTTTAACATGAATCATTATAATTTCAGTCGTTCAGACTATTGATCTCATTCTTTTGGTTGTTTTTCTTGTCCCCTTGTCTCTGTTAAAAGACCCACGTCACCCCTTGAGCTGCTCCTTGGCTGATTTGTTGGAGCCAATTCCAGGCAATTCAGCAATGCATGTCAAGAACTCTGCCCACTTAGTGGAAATGATTAAGGAGGTATCTCACCTGTCTTCATAAATGGTGGGTTTGAATGTGATGAACATTCAGTAAAGCACTGACAAAGGTCCAGCTAATGAAGGTTACTCTGACAGAAATAAACAAATGGCAACTTGAGTTGCCATGTATGAGAAAATAAAGACAAATGGAGAAGATATAGACAGTGAATAAACAAGATGAGACTTTGGTGTGAAAATGATTATTTTGGCTAAACAGCCCCCAGTAATACAAAGGCCCAAATAACTGCTTTAAACCCAAAGTCTCATCTCGTTTATCCTTGGTCTTTTCGCTTCTTTCAACACGACAGTTGAGTTTTGAGGAATGGATATATCTTTAGCTCAGTGGTAAGAGCATTGCTTCATTGAAGTGGCTACCCTATTGAGGGCAGGTTTTATTCCTGCAGCAGCCCCATTTTCTTTAACTTTTATTCTATTTAGGTTGTCTAAATTGAGTGAAATATTAATTATGTAACAATGGGAGATCTTTTCAAATAAGTTTCTTTATAAAATAACGCAATTTATAATTAATTCTGTCGGATCACAAATATCCATTTCCTAATAAATAACCATTGCATTGAAAGAAGTGAATAGACCAAGAATAAACAAGATGAGACTTTGAATATATATATATATATATATATATATATATACACACACATACACACACACACACACACACACACACACACATATATATATATATATATATATATATATATATATATATATATATATATATATATATATATATGTATACATATCAATGCGTGGATTAATGAAATTAATATGTTCCACATTTCTATTTCTACTTTCCTATCAGAAATTTTGTTATCTGGGGAAGGGAAAACATAGTTTTTATGCAGTTAAGTTCTTTTAATTATTGAAAGAAATATACAGTCATTTAAAATACAGCAGGCATACAAATACAGAAAAATCAGACCTAATTCAATGAAAAAATTATAAATATTTTTTCTAGTCTATACAACAGGTAAGAAATATGAATCAATAAAATACCTCAAATACCTTTAATTCTTCTCTTACAACAATTCAAAACTATTACAACAGGTTTTATAACTTTTCTGCTTTGTTCAAAATTTGGATCATTTTCTGAAAGTCACTCTAAAGCTTTGTTATAACAAGGTTATATTTGCAGAGGAAATGTAAAATGAGGTATTGATATGTGTGTGTATATACAAATATACATACGTACACGCACATACACACATATGTGTATATATATATATATGTATATATATATATATATACATATATACATATACATACGTACACGCACATACACACATATGTGTATATATGTATATATATATATATATATATATATATATATATATATATATATATATATGTGTGCATGTGTGGGTGACTGTGTGTTTATAAAATATGTACTTTTCGAACTTTACAACTTGGGTTTTTCATTGCCAGCATTTTGTCACTACGTGTATGTTTCAGCCACCTGTCTTCTTACTCAATGTATTTTCAAAGATAAGAGAAAGTACACCTGTCTCTGTGCTGGCACATGATGCTTCTAAAAGGAAATTCAAAAGATGAAGCATGCTTTCTTTGTGACAGCTGACTGTAAAATACACTCCAAGACTATTTGCTTTTGTTGTCAATTTCATGTGCTACCATCAGACATTGTTGCAAAGTCTTTCATGATTCTGGTGGCACGCAGTGAATGGAACTTTTTTTTAGCAGAACTCAGATTCGTCTTTTAAATAATCACAAAAACAAGCTAGCAACTTGAAAAATCAAGTACAAAAGCTGTAGGTGTGATTTTTTTGTCAATATCTGAGGCTGGTGTAAAGTTGATATTTTTTGAATCTCAGGCACAAGGCCAGCTTTGTGAAGAACTAGGAGAGAAATAAACCATTCAGCTAAGGATCACAAAGCTTTATGATTTTAGGAGAATTGTTTTGCTCTGAAAAATTTATTGGATTTTGTCTGGGAAGAAAAGGAAGAATGAAAATGTCTTTTGTCTTGGATAACTTTACCTTATGTTCAAACAGAAACACTACGTTGTAATTGCTACATCATTTGCCTGTCTACCTCCATACTGGCTGTTCGCAACACAGCAATGTCTCTTTAATTTCATGCATCTGCTCATTTTAACAAGACCATTTATGAAAAACCATCCGTTAAACAAAAAAGTGACCTAGGTTTTTATATTATCAGAAATATTTCATACATCATTATACCTTCTTAAAATTGATATAGTGAAATATCATCATTTGGAAAGGAATACATTTTGAATTAAAATAAATCCACTAATACAGAAGAAGAGCAAATTTTGCCCCTCAAAATATCCAAACTATTTAATTGCATTATTTTATTTCATTTTTTTTTGCGATTTAAAAATTTGTATACTCCACAGGTGTTGAAATCTTAATTCATAAAATCTGAGTTGATTTAATAACACCCTCCCTCTCTCAGATCTATTTTGTCACTCAATGGAAACCTTTACTTAACTAACGTCTTTTGGGACCATACTGTGTTGAGGGTGATCAACTGAAAAATTTGCAATGGATGAATTATCTTTTGTGTCTTTTATTTGGCTGGAATCACTAAAAATATCTAAATTTTCAATAAACAAGCTTAAATACTGTTGGACACAAACTAAAAGACCAGTTTAGGATAAAATTACATTTTAAATTGAACCCGCTAAACTAAGAATGGAATTAAATCTAAAAATCTATTATGGGAGAATTTACAAAAAATGAAAAAAGCAAAATGTTCTTTTCTAGACATAAGAACCAGATGTTTAAATTTTCAGCCCCATAGCTCCATTGGTGCAGCCTGTATGCACAATGCATATATAGTTAATCAGACTCACTTGAAAACTGAAGAAACCTATGCTGATAGTTTAGGTGGATAGTTTCAGGTAAGGAAGCAAATCTCTCTCTCTCTCTCTCGTGCTCACACAATCACACATAGAAAAAATGATTAAAGAAATGACCTGTTCATTCACTTAACCATTTGCAACATTTCGTTGAGATTGGTTTCAATCTTTTAAAGAAATTTCCCAGTTGGTCAACAAGGGCAAGAAGAGGCTGTTCAGATAAGTAAGGCAGTTGTCCATGGTGAGATACTGGGAAGGTAAGTAGAGAAAGAAAAAAAAAGGGTGCTACAGTAGGTGCTATCTTTGTTGCATGGTTATCTCCTCTTGGATTGAGCCAAGGAAGATGAAGACTAGAGAAGTGCAAGATCAGACACTAGGAATTAGCCATGGAGATAACTTCCAAATATAAGAGTATTAAAGGGAAAAGCTATCTATTTATCTATCTATCTATCTATCTATCTATCTATCTATATATATATATATATATATATATATATATATATATATATATGTGTATATATTAATGAATAGATATTGGTATGGATTATGGTTTATCTGATAATATGAGAAATGAGTGACAATATTGGAAGTTTTATTATATAACTATCAAAATTTTATTCTGATGTTTTGTCCCTTCTTTGAACTCATTCAAAAGGCAAATGAAGGGAGAAAATAAAGACAACTGTTTTTGAGTTAAATTTGAATTGTGGGTAGGCAAAATTGTGTATCATTTTGAAACAGTTGTGTGTTTTTTATCTGTATCAGGTATAAATAGGAATGTTGAATACAATGAAAATTGTATGTTACATAACATGTTATCAAGATGTTTATGATGATTTTTGTTGTTTGATACAAATGATAGTATTGTTTTTGCTGTTATTAACTTCCAGTGAAGTGCATTATTGCATTGTCTGTAATGGTAATTCTACACAGTTTGGTAGAATTTGGAAAAAAAACCCTCATAAAACCAGAATTGGATTCTTATTTTTGAAAATTTGAAAAAAAATTTTCCTTATCAAGAAAGAGGAAAATGTTCAAATTAAATCCACTAGAGCCTTTGGTTTTTATCAACGCAGGAAACTGGCAAAGATAGTCATTGAGATTTTAATGCTTTTAACAAACATTGAAACTATACTGAGAAGATGACCAAACTCAAATCAATACACTTTTATATTGCATGGGAAGCGAATCTGAAGATGTTTCCAGAAAATTATCACTCACACAACAAGAAGATGGAATTGTATATGATACTATCTTGGAAAAATTTAACTCATACTTTATGCCCAAAAAGAACGTTATACATGAGCGGACAAAGTTTTATTTAAGGTTACAATTTCCAGGTGAGCCAACTGAGATGTTCATATGCGCATTGCACAAACAGGCAAAGCATTGTGATTTTGTCAGGAAAAACGACCAAATAAGAGATTGTCTAGTAATTGGTGTGTAGCACAAAGAACAGTCAGAAAGACTTCAACTAATTCCTGACCCAATACAAGAAAAAGCAATGGAGATGGCCAGGAGTAGTGAACAAATAAAATCCCAGATGGAGGAGAAACAAGCGAAAGCAATTGATGAGGTTGAAACTATGTGAAAGCCATGGTCATCAACTGGGACAGAAAGCTGGAAAAATAATTCCAGAAAACACGGGAACAGCAGATGTGGCAGATGTAATTGAATACATGAATCAAAAAAAACCTCTCTACCTCTAGGAAAAAAATGCAAAAAACTAAGATAAGCTGAATCACTTTGTCTGTGAGACAAAAACAAATAAGATCTCAGCTGTAAAAATGGAGAAGAACATTTTTGGATGAACTAGCAAGATAAAAAAGATGATGGGAATACTAATGGCCCATGCTGTATGAATTAAAATATTTGTAAGTTGACAGTTGAATTTGGAGCAGATACAAACGTAATTAACTCTCAAACATGTAAGAAACTTCAAGGAAAACCTTTATTAAAAGATACAAAGGCATGCACAGGAGGAATTGTATGGTGCAAAGGATAACTTACTACTACAATGGGAACTAAAGGAAAATATTAAACAAATTCCGAGAAGAAAAAAAAAACTTTGGTAAGACGGCCTGGAATATCTCAGGAACCGGGAAAATATATGAAGAAGTGCACATTTTGCAGTATAAATAAGTCAACAAATGTGAAAGAGAAACATAGTTACACCGATTTTAGAAGGCCCATGGCTAATAGTAGGTTTGAACATTTTTTCAAATAAAGAATGCTGATACATTATTGACATTGATTATTTTTCAAAATACATAGAAATGGCAAAAGTTTAACCTTATGACTAGCAAATGTGACATTTGAAAGTTACAGAACATTTTTGCTCGATAGAGAATACTGAATGAAATCATGAGTGACATTGGAGGTCAATTTTCAAGCTATGCATTTGAAAATTTCACAAATAAGTATGGTTTTGTTCATTCTAAGTCATCTCCACTATCCCCAAGCAAATGGTGAAGCAGAAAATCCTGACAAAATAGTAAAAAGATTTCAAAACAACAAAATACCTTCCAAGCTTTGATGGCATATCAAAATACGACAATTCAAGTAATGGAAAAGTGATAGAAAAATAAGAACCACATTACCTATAAATCTGGAAAATTCAAAATTGAAATAGCCTGATATGGAATTGGTCAGAGACAGTCTTATAAAAGCCAGAATGATTGAGAAATTTAACAAATCATATGCCGCAAGAACTTATCAAACCTTGAACGAAGAGACAGTGTTTGAATTATCATCATCATCAGTCTTTCAACGTCCGTCATTGGACATAGACCTTCCCCAGGATTCACCACACTTCTCTATTGTTGGCGTTGCAGAGCCAGTATTTTCTGAATTTAAAATCTCTTTGTCAAGAATGCCTATTTCTGGAATTTTGAGTTGGAACTTGATTTACTAATTCCATTCTCTTTATTTTTAACCATTTGGCCATTGGTACTTCAACTGCTTACCTTTGAATTGAATATATCTTTAAATAAGAGCTTACAAATTGTGCCAGAAAAATAGTTTTAACCCTAAATTGACAATTAGGAACCTCTAAGGTGAGCACCAGGTGAGGGTCAAGTTACGCTTATGGACAAATCTTTAATTCTCAGTGTGCAGTCATTTAGGCAGCTCTTAGATGTATATATGATAGCAAACAAACATTCATCATCTTCATAGATATATGCACACCCATATTCATATATATATATATATATATATATATATATATTTGCAATGCTTTTCTATAGGAATTGAGCACTCTGGTGGATGAGGGATTTCTGTGTAATTTAAATATATCGCTTAAATTCAGCCTTACTGCCTGTCCAGTTCTGTAGTCCAGAGGTAGGATATCGACCTACGGGTCTGAAGTGAAGGTTTCAATCCTGCTTTGCGTTACTGGATAGGATAATGGAAAGTCTATAGCCACACCGAAGAGATGTAATACATCAAAACAGCTGTCTGTGGATGACACAATAATATATATATATATATATATATATATATATATATATATATATGATTGTGTGTGTACACACGCACATATAAGACTTTGAACAAAGTTTAAAGTAGAAATGCTTATATTCATCAGATATTTGGATATTTTCATGCATATGAAAATACACATTTATCTATTCATTCATTTATAAGAATATGTTTGTATTTAAAATAGATGATACAAAAAGATTGTCCCTAAAATAAATGAGAAAGAAAATGAAATGTGCTTGCAGAGTTTTGATTCACCCAGATTGAGATTGAACATTATACAGTGTAAACTTCAGATCAAAATTCAGCTAATAATAACATGTTTGGGTATAGATTTATTGATCCACCCTATTATACGTGATGGCATACAGGCAAGTGTGTTAATTTGCATTGCTCTATCTTTGAGTGGTTTGCTTGTGTATTTGTATTATCATACATATATTATTGTGTGCGTATTCGTGAGAGAGATGCCGAGTCAGTCAGAGGAATTTCAATGTCCTTCTTGATTGAAAATCCATTGTCTTAACTAGTATAGTCCTTAGCAGCTGCAAAGCCAATGCTGTTCTCAAAGCATATAGGGATAGAATAAAGTTCCCTGCAGAGAACTCTCTCAACAAATCAATACTCTTATCGAGTTCCAATTTCTGTGAATGCAAATTGGCTGCCATTGGAACTTGAAGAATTTGGATAAATTATCGAGAGTTTTACAAATGAGAGCAAACAAGTGCAATAAAAACAGTATGATTTACCAATCAACCAAAGATGAATACTATAGAGATTTACTACGTTCAGGCTAGTCTGGCATGAGGTCTCAGTAGTGGAGCACCAAGTGAGGATTAAACTCACCATACTAGTGAATTAGTAAAAACTCGGATTCATTCAGCCTAAAAATACTGCAATACGATTACTGAAATGTCTTTGTCTAATTCATTGCTTTTTATAGTTGGTGTAAGCTGATTGAGTAAGGGTCTTCCTATTTTTGCTTTTAGCTATCATTTTGAGTGCCAAATTTAATATTTTGTTATTCAAAGTCCATGCTCAAACTGCATTATAAGTGATTCCGCTTGATATCGAGCAGCATTATAATGGGCCTACGGTTTATTTGTAGAATCACCACGTTATTGTGCTAGCTGCATTGAACAGCGTTCAGTTTTCAGAAAGCAACTTCCAGAAGTACAGACGCAACTGAGAAAAAAGGGCTATGAACAAAAATAGAAGCTATCAATAAAAAAAGATCTTACTGATGTAACCCATCTTATAACCCCACTGGAAAGATAAGACATACATGATGAATAGGAAAATATCTCTTGTTTATTCTTCGTGTCGACTGAGAGATAGAGAGAGAGAGACCTATATTTTTAAAACACAATATGATATTGGTCAAAATGTAAGATGGCACATGGATATTACAAAGTCAGCACTAGGCTCTGTTACTCTCTGTATCTCCTCTCAGTTCTCTGAGCTGGTCTGCCCAAGTAGATAGCATTCCCTTTCCTTTGTCCTGTTAATCTCAATTTAGTCTCCAGAAGGAAAATAAAAAGACAATCTGAATTGTGGTTTTCCACTGATCAGAGGCTACAATGGATCTCTTCATCCAACTCTTTATCTTGCGACATAATTACTCATACATGGACTATTTGAAACCATCAACCAAAACTGTCACCAAGTTTGTGTCCAGCTGTGTTCACGCTTATTTTTTTGGAAATTCAGATTTGTTTTAGTGATGCAATTAAAGTTGTGAAAATTAACTAACTCATTGACTCATTCATGCTGTGTTTATTTTTAAATTCAGCCTTCTTTTAATGATCATGACCCAAAAAGTGTAGAAGTAATTTATTGATTGATCTCCCCTTTCTCCAATTTTTTAATTGAACACACCCAACATGGCATGCTGTTGAGAGATATTGGTCAGGTGACAGTTCCTACTAAGTGAATAACTAGATCTGTTTCTGAAAATAAAGAAAAATATTAGTATGTCAAATTATTACTGAGTTTCACTTGATTTATATCTGGAAATGTCCTTTCAGTAATGAATATCATTTAGAATAATGTCTTCATTTTACCTATGTTTGTTTATAACAAATTATTATGACATAATGAATCAATTTTATTCAAAAAATTTCTTCGTTTCTGGATTATTCATACATCTGAACAAGAATGACAGACATCAACAATATTATCAGGGCACAATATAAAATTCTCCTCACAAAAGTGTAAAGCAAACCAGAAGTTGAACAAAGAAAGATGATTCAAACAATAGTGGTGTTCAATTTCATGAGAATCCTGAGATAAGTGTTATAGCTCTAAGGACCTTCGAAGCAATAATAATAGTGAATGATTTCCTTTTGCCAATAATAATGTTTATGAGGATGAGAAGGAAGAGGACAACAGTATGAATATTTATAATGATGTACTGCACAAGAAAATAATTTATTAAATGCTAATACTACTTAGCATCATGAAACTTGATGACACTAGAACAAAATTGCAAAGAACAAAGAGCTCTTTAACATTTACATTCTACTTAATATAGGTAAGAACATTTCTTCATCAGTGGCAGCCATTTTGATAATGACTCAGAAATGGAAGCATTAGGTTGATGAAATTATTTTCTATCACTGTTGCCTCTAGGGCCTCACACTCTTTATCAAAATTTTTACTGATATTTTTGGTTTATTTATACAAATATATTCCTTTATTATGATTTTCTTCACTTTGTCACATCTCAAAATGTTATCTGATTATTCTAACCAACATGCTGTTAGAGCGTAACTAAGTTTTCACAGATGGTGAGATAAGTTTATCAATGTAATTATTTTATGTGAAAATTCTTGTTTGCAGTGAACTGAAGAATGGGAGAATTTCTTTTCCTGTGTAAATACAATAAAAAAATGTGTTACAGTCTTAGTTGTATAATTAAATCAGATTAGTCTAAAATAAGTCGGAGATAAATTGGCAGGTACAGTTGGATTCTAGATAGTGGACTTTTTTTTGTATGACGAAATGTATATCAAAGGTCAACATTGACAAATATCTCTGCTACAGAAAGTACAGAACAAAACAGCAGTTGTGGAGGTGGTTAGATGAGAAAGACAGGTGAATCCTTCAAAATCATTTGAATTATGAGAGCTGAAAGACCAAACGGTATAAAAGCAACTTAAGCAAACCATCAAAATGGAGGCGTAAATTTAAAAACTAAAAGCTTGCTACTTTAGCTAAAAATACTCAATGATATGAAGATGATTTTAGTAATGTAGTAATTCTATTTGTCATAAGTAGTGTATCAATGAAGCAGTCAAAGTGAACCCACAGAAAAATCTCCAAAGTTAGCAATGTAAGATTGTTGTTTAAGTATTTTTGACTATGAAACTGTCAGTAACTACCGATCTTGTCTGGATATCATGTATTCATTGTACAAAAAGATTAGATTTTGTTCTCACACAAAACTTGTTTTGAGTGTATTTTCCCACTTTCAATATCAAAGGTTGTAAAACATGAAAAATAGGTAAAGTATTCTCCCTCTATCGGTACATCATGTATTTGGTTTTGATTGAATGATGAGGATAATGAAACCAAAAAAATACACTAGATTTTAAATCCAACGAGAATGATATCTTAATAATAATGATAATCATCATCAATCAATATGCAGAAGAAAAGTTCAAGTAGTGCTTAAGAAACAGGAGGTTAAAGACATTTTACATAAATCAACTCTGTCCCAAATCACTTGCAATGAATACAAAGAGTGTCCATAATGGAACCAAACTTTTATAACAGCATGTATATGAGACATTTTATTGTACTCATGACTGAAATGTGATATAGTAGTGACCTTGACCTGCATCAAGCTATATTTGTCAATTTTAGAGCTACATGTACCACATTGAAAGTGTGTTTAGAGTATTGTTTTTCTTTTCTCAAGTTGAATGATGAAGGATCTTGAAGAGTAACATATTTGTGTAACATTTCATTTCAAATTTGGAAAAACCTTTTGGAACCATGTGCAAAACCATAATGTTGTACCAGCATTTAATGATGCATAGTGTAGCTACAAATATTAGTGCCATGTCTGTTAACAGATGAACAAATGCTTTGGCAAAGCAGAGACATCTCTCAAACCCCAATTGCCATACTCTTTGGATTTAACCCTTGCTGACTTTTGTTAGTTCCCAAAGATGTATTCTA
Source organism: Thysanoteuthis rhombus (assembly GCA_963457665.1). Classification (NCBI taxonomy): domain Eukaryota; kingdom Metazoa; phylum Mollusca; class Cephalopoda; order Oegopsida; family Thysanoteuthidae; genus Thysanoteuthis; species Thysanoteuthis major. The sequence continues at coordinate 60,427,766 of OY735206.1, read as the reverse complement.
TTCTGAAAAAAGAGGTAGAAAAAATAGAAGAGAATGCGCCATGAGACCTGCATACTATCCCTCGTCACAAATTCCAGAACTGAAAAAATGCTGAGAACGGTGTATCGACAATGGAGGGGACTATTTTAAAAGGGACAAGTCTCATAAGGTTGTAGATAAAGCAATAGATTTGTTTTTGAAAAAGTCTGGTTTCTTTTTAGACACACCTTGTTTATAGAAGGAAAGATATTAATATTAATTAAATGCATAATGTAATCAAATGATACTTTCATTTTTATCAAGGAGATGATGGGTCAATAGAGTGAATAAAACATGCAGGTGAATAACATGAATGAACAAAAGCAACATAAAGTATGAGTTCAATAGTCAAAATAACTCTTGGAATGAAGGTAAACACTATCTTATAAAAAAAGTGAGGACATTATTTGATTATTAGTTCATTATAGGAATACAATTTTAAAGCTTTGTGTCGCATGTTTTTTTTAAAAGGTTATTGTTATTGAATTTGCAATTAAATTAGTAATTTACTGATCAAAGTCATTCACCAAATTTAAGCATCAAAGTTTGTCAAAAAACAAAAATAACAAAACTAAAATAGATAAGAGGGTGTCTTTCACATACACCTATCATATCAATAATAATTTTTAATCTTCATTTTTATGTATCCACCTACCTACACTGGAGACCACTAGATAATTGGAACCATCTGGAATAATTTACTGATCATGAACAATTCTTCATCTGAGGTGTATTGCTTGCAACTAGCCATTTGCATTTAGATGAAAAACAGCATGCAGAAGTTCGTCATTGGATTGCTCATAAATGTCTGCTTGTTTCATTTCATCAGACATTGTCAATGGCTGGAGTGAGAGGTAGGTTGAAACAATCAATTTTAGATCAAATGCGAGTTTCCATGACCTTTGCTGAGAGGCAGTGACTTATAGTCAGCTATAGTCAAGAGGAACAGGGAAGACAGAAAATAGTAACAGGTAAAAGACTAACAATTTCCTCTTGTATTCAGTACTAAATAGCCCGTTTGATGTATCTGTAAGGTGACTTCTCCCAAAGTTATCTGGGTTGAGATTGAATCTTACTCAGTATGTTAAAAATTTTCATGTTGAGTTTTAAAGCCTATAAGAGATATTGTTATTAGAAAAAATATTTAGTCTGTTTGAAAATCTCAAGGCTGATCTTCGATTTTGGTAAGTGACTGTGAAATATTTGTTTTGGTAAAATACCAACAAAACTTGTATCCAAATATATTTCATTAAATGAGTCAAGTCTTATATGCTCCATGAACTATCAAATTTTACCCTCAAGATGCGGAGATATTGGAATATTCGAGTGATTTCAGTATGAAATGATTCAAACTGAAAAGGTTTACTTAGTCACTCGACAGACAACCTGATGTGATCAACGTCTTTTGGCAGCATGCCATGCTAGGGTTAGGATATATCAATTGAAAAAAAGAAAAGGAATGATTGTGAATAAGTTACTTTGCTCATCTTTTGTTTGGCAGTGATCACAAAGAAAATCAGAATTTCCAAAAAACAAATGTGAAAGTAGCCAGACACAAATTTAGGGATCAATTTAGAATAAACTTACACTGCTAATTGAACCCCCACTAGAAACATAATTAGAGTGGTAATTAAAAAATAACAGAAAAAATGTTCTTTTCAGATATAATGATTATATATCTAAATTTTCAGCCCTCTAGCTCCATTGGTGCAACCTGCACACTAGTTATGTATATAGCCTACCAGCCAGACCAGCTTAAAAAGTGAAGTGATCTTTGTTGACAGTTTTTTTGTTTTCATATATTATCACCTTGGTGAATATTGCTTTGGTGAATGTAAAAGATATATCTATTAGGTACATAAATGAATCAAGATAGCCAGAACTAACTATCTAAAAAAAGATCTTTTACCTAAAATTTCTTGAAAAAACAGATCTTTTGTCTAGATTTATCAAAAAACGAAAATAGATCTTTCATCTAGAATTACCTAAAAAATACCTGCATAAGATTTAGGCATTGTTGGTCCAAAATGACCACAGAGAACCCCAAAAGCATGTTTTTGAAATTTCTAAATTTTTAGATGGTGCTTAGTGGCATGTTCATGCAAATTTTCAAGGTAGTTTTCATAAAAGTTTCAAATTTATTTGTCATGCCAATTAGGGAAAAGCTTTTCAACCTACTCAAGGTTTATGAAGAACACTTATATGAATTGCATACACTAATGAGTGCATAAATATATATCATTATGTATCCAATAGTGTGGTTTGAGCACAGAAGGTCATGGCTGAATAAGGGCAGAGCTTGTAATCAGGTTACACTATTTATGTAAATGTATGATTATGTGGCATGAATCATGAAAAACATATCCCAAATTTCAAAGTATTGTATGCCTTTATTTCAAAAAGATATCTGACTATAATCAAACTAATATTTTACTTACTAACATGATTTTCAGTGCATTCATCCAAAACAGCCTGGTTTAAACAGTGTTGATGGGTTCAAGTTATTCATGTTTTCTGGCATTTACATATCTGAACTTCATCGTGCCCTCATCATTCATAGCAGAAACTTGAAAATTTACACACATAACATTCCCCTCAAAAAGTAGAGGGAATAAGTTATCTTTTGCGTGTGGAGGCGGGCAATTTTCAATGTAAGTCTATGCTAAATTGGTCACTTACTATGCGTCAAGCAACTTTTGCGGTTGTTTTTGAAAATTCTGTCTTTCTAGATCCTAAAAAGCAAGGGGTAATTTAATTTTTCAACAACCACTGCTTAGTTCACAAGGTAAAAAGAAACATATATTAGTGGTGGTGATTCATAATTTCCCTTGGAATGCCAGTTTTTTTTTTACATCTTTTATCTTTACTAAAGGAAAAACTTGATTCTGATAACAAATATTTTCAGTTCACCCTAGCTGCTAAAATTTATCAGATCAATGTTCCAACTGTTGTGCTCTTATTATTCTGTTACTAAAAATACTAGAATCAGGCCGTCCATTATCATTGAACATTGCTGCTAATCTTTAATCTTATGGGCATTTTTGCATCATAGCCTGTAATTTTGGTTCAGCATTTGTCAGTGATTACAAGGTGAAACTTAAAATCAGGTGGACAGTCAGATACGATGAATTAAAATAGATTTTTTTTTGCTGAAAACAGACAAATGGCTTACAAAATTGGTAAAAATGCAAAAATGCTGAGAATACCTTCAGATGGCACCATTTGCTAAATTATGAACTTGTTTCTAAAAGTACTTGTGTCTTTTGATTTTCAAAATGTTCCACATATATATTTGTCAATCATAATAATTTTATCAGTGAGAAAAATGCATACTCATACAATGTGCTATATAATTGTAAAAACCAGAAAAAAACAGAGAGCAAGAATATTTTTGCATAAGATAGATGAAAAAATATCAATGCAATGGCACAAATTAACAATTTTTGGTGGCATGTACCCACAAGTAACTGCATTTTGTAAAATGAGATTGTTTAATTTTTCCCCTGCATTAATATTTTAGCTACACATTTTCCTTACTGGTCCTGTCTTATGGTGGTGATAGAAACATGAACTCATAAACCTAATCTAGCTGGGAGTCACTTATCTGTCCCATACACATGGGCCCTTATACGTTCACAAAATCTTTGTTTTGAATGCTCTGCTCCTACTTCTACTGCAAATGAAGATGATTACTGCAATTTTTGTATTGTATTTATTGTGGTGACCCCTATATTTTCAGTCAAGAATTAGATACAAATCCCTTTTTTTAGATAGGTATTCAACATGTCACTTCCTTTGACCACCCTCTATAAAAGCCCTAAATGCATGTGGTCAAATGCCTCTTTGCCCCAGTCTTTCAACTGGTTAACTTCTACCTTTTTAGCACCAACATCTTGAGCCGGTTATCTTCCTTTACCCCACTCTAAACTTGCGACTGGTGCAGTCTCTATTCATTGACCATAATTATATATATATAGTGTTGTCATTTATTTTCATTGATGTGTGTATTTGCAAGAACTTCATAGCTATTAAATGCAAACAGTGCAACTATTATTTTTGGTGTCTATGCAAATGCTGCGTTCATTTTTCCCGTTTAGCTCCTTCTTGCACCTATCCTGATTAACTGCCTTTTTATAATCTAGTTTAGTCAACTCTACCTCTCATTATAACAGGCACGACTCACCAGGCTCCATCCGATAGATAGACGGAACGACCTTGGACCATTTATGCTACGTTTCCCTTAGATTTTTATTCTTTCCTATAATTCATTTTTGTACTGAGGAATAACCTAAACTTAACAGGCCTCTACTCTACTTTTCTTTACACAATCAAATGCATTAATGTTTCCATTCCATGTATTTCATTTACATTCTCCATTTGTGCATCAAACATATCTCTCATTTTTCTCATGTAAATATTTGTAAGCGTCTTTTTACTCCATTTGATATCCGCGTCCACATTTGTACTTGGCACGCATGTTCTCTATACATGTCCCTTCCATCATCAACTTCTCCAGTGACGTTGCCACTAACACAAAATCATGTGGAAGCAAAATTCTTTGTCTACGACTACATCTTCTCACCTCATCTAACAGCTATTACCTACTCTCTCCCACACAATATAAGGACAATACCCCTTATAATATAATTAACAATTTCATAGATATATAAGGCCAGTCAGTTTAGCTCAGTTGCAGGGTTATGTTAAATATGCCTGAAAAGTTTTGTCTTATTCAGTCCTGCAGATTAGGTAAATTTTAGCAATGACATGAAGAATCTTAAAAATTTACTAAAAATTCTCTTTGAGCATTTTTCAGTGTAATTTTTGTGACTCTGAGTAATACAATAAGTTACTCAGAATAAAATTCTCCACGAGATGATGTACATTTTATCAAAATTAGTTGAGTTTAACAAAAGTTATTCTAAAATTAAAACCATTGTATTGTGTAAAAACTCAACCTAATCATATTAAGGGCACAGCACTCACTCATATTGTTTATCAGACAATTTTAAAACATAAAGGATGAAGGTAACTCGAAAAACATATATGCAAGTAATTGATATGATTTAAAATCAAAATATTAACAAAATCGTTGCTGTTTATTAATCAAATAATGTTAACGAGCAAGTATTTCAGAACTGTTTTTATCCTATACATAGCCCTTCATATGTATATGAGAAAGTTTTATATATATATACATATATGCTTGTGTTGGATGGATGCAAAGTGATCCAAAAGGATGTTAGTAATTTGAAAATTGGAAGGTGAAAGGAAATTCAAGAGAAAAACAGGTGTTATGTCTTTGAAATTTTCATTATCATGTGGGCATATTCTGATGCATGTCAACGGTTGCCAACCACATTTTCAATAGAACTTGCAGTGGTTGCAGAGAAAGCTGTATGCTGTTTTCATCTTTGAGATTTGAGGAATAGAATGAGGAGATATCTGTGTTTTTTGGTGGTTTGTTGGGAGGGGAGAGGGATCTGTTTATATCAGTGTTGGTGAGAATCAGGTTGGTCTGAAATAGGTCAGAGAGAGGAGGGGTCTGGATGAGAATGGTCATTTTTCTTAAATGTTTGTGTGGCTGTGTTTCTATTTTTGGTATGGAGAGGTAGTGTCTAGCATTAGATATAAGTACATATATATATATGGTGGTAGTGATTTGACGATGTAAAAAGTTGAAGAATTTTAGAAAAAAAGGTGTTACATCTAAAATTCTTTTATCATCACCAGGACAAGCTGGATACATTTTACTGGTTCCACCAGTTTTTTTCAGTGGTTTGTATTAGTGAAAGAATGAAATGATGGAAGTAGTACATGTAGTGTTTTTCTGGTTGTTCAGAGAGGAAGGGGGAGGAGTTTACATAAGTGTGAGTGAGAGGACGCAGTAAGAAAGGATCAATTTGGGAGTATTCTTTTTGTCACTGCAAGGGGTTACATAGAGTGAGTTGATATATACTTGGCTTTAATGGTTTGGTCTGGAAAGATATAAAAAGGCTGGAGTAGGATGTTTGCTGTATTGGTTGGCTTAGAATATTAGCCTCCAGATGAATTGCCAGAATAGACCTATGAAGATAAATTCTAGAAAATAAAGTGTTCACTGTTCAAATGCAAAAACAAGGTCAGTACACAGTTAGTTTGATTGATAATAAACGCGGAAAAAAGGACAAACGAAAATTTCAATTGTTGTAAGAATTGAAAAGAAAAGGCAGGAGTTCCCTATTGACACAATGTTATTTGGTAAGATCTACCATGGTAATGATGAGGTGAAGAGAATATATTAGAAAAGGAATGTCCCTTATGAAATGTAAGATAGAGTCTTTGAATGTCCGTCAATTTTTGATCACTATAGCCCCTAGAATGTTTTTTTTGGAAGTCAGTTCTAACTATATAGAGAATGCTTTGGTTTGTTTCTGTGTGTTCTTTGAGATGAAGAAGGAAAGTTCTTCAGAGAAAAAGAAAGAATTACTTTGTATATGTGAAGGTGTGTATAAATACTACCCTAACTAAGGGAGAGCTTACCTTGGGGCCGTCAGAAAGAGAGAAAATTTATTGCCAAAAGCTTATATGCCATAAAGATAGCAATCAGTTATCTTATTGGTTGTTCTCTGTGACATCAAGGAGGAAGAAACCAAAGAATTTACCATTCCTTTAGGGTTCTTCACTGTATGTCAGGGATTGCTGGTAGATCTCTACCAAGGGCAGATAATTCCAAATATGTTGAATGTACCTATTTTTTTCAGTGCTAAAAGTTGGGCACTACGGCTGTTTTATTTTTTTAGTTGTATATATGTGTATGTGTAACCAATTGGTGAACAACTGTTTGTGTATCTGTCTGTGTTTTAGTGCCTCCATTTGGGTATGTGAGAGTGTGTATAGGTAAGTGTATGTGTGTAGTGAATATTTTCATATCCCCTCTTAAAGGGCACATGTATCTATCATATAACTTGCAGTCTTATGTTGTAATGTGATGTTTTAATCAGTATAATTGTATGCTGTTTGAAAATGTCAATACCTTTGATTTATTGTATTGCATTCAGATATAAGGTCAGACTCAACGCATTTGCATGCCATAGAGTCATATATATTTTTTATGAGATGGGCCTTGTGAAAAGTGGTGGTTGTATGTATTTCTGTGTTCAACTAGGGCGTCCATCTTTTCATCTATTTTTAGAGCTATTTTGTGCTCATATATTCTTTTCTTGAGAGGTCTTCATGTCCCATGGGGACACTTTTATGAATCCTTGCAAACAGATCTATCAACCATAATGGAAAAAGTCAACATTGCAGATCTACACATGAAATAGAAATTAACAAGACCATACTATAGAATAAGTCAAATTCACATCTAAACATTGATCATATATAACAAGCAAGTATTTCAGAATTGCATTCTTCCTATATATGTTGAGACTCTTTATACATTGTACCATGGTAACAAAGTATATGTGAAACGGAAAAAAACACTGAAGAAAATTACATAAATTACATTGACAGATATTGGGAAATAAATGACTGAAGTGTCACAAAAAAAACTGTAAAGCTTTCTAGTCTATATAAATCTCTCTCTCTCTCTCTCTCTCTCTATATATATATATATATATATATACATATTTATATATATATACATATATATATACCACAGCCAGATATGAAGTTATTAGCTGAATATTTATTTGAAATTTCCAGTATATAATGTGATTGATATTTATTGCTGAATTGAGTGAATTGACGGAGTGAGGAGAAAAATATTTATGTAGTATAAAAGCTTTTTTCATCATTACGCTACATTACACAATGCTGATAAGTTTATCCTGCATTTAGCATGAATGTATAAACACAAAAATCTTCACATTAAATAATTCAAGAATAGAGACATTACCAAACCTGGTAACTGCTGAAAAATTCGAACCATTGTATGAAACCTCGGAAATTTCTGCAATATTTGCCTAAGTTGATATCCTCCAATTACCTCTTTTCCTTGTCCCTTGAATCATCAGGGTTTATATAGAGTTGATGGTATCAAAATGGTACTGTAAATCTTCTTGGGTTCTGAATTGATGTCATTCTCTCACAAAAAAAATCTGTGACGTAGCAGAAAAGGATAGATAACAAAAGTGATTATGTTGAACAGTTATTTGTTTGTTTGTTTTTTTTTTTCTCATAGATATACAGGTCCTCCCTAATCCATGGTTTAGTTTTCCATGGTTTCAGGTACACATGGTCAACTCTAGAAATAAACAATTCATAAATTCTACTTCATAATGGTCTCAAAGCACAGCATAATGGAAACTGGAAAGCTCTCCCTCTAAGTGAAAACTGGAGATTTCTCTCTTTAAATAAAAACCCAGAAAGTTCTTAACTTAATAAAGAGAGAAGCAAGCTTGGCTACAGCAGAGTCAAACTCCACTCCTAATCCTATTTCGACTGAAGATAATCACTGATATCTTTGTATTGTATATATATTAAATAAATTTAGAGATATATAAGTAGGGGAGAAACAAAGACAACTCCAATGTGGACTGGATTTTGACAAGCATTTTTGTGGAAAAAACTTACTTCAGCACAATCTATCAGCTCTTCATATGATACATACTATTGTAGCCAACCAAAGCTATAAAAGCTGATTAGTACCTTGTGAGAGGGCTTTAACCATAAGCATTTAAACACAATTATCAAACCACTAAGGAGATATAATATTAAATGGTCATGTTGCAAGAATGTCAGACAACTAATGGACCTCACAACCTGGATCCCCAAACATCATGTGTGGCTGGCAAAATATAAGATGGCATGACAAACTAGACAAATTCAGAAAGTATTGGCTCTGTGATATTGATGATAGAGAGGTCTGGTGTATCCTTGGGAAGGGTTATGTCCAACGAGAGATATTGAAAAGCAAGTGATGATGATACGAAATCATTTCCTGACCTGGGGGTCTGCAAGCCTGGGAAGTCCATAGTTTCCAACATGAAGTAATTAAAGAATCTGAAAGTTGGTTGAATGAGCAGACCTTTCAAATGGCTGGGGTCAGTGGGAAAATTCATTTAGATAAAAGGAATCCTGGATCCTTGATAATGAAAATGTTGGGAACTTAGGATTTATGCTCAGGGATCACAGTGACTGCTGGGTTGCTATTACCTTGGGGAGGTTCTGAGGATAGCTTATATTCATGTCTTGATTAAAAAGCTGGAAAATGAGTAGGTATATGCTAAAAACTGAGAAGTAGGTATATACTGTACCCCTCAACCGCACCCACATTTCTGCATATAGTATATGTCAGTAGAAGATAATAAAAAATGATTTATAAATCAAAGGATTTGAAAAAATAATACAGATGGAACAAATATATTTTGCTATGGTCAATTGCAATAATCCTAAAAATTACTTTTAAACCTCTAGAAAAGCACAATACCCCAGATTGCAGTCTTTATCTCAACCAAGGCAATGCCAGATAGTCTTACCATTGATATCTAGATATTACAGGCAAGTAGTTAACTTAACCGAATTATATTAATGAGATTTCAATGCCAACAATTCTTCCACTCTCATATCTTACAAATGTCAAAGGAACTATTCTTATTGGAAACTGTCTATCAAAAATCACCAAAACTATGAATAGAGGTTTCTTCGGTTTTCAAGTTAGTCTGGCTATGAATGTATTGCATATACAGGTTATGCCAATGAAGTTCAAGGGCTTAAAATTTAAACATTTACTCCTTATTATGTCTGGAAAGACTGTTTTTTAGTTTTCGGAAAATTGCCCCCCAAATAGGTTCTTACTTGGTGATTCAATTTACAATGTAGTTTATGCTAAATTGATCTCTTAGTTTGTGTCTGGCAGCATTCAAACTCATTTTTTGAAAAATTCAGACTCTTTTAGTCATCATCATCATCAGTCTTTTAGCGTCCGTCGTTGGACATAGACCTTCCCCAGGATTTGCCACACTTCTCTATCATGGGCGTCACGGAGCCAGTACTTCCTGAACTTGTCTAGTTCATCTCTCTATCTAGAAATGGCATGAGAAGCAACTTATTCCCTGATCAACCCTTTTTTTTCCCAATTTTTTTTTTTATTGATCACCTTCAACATGACATGCTGCCAAAAGATGTTGGTCACATGACGGTTACTATTGAGTGACCCACCAGACCTGTTATACTGAAGACTTTCTGGATGATGCCAAATATCTCATGTCTTACAAATGCCAAGGGAACCATTATTAGCAATTGTATTCTAATTTTACAATTCTACATCTGACAATTTATAGAGAATGGAGTTCCATTTAAAACTTTGATGCTACCAAGAAATCATTTGATCTTTGACTCACCCTCAGGAACTTGGCAATAAAAATAATTCAATAATTTGGTCTTGTTTTCACTCTCTGTGATTTGACCAGGCTACTAATTCTTCAGAAGTGGAAGTCATTTGCACCTATCACCTAAATCTGATGAATTCATAGTAAATCATTCTCTTATATTTTATATAAATAAAGATGTGATACCAGTCAACTGATTTTAGCCTAAAAGGAGAAAACCAAACTATAGATTTTTATTTAAAGTTATAGACAAAAGAATATCAACTAACAGCTTATCATAAATTCCAAAAATCTCAATCAAAACATAAAATCTTACCACCAAAAGGAAAAAAAAAGAGTTAACAGGTTTGGCCTAGAGCCAGTTATTAACTGAATTAAATGCTTACCATTAAGATAATTATTGCTCAATATGTTTTGATTATTTTAATAATGAGCATTCATATATCAATTAACCTATGAGGAAAGAATAATTCTGTTTTGCTATAAGTTATTTGATGGAAATTTATAATCTATAATTTGAAAAAAAATTCTATTTTCACTTTTCAAAAAATTTATTCACTTATTCAAAAAATTCACATATTTGCATGTTCACACTAGATGTCTGGTGGTTATTGCTGGTGATAACAAATCTCGAATTCTTAACTCTATTCATGACAAATTAAAATTCTTAAACACTTTTCTCAGCGTTTTTTCAAGCCCAGGCAGCATTATAGACAGTACAATTTCAATTTCCCCTCGAATTTCCTATTCATTCAATGTTGATTCTAGTGTTTATTCCCAGGATTTCAGGTGTGGCAACTATTATGGACACAGCCCTAACACTTATATTCTGCATTCTTCACTGCTCTTTCAAAAAAGTCCATGTATTTTCTAATTTTTCACTTTCTCTTATCTTGTAGTCTGTTGGCATAACTCAGCCTGTTGCCATTATCATTAAATTTTACATAAATTTTAATTTTACTTGCTTCCATCAGTTATTAACTCAAAAATACAATGTTGGTCAGATTTCCTATTTTGCATATAAAATAAAAAGGTATCACAAAAGTATTTTTGTTTTTACATACCTTTAGTACAAAGCTTATTTCATGTACATATCTAAAGTGTCGATGCAAATCAGCTGAACCTCTTGTTCCAGATATTTAATCACAGAAGTAGACCACTACATCTACCTAAGACAACGAATCTCCATGAAACCCTCAAAAGAAGAGGAAATCAAGCAAAGAATCACACTAGGATGGCAAGCCTTTGGCAGAGCTAGCTCAACCTTAAAAAATAATGATCCCATTAATCCTAAAAAGAAGGGTGTATAACCAATGCATCCTCCCAATAGTCACTTATGGAGCTGAAACATGGAACCTAACCAAGAGACAGACCTGTAAATTGAGAACCATGCAATGTGCACATGAAAGAATAATGCTGGGCCTCACATGGAGAGACCACAAGACAGCACAGTACATCCGAGAAAAGACAAGACTTAGGGACATCATAGAATCCATTGAAAATCTCAAATGACTGTGGGCTGGCCATGTTGCAAGAATGGCAGACAATCGATGGACATCGCGACTCACAACATGGATCCCCCGAGATCACATGCGCAACCGAGGCTGGCAAAGTGTTAGATGGAGAGACGAGCTAGACAAGTTCAGGAAGTACTGGCTCCATGATGCCCATGATAGAGAAGTGTGGCAAATCCTGGGGAAGGTCTATGTCCAATGACGGATGCTAAAAGACTGATGATGATGATAAGTATTGAGATTCTGGCAAATTTGAGACCATATTTTAAACTGGACCACAAAGCTGTTGAAATTGCTTGCAGAATTTAGGAAAGGGAGGAAGTGAAGCAATATCTAGCCACATTGACCAAAACCAGTTTAAGCATTTTAAGGCTGGTGAGTTATCCCTTGAAATAAAGTCCAGAAATGGACAACCATCACTTATCAATCATGATAGTTCAAAATGCATAGTAGTGGAGAACCTGATCATCAGACCTTGGAAACTCTTAGAGCAGCAAGGATCATTGAAAGTTACCACATGTAGAGCATTACATGAACTTCAGAAAACGTATAGGAGATTTCTCATGAATAAAGTATTGATTAAAAAGTAAAAAAAAAACTTTTAACACACCTAATATATTATTTCATTTGTAAAAAATAATTGTAGCAACATATCATTTTTATGTTAGGGTATTCAGTATATCCAATGTATCCTCCTGATAGTCACCTATTGAGCTGAAACAAGGAACCTAACCAAGAGACAGGCCTGCAGACTGAGAAGCATACAACATGCGTATGAGAGAATCATGCTCAACTTCATATAGAGAGATCACAAGATAGCACAGCATATCAGGGAGAAGACAGGCATCTACGACATTATAAAATCCATTAAAAACTCAAATGGCAATGGGCTGGTCATGTTGTGAGAATGGCAGACAACCGATGGACATCAAGACTCACAACATGGATCCCCAGAGATCAAATGCACAACTGAGGCCAGCAGAATATGAGATGGTGAGACAAACCAGACCAATTTAGAGAGTATTGGCTCAGTGACGTTCATGATGGAGAGGTGTAACCAATCCTGGGGAAGTTCCAAGTCCAATGACGGACATTAAAAGACAATGATGATGATGATTCAATAAAGTAAGGAAATTTTTTTGTCCTTCAATCAATAATTTCAAAATTGAAAAGAGGATGGCATTTAAAACAGGGCCTGAAAGTTCAATGAGGCATCCACTATAAAGTTTAAACTCTGTTATTGCCAGATCATGTGACCTTGTGTAGAAGATGATTTTACCTAAAATTGATGATAAACCTGCTGTATTTGACGGCTCAAAGGTAATTGTCCTTGTGCAGCACCATATTGGCCCAAAGTTGGGGAGGAGTTTAAAAAAAATTGAATGATAATTAAGAAGAATTCTGAGAAATGCTTTTTTCTTTCTTCTTGTTTCCAGGTGAAAAACGGGTGGAGGTCTGATATGTCATCAAATACACTCTTTACTATATAGTTAGCTGTCATGTATGGATTATCATTTTATGAAAAGTAAGATGGGGGATAGTATAAACAATAAGAAAAGAAACAAACAAATATTTAATCAAAATATGGTCCATTTGAAGCAAAAACCTTTTTTGAATTATCCTCTAATGACAGTATGCCATTTTAATGAAATTCTCCAAGTTTAGTGGTCACAAATTCAGTAAAAGTAGAAATCATGGCTTTCCCCTTGGTGAGCTTAATGTTACAGAAACGAGGTTCAGAAGGATTGAAAACATGATAATCTCTAGGAGAAATGTCAATTAAAAATGGAGGATATTGCAAGACACCAATTCTCTAAGCTTGAACACGGTTTGCAGATAGGTGTGGTATCTAGCAAAGTAATGGAACATTTCATTCAGTACGTTGGACCTATTTTTTCAACTTCTTAAGCTTTCATATTGCTTTGAGATTACGTGATATGGTCACCATTGAAGTCCTAAAGACTCAAGAACATGTTCAAATCATTGTGGGTTAGTGATCACTGCTGTGGTGTAAAAAAACAAACTCTTCATGATGTAAATATAAACAATAATTAATGTGTAACAGCTTAATAATAACATATACTCAGTCAAAATGAGTGACACTGCTTTCACTTTGATTTCATAAAGTACTCAAAACCTGTACTTAATCACTAAGAATAGGTTTGAGACTCCTTCATGATTTTTTTATCAGTATCTATGTTTCAGGACCTAAATCTATTGAATCAATGCTGAACAGTTCAAGCTATAAAAATGTTCACTCAAAATGTTTTACTGACATTATCAGTGATTATATCAGCATGGGCATACTTCACCTAACTTGAATTGTACTTGAAAATTATCTGATTTCTTTGGTAGACATCATTGCTATTAAAGGCTCAAAAACATCCAATAATAAAGAATTGTATCTCTAGTTACATTGAATCTGCAAAAAAAGCTATTACATTAGTATATCTTTCACTTTAGTACTACTCTCTATGATGTAAAAAAAAAGAAGAAATCTAATGTGTAACAACCTTATACAAACAAATAACCAGTCAAAATGAATTACTATGATTTCATGAAGTACTTATGCTTTATAGAGACAAACTATTGGTAAATCAAAAAACAAATTACAAGATTTTTTCCTTTTTACAGGCAGGAAAAAGAAGTATTTCAGGAATTGAGATTTGTTATTTCTTTCTCATTTTTACAACCTTTGCTTATTAGAAACCATCATCCAAAACTGTCAATATAGGTTGCTACAGTTTTTAAGGTTGTCTAGCTGGCTATGCATGCATGTATCACATGTACACGCCACACTAATTGATTTAGAGGGCTGAAAATGTAAGCATTTACTCCTTATCATCACAGGAAGGAAAAATTATCTAAAAAAATTCCTCATGCAAATAGGTTTTTAGTGCGAGAGTTCAATTTACAATGTAAGTTTATGCTAAATTTGACCCTTAGTTTGAGTCCAGCTGTGTTCACATTTGTTTTTTTCTAACAAAAGGCAAGAGAAGTAACTTATTAATTGATCACCTCAACACAGCATGATGCTAATAGACGTTGGCCTAATGACAGTTTCTATTGAGTGACTAAGTAGACCTGTTATTGAGTTTTTTCCTTATTATAAGTCCTGATATGCCATGCAGACTGATGTCTATTGCTACAGTATTACATTTTGAGTCTGGCTAATGGCACTGATACATGAAAAGCCAAAACTCTACATCATTCCTTGTTTTATCTGATTTTATCTAATCAATCAATTCACACACACACGCACGCACACACACACGCACATATATATATATATATATGTATACATACATACATATATATATATATATATATATATATATATATATATATATGTGTGTGTGTGTGTGTGCGCGTCTATTTTTGCTATAAGGCTCTTCTAGTTTACGAATCATTGAAATTTATTGGTTATTACATTTCAAGAAATAGACAAGAGTTTTCATTTTGTGCAAATTTTGAGGAAATCTTAACAATGAATTTAAAGTTATTCTGACAAAATTTTTTCTTACTGTGGACAATACTGCCTATTAAAGACTAATTCCATTCTTAGATATCCAAAATATACTGAAATAAGTCATGATTTTCTTGTCTGATTCCTGAATTAAGAATATTGAATAAAAGTTTGACTATGAAAATAAAACAGCATTATTGTTATTGAATGGGAGCTCAAGCTATGAACCAGGAATAAATATGATGTTCCGAGCCTTGTGTATTTTCTAATCTGTAGAAAAATTTGAAAAAAACACTTATACTAAATATATTGAGAAAGGAAATAAGTTTTGTCACTTTGAATAATTTACAATGCACATGCTGGTGCACATACACATCCATACGTATGTGTATGTATACATACATAAATACATATGTGTAGTTATTCCATGATATTTTGAGAATAATGTGGTTCTGAAAATTTGCAGTTCACTCTTGAATAATTTGATGGGAATTGTGGGGGGACTTTCACAGCTTACTGCAAAAAAAATCATCATAGAAAATACGCTGTACAGTATAAACAATATGTAGAAAATTTAGGAAACCATAAATGCATTATAATAATATTTGTGTTATTAATATATTTACATAGACAATATAGACCCAGTTTATATGCAGATTATACCCTTGCAAATCACTTAGTTGAAAAGTGATTTAGATGTTTTTCCCAATTCACTGCGCTGTAAACAAATTTAATTATTTATCATTTTTGTGTATTAAGTATTATGAATTATCATTAACATTTTCCCACTACTATTTACTTTCATTATAATGTTTTTGTTGCTTTTTACTGTAACTTTTCTCAGACCTGATAAACTTAACAAAATGAATGTAAATGGTAGCATAAAAAATAGAAAAAAATGTAACAAATCACAGCTCTGTGGTTTTATGAAATTTATGGTTTTCATTAATTAACAGTATATTTATTTACAATCTTTTAAAATGTATTGCACTGATTAAATATCTTCTGTAAGAATTTTGGTTATAATTTTTCTAGAAAATAAAATGAAGTTAGTTGTAAGAAGAGAAAAAGATATTTTTGTGTACTCATAGAGGATTTCTGATCAGAAAGAGGCTGTTTTCTCCTATTTAACTGAAAGATATTGATTTTGCCCTAATTGACAGATCTACCATGAGGAAATTTTTTTACCGTATGATTTACTGTATTCAATTATACATTGGAATGGTAAAGTATTAGCTTATTATCTATGGTACAAGATTTATGGGTTTTGGGGACCAAAAGTGTTGGGTTTGGTCAGCAAAAGTTTTTCTTGGATTTTCATTATCGTAACCCCCTGTTGCCTCTAACCCATGCAAATATCAAGGTACAGTGTATATGCATATTTTATACATACATATACTCATACATACACTTCATATATGTATATATTTATTCTGATATTTAAAGTGGAGTCAAAATACTAGGTTTTTTTTTCACCACCTGATTTTTCTCAATCCTTGAAGTGTATATTTTATGGTTCTGTCTCTTTACAAGCTGAAAGAATGTCTTATGGGGTTCATTCTTAATCATATGTGACACCTAAAGCAGTTCTGAATCCCGGACACAGAAAAGATAAAAAATTGCATAACTTGTGAGGTAAACAACATACTGAGACAAATGAACATATTTTTCCTTATAATTTTGACTCAAGAAATTCAGATTAAGTTTGAAACATATCCTTTCTCTATCTCGGGACAAAAACAGTAAAAGAGAGACAGAATGTTGAGAAAATTGTTTAAAAGTTTTTATATGTAAACTAGGTATCAACTTTTTGTCCGATAATCTGTTTTTCCTTTACTTTGAAGTGTCTGTTTTATAATTCTGCCTGCAAACAATTTCTAATAATGTCCATCTAATTTTGAAGTAAGCAATATGCATAGATAAATTAACACATTTCTCCAAACTATTCTTACTTGAGCAACAAACACATCTTCTTTATTTCAGGACAAAAAGAGCAAAAAAGAGCTAAAAAATGTTGAAGAGTTCAAAAGCCCGGTTCTGACTTAGGATAAATCGTGAAGATCAGGGTATTTTAGAGTAGAATACAAATCGTTGGAAAGAAAATTCTATCAGTTTTCTAACAATGTATCATGTCAATTTGTGTAAGTTGAGCTTGAAAAGTTACGGCCAAAAATGTGAAGCTTGGTATTTTGCATCTTACAAGGAAAGTCTGTGCATTATGAATACTTTATAGTCCACAGTCTATTGATTGTGGATTTATTTATTGATATCTATATATATATATATATATATATATATATATATATATATATATATATATGTATATATATATATATATATATATACATATATGTATGTATGTGTGTGTGTATATATATATATATATATATATATATATATATATATATATGTATATATGTATGTATGTGTGTATATATATATGTATATATATATATATACATATATATATATATATGTATACATATATATATATATATATATGTATATATATATATATATATATATATATATATATGATTGAAAAAGGAATATTATAAAATGTGAAGCTGCATATTTAGCATTCTACATAGAAATTCCATATGTATATGTGTACTTTATAGTCTGCTGTCAATTGATTGTAGATTTAATTCTTTATATATATATATATATATATATATATATATATATATATATATATATATATATATATATATATGTCTTTGAGAAGAGAATTCTATCACCCCATACTTGGTTTGTGTGGATTGTTGGACCATTTGGATCTGCAAAAAGCAGAGAATCATTGGGTAATTGTTTATAACTGGCCCATTGATCAGTCAATAGTCTTGTCCCTAGAAAGAAATACAGCTGAATCAATGGTGGTAGGGTACTTGCTGATCTGTCCTGGACAGGTATCAGAACACAGCGAACACTTCCTCAGTCAATTATACTGAGGACCCAATGACCATCTTGATGCATCGTGCAGTGATATTTTGCATGCATAAATTTACTTTCATCGATCTCGGCCATTGTATTTGGTCTACCATATTTAATCGAGTGATCAATTATATACCATGGGTAAAAAATCACGTATAAAATTTTGCCAGTCAATAATTACCTTTCTGACTGACACTGGTCTCTTTAAACACATGATATTGCCTCATATTATGTCCAGTAACTGTATCAATTTCTAATGAGATTTGCAGGAAGAAGAACTGATCCCAAGGCTCCTGTGGTTTTTACACCGATGGCATGCCGATGCATAACTGTCAACATATTCTGATCCTACCCTTCTCTGCACTGACATTTATATGTTGTAGTCTGTACATTGCAATGTGGTAGCAATAAGGTTGTGATTAGCTAGCCATCTTATGCATCCCGTGTCATTACAAGTAATATTGGCCAACTCCCTGGATGTAATTTCCAGTTCAAGTCGAGAATTTATTGTTACTTGCAGGGGGACAATAGATGGAGGTGCAGCATGCCCACCATGTTTAGGTACAGCATTTCCTTTTCTCTTGTAAATGGAACGTGTTCTTCTGCCATTTTTTCAATTTAAGAAGTGAAAACAAACGTTGAAATTGTTGTCTGCTTATTGACTTTGAATTTGCCATCAGCAGCTGGAGCATTTTGAAACAGGAAAGGTCACAATTTCAAATTACCTCTCTCGCCTTTCGTTGGATGGAGATCACTAAAAAGTCTGAATTGAAAAAAATAAAAACACGGAAGCGTAAATGTTGCCGGATACAAAATAAGGAACCAATTTAGCATCAACTTACATGATAAATTGGACTCCTTGCAAAAAACATTTTTTGGGGGAGAGGGTTTTTCCAAAAACCAAAAAAAATTTTTTTCCTTGATATGATGATGAGTAAATGTTCAAATTTTCAACCCTTTAACTCCATTGATATAGCCTGTACACGTGCTGTACACCTATATAAATCAGTCAGACATCAAAACTGAAGTAACCTATGCTGAGTGTTGACTGTCAGCAACAACTAAAAAAAGGTTGCTCCTCATGTCGTACAACACAAGAGGCAAAGATTTATTTTCAATTTCTTCAATGATCCACAGAGACCCAATCAATTGCTGCAATCATTTTTTGTAGCAATAGAGGGATTTTGCAGGTCTGGGTGCTAGCCCAATGCCCAAAATGAATTGCCTTACAGGTCTAACAGGCTCCAACTGTTTTGCAATTTACCCATAGCTAGAGGGGAGAAGTGGATTTGTGATTTTCTGAATGGCATTAGTATGAAGTGGACACAAACTTGAGTTTGAACTCGGTTCACCTATTCTATTCTCCAATTCAAAAACCATTAAGCTCCCACCCACATCAGTCTTAACTGAAGAGAACTCAAAATTAAAACAACTCCCCATCACAGTCAATGATTGAACAATCATAGCGTCAACATTTATGTAAAAAATTCCATCAAAGAATAAATTTGATCAGAATAAATTCTACTTATGACATCACTGGTGTTTTCCACTGGAAAACATCTAAAATAGAGTAAGAAACATCCAGATTCTGGAGAATTTAGATGTTTTTAATAAACTCATCAAAATAAGGCCCAGAAAACAGTCAGAAAAGCCTTTTTGAAAAAAAAAAAATGTTTTTAGGAGTACTGATGCCAATTTTCAAGTATGTAGATAAAATGGTATAGCCAAAAATGCTGAAACCCATAAACACATGCAGATATGAGAAAAATAAACCCTTTACCGCCTTTGATAGCTACAGTTGTTTAACAGAGAAGAAAAATAAAATTCTCATCCCAAGAATTCTGTTTGTATGAAAGAGCTCATGTGACTGTTCAAACACTGCTGCATATCAAAATGCTTAATGGGAAGGAGGAAATAATAGAGTACTGTATTTCTCTTTCCACAAGAGGAATATACAAAAAGGATGTTTAAAAAAATCAGGTCTGGTTAGTTGCTCAATAGAAACCATCATACAACCAATGTCTTATGTAAGCATGCCTTGTTGGGTGTGTTCAATCAAAAAAATTTGAAAAAAAGAGTAATCAAGGATAAGTTACTTCTCTCGCTTTTTGCTGGGCAGTGATCACTAGAAAAAGTCCCTATTTTCTGAAGACAAGCATGAATGCTGATGGACACAAACAAAGGATCAATTTAGCATAAACTTACATGGCAAATTGAACTCCCACTGGTAACCTAATAATGGGATGGATTTTAAAAAATTAAAAATTTATTTCTTTTCTCAACACAAGTAGTAAATGTTCTAATTTTCAGCCCTCTAGCTCCATTGTTACACTGTGTGTTCATCATCCATACAAAACCAGCCAGACAAACTTGAAAACTGAATGAACCAATGCTGACAGTTTTTCTTACTATTATGATTGATTGCTTCTAAAAAAAGCAAGCAGGAAAAACCTTCTGAAAGGCAAGAATATTTTCTAAGCCTTTAAAATGTTGAAATCACTTGGGGGCATTGCTTTCTGAAGTGAAATTGAAAAGAAATTAATAATTTTCTATATTCCTTTTGGTTTCTAAATGTTTTGAATGTCAAAGAGTTAAAACATTTTTTGTCTTTTTTTAATTGATTGCATAGAGTAAGGGAAGATAGAGAGGGAATTTTAGAGGAAGAAAAAGTTAGGGAAAAACTATCGTGGCATAACTTTCTATCAAATAACTTTTTATTGAACAAAGTATCATCAAATGATATTTCATCAAAATGACTTTTTATCAAATTGATTTCATAAAAATGTATATTGATTTTTTTGTTTACGCCTAAAAGTTATTTTATATACAGAGATGATCTGATAATTATTTATTCTGATCTATAGCATATAATTTATGAAACTGATAGTTGAAGGTATTTCAAAAAATTCTCACATCCTATTCTAAAAATGTGATTGAAATTAAAAATATTTTCCTCCTAATTTTTTTTCATGGTTTTGCTAGAAAGAAAAAACACCAATTTTTTGTTTTGAATAAGGAAAAACAAATTTTCATTAATTATGACATAGTCAATATTTCCTTCATAATTCCTACCTGTTTCCACTTTTCCATGAATTTACCAACATAAACGTGTTTTTATGATGTGAACTTTTTGAATAATCTTTGATTTTATAGAGTTTACCTATTTTTTTCCAGTATTTCTTATGACAAATGAGACAAGGATTTTGCTTATAAAATTATCTTTAAAGTTGAGTACTTTTTCCCCTTCTCTTTGATAGTGTTTCTAAAAATTGAAATTTTGAATAGAAAATGTTTACATCTAAATCATGAAAATTATTTGAAATTTTTGCTTTCATTAGCTTACAAATTTAAAAAGTGGTTTCAATAAAAAGTTGTTTTGATGAAATGTTGTTTTGATAAAAAGTTGTTTTGATGAATTGTCATTTCGATGGAATGTTGTTTGATGACACCATGTTTGATAAAAAATCGTGGTACCAAAATTATAGAGAAGGAAAAGAACAATATCAAAGAAGGAGAGCATTATAGAAGAAGAATAGGAAGAAAGAAATAGGTTGATTAGAAGAGAATGAAAAGAGAGAGACAGGTCTGGTTAGTCACTCAATAGAAACCATCATGTGACCAATGTCTTTTGGCAGCATACCATGTTGAGGGTAATCATTGGAAAAATTGTTGGGCAGTATCCATTAAAAAAATCTAAATTCCAAATTTTCAGAGTGAGTGCTGCAGGGATCAAACTAAGGGCCAAAATTAGCATGAACTTACATGGCGAATTGAACTTCTACTAAAAGCATACTTAGGGAGGGAATTTAAAAAAAAACAACATTTTTTTTTAGACATAATGAGGAATGAATGTTTAAATATTCAGCCCTCTGGCTCAATTGACGCAGCCTGAATGTGTGATATATGTAAACATAGCCAGCCAGACCAACTTAAAAACTGAAGAAACTTATGTTGTGTGTCTTAGTCACAGTTTTGGTAGACAGTTTATAACTGGAAGGGAGAAAATGCAGGTGAAAAAGGACGTACAGTAAAGGAAAAAGAAGGGTTAGGAATATGAATGAAGAATTAATACTAAAATATCCAACAAAGATGGGAAGAAATTAGAGAAAAAAAGGATTCAAACGGAAATAGTTCAAAAATGAAGAAGTAAAAGGAAAAAAGAAAAAAGAATGAAAGAGAGATAAGAAATGAAAAAGAACAACAGAAAGAAAGAAAAGGAAAAAGAGAGAAAGAAAATGCCAAAGAGAAATTATAAAGGATTAAGAAGAAAGGTGAAGAAGAAGAAAAAAGAAGAAAAAAGAAAAAGTAATGGGAGAGGAAAAAAGAAGAATAAAAGAGGAAAGTTAAAAAAAAGAGAAAGAGAAGGAAATAGATGAGAGAATCAAGAGGAAAAGGAACAAAACAAGAGGAAAAGGAAAAGAATAAAAGAAAGGGGGGAAAAAACAAAAAATGAAGAAAAGAGCAAAAGTAATGAGAGAGAGAAAGAGAGATAAAGAGAAAGAAAAAGTACAAAGAAGAGAATCAACAATGTATGAAAAATAAAGATAGAGGAAGAAGCAAAGCTTTGTAAAAAGTTGCCTGACTGTAGATGAAATATAAGCAAGCCTCTGTGAAAATGTTGAAGAAAAGGAAAAGAACCTCAAGGAAAACATGGCTTTTGAATATTTGATTTCTCTTCCATAACCTCATGAGAACTGACCAAAATCTAACAATAATCCTGCAAGATCAATTCAAGGAATCTGATTCAGTGCAAATAAACTAAACATTGTATGAACTTATCCATTAGGTTGCATGCACTTGTCAAAAATATTTAAGATTTATAACATTTCTACTTGAACAGAAATGGATTCTCTAAGTGATAATTAGGAACTCTGCTAATGCATCTAAACCAATTTATGCTTGCTTATCAATGTTTGATTCTTAAGAGAAACACTCATTATAGCATCTGTTTATTTTGATAGAACATTGTCTGTTTCTGATGGTCATGAAAGAATTCACGCCATCAGAAACATGAAGACTACATAGGCTTTTGCGTAGTTCAAGCTAAATCAGTTCTTTTCAATAAAACAACAATTTAGTGCAGTGGCCAAGTAAGTAGGTGAAAAAAATGACCTACCTCTCCCAGTAGTAGAACAAAATGATACCGATCTCAAAAAAAAGGTATGGATGTCTATTAATGGAATATTGGGTTTTAGCCCTGGCGAAATAGGTTTGAACTGGGAATCATTTAGAAACTAAACATATTAGGTACTGCTGGAAAGCTCATTCTATGTAAATTGACATTGGTAAATTCTCCCTCCTAGGCTTCTGGGGAAAAAAGTGAGTATCTAAACACAACAGGCTTCAAGAATAAATTCACTATTTTTTCGTTGCCACTGCAACAAGGGTTGACTTTATATTATCTTATAGGAGTTTAAACATGCTCAATTTTGACACAAGTACTCTATAGAAGAATATCTCCCTTTTGATTGATAATTGAACTACAAAGCACTCAAATTTTTACTGATGTCAGCATTTTTAGTGAAAATTCTCCAGATGACTGTTAACTTACTTACGCCACTATTTCCAGCTGTATTTTTGTATTCAACTTTTTCCCAACATAAAACCATATTTGGGACAAAATGGGACACCGTTTATACTTGGTTAATCCTTATTTCACCCGCACTTGTATTTTTCACTCCATTTTCAAAGAATTTTGAACAAAAAAAATATTGTGCTTTTTTTTGTTTTTGCTGCTTTTGAGGGTGTATCAAAAAATTGATATCATGTAATGCAGGACTCTTTAAAAAGCCAAAAAAGGCATGCTATGAATCCAAAGAAGCCCAAGGCTGTTATCAGAGGCACAATATTTCTAAATATTTTAATGTTATATCTCAGAGTAACTCCTCAATCAGAGATATAAAAAAGACATTTCTGCCAAATTCAGAACCATCAGTATAACTATCTTGAATAACAGCTTCTGCGCCTGCCTTTGTTCATGATTTGCAACAACAGACACTACAAGTGGCCATGCACTTGACTCTGTTGATTTTCTGTGCAAGCAGGCTGTTCTGTCTTTTGAGGACAGGCTACAGAGACATCCAATGACTTTTGACAACCACTCTAGTTCAGGCTCAGCATTAATTTGTATTGAAGTCATCCGGCCATTTTTGTCTTTCAATCCCTAATCTCTGGCATCCGAAATGGTAAAATCAAATTTTACTGATTGATCCTTTGACAAATTGCAATGTAAAACAATTGCAGGGCATGTCTGTTAGATTTAAGTCAATTATCGGATGGAAATCGATTACAGACTTGCCTGGATATGTCCCAACTGATACATCAGTCATGAACCCTGACCAACTTGGACAGTTGCTTTTGCTGAAAAATAACAAAGTATGCCACAACAAATCCAAACTTATGTCTGGTGAAAATGCAGTTGGTGACTGCTATTCAATTATGCTTCTAAAATAAACTTTAGACAATCCTGGATATATTGATGTATTGGGTTATATTTGTGTTGAACTATTGCACAATATGTTGGCATTGCTGTTGCTAGACTCTGTAACTACTGCCCTTCCATACCCTTGACATTATCACCACCTGTTGATGATGGTATTATTCCAATTGCATGGAGAGCTCTTGCATCATCAATACTCCCGATATTGTGATCTACATTGTCAGCTGATCTCTATATAAATGAGCCAGATCAGTTCTGAGAGCATCTACAATAGTTTAATTTTCCACAACAGACTGTTTATAGTGATTGATTTCATCTGGGTCAATACCAAAACCCATTCTGTTCATTTCACTGATCAAATACTTTGAGCCAAACATGTTGTTTAATTCAACTCAAAGCCAAAACAGAATGAGAGATAATGACAACATTGGATGAGTGATATTGATAGTAACTTGTTCAATACTGACTTTTTCAATGGTTTTTTGATTGGGAATTTGATGAATGTTCTAAGATAATCCTTGCTCAGTACACCTGATCTCTTCATCACAGGGGTAACTGTTGTAATCATCTGTTGCTATTCTTATTCAACCAAGTATAAGTTTAGCAGCCATGATAATTATTCTTTCAGCGCCATCTCCTCTTTTCTCCTTATTTGTATAGCAGGTGTCTTTTATCAAATAATCATGAATTCTCTTGAAGCTAACTATATCTGATCTGCCGCCAATTTCTGCAAAATAAATTGAATCCCCATATCTTTGCCGTAGCTTAATTTTCAACCAGATGGTCCATTAGCATCTTTGCCATCTGCAAATTCAGATCTCTTTTTATGAACATCAACAAGAGAATACAGCTCTGCTTCAGATTGTAAATACACACAGCTTACAGACGTGGTTGAAATTATTTTAGCTCCCTGACACTATTGGTATACCGGGAGTAAATGTCGATAGCATCTTCCTGGTAGTAAGATCTTTGTGGTATAACTTATGGTGACGAGCTTCAGCTGCTACATGGTAATCTATCATCTTATTCTGAATGCCTTTACCAACTTCCTGTAAACTTTCTAAATTATAGTCTGGACCTTTGCATTCACACAGCATTGCTTGTCCGATGGAAATCGTTCTGCTCACTAATGCAGCTCCCCAGAGAAACAGGTCTTCTCCATATCTGCTATTTCTGTTCAATATATTTCTTATTCTTTTCTTATTTATTAAAAAAAAATATTACTAGCTGAAGTACCTGTTTACACAAGGTTGAATATTCAAGGGGATGTCATAGCCCTCAACTGCACTCAGGGGATCCTTGTCACAATCATCGATCATGGGGAGAAAAACTGATATAGTAAGGCATCATACCAAATGTGTACGTGTTAGAAATGAAATACAGGAGAGAAGAGCAAATAAACTCTCCTGAACAAACAATAAAGAAGTGTGAATTCTGTGTATAATTGATACAAAATTTTACATAGCAAGAATGTTTATAAGCTCAGACGAATAAGTCCGTAGCACCAGTTTATCAAGTCCCAAGAATAAAAAAATCAGTTTTCATTTACACAGACTATTGATTTGTGAGTGGAAGACTTGAAAATACAGCTTTCTTCTCCTAATTGTTAGACAAAACTACTATATTCAGATTTCTCTGACACTTGGGACATTCATGATGTCTGTTAGTTGAGATCTTGACTCCAGCCAATATTGTAAAATATCCAGGATTTCATACAACCATATTTCCAAATTTTTGTCATATAATTAATGATGCGTGTAAGTGTATTTATACATATATATATATATATATATATATACATACATATATATATATATACATACATATATATATATATATATATATATATATATATATATATATATAAATTGGTTTACTAACAGGTTAGAATACTCTTCAAAGGTTTGCTGGCAGTTGCAAAGAACATGGATGTTAATCTGAAGATGGTGTTATCATATGAGTTTGCATGCATCCCTCCATATCTCCTCTATGAGAATGGTGCCATTAACAAGACCAACAAAGCATATTTGGCACCAGAAACTAGAATCAATGACCCATAAGATTCTTGATCTGCCATGTGGCAATGATGATGCTAACTCAACCTACATACTTAATGGAATAGCCTGATGGATTCAAGTTTGAATGAGGATCACTTCAAAACCTTCAATGACTTGGGAAAATAAACACCAAGTGAGTGATTCAGAGTCTTGAAATATTAGACCTATCAAGCCAACATGCTCATACTAGTGTTTAACAGTTGAATCTGATGAATGTCAGCACCGTGGAGCCTTAGCCATAGACATGCCTATTGCTTCAAATATCATAGAAAAGAGAACATTTTCCACCCTTCAACTTCAGGCAATTTTTGAAAGGAGCTGGAAACAAATCACATTTAGCAGAACTTGTTAGCACATAGGTGGTGGAAAATACTGAAGATCGTATCTCAAGGAGTAAGTTGCTTATATTAGCAGGAGGGTTCAATGATGGTCAGAGGGTAGCTATGGTATCTTGTGATGGTCCTGAGGATATCAATGAGTATTTCAGTTGTCAAGAAGAGGCCAAAACTTGGATGGTTTCGCATGTAGTACATCTTGCCCCAGAGTATCAGCGAACAATCATGATGATACATGTTCTGGTGATTGTAACCTTGGAATGATGATCGAGAAAGTTTACATGCATACAGGCCATGCTGGCAAGTTTGTGACTAGAGAGCGATACATACTAGTTCATACCGTAGCATTAGAACTCGGCAAAAATGTTTGTCATCGGTACATGCTCTGACTGATTGTGATTCTACCAGCTCTCTGGGATTGCAACCTAACTAAATCTGGAACTTCTGTCCTGAGGTTAGGTCAATTCGACCCCATGGATGATCGGTTGGAATCCGCCAGGACTTTTGTACTAAAATAAGGGGGAAAGGTGTAATACTTGACAAATTACAGCATTTTTATGCAACCATTAGAGATAAACTTACCAGGCAGTTGGAGTTGTCTCCCAATGAGGACGCCTTTATGCAGCATGTTCACAGAGCTAGGTTCCAGTCATTGATCTGTTGTTACAGTCGTGTAGCTAAGCCAACAAGATGATTGTAGAGACATAAAAAGGCTCTTAGTGTGGCATATCTTCTAGCAGGATTCAAATGCATTAACCTTTGCAACTGTGAAGACAATCCAAATGTGTCATCTTGTTCATAGATTCAGAGGCCTGAGGTTAAGCAATGTATAAATGATAGCAGTGCATTAAGCATAATTATTGTTTATTGAAAAACACTTTTATGTTTAATATTGTAAATTTAGTTTGAAATATGATTCACTTTAGATCAGCACAAAAAGTCATGTTGTTGGAACTGAAATGGAAGGTGTTTTTACATTTCAAGTGTTCTTAGACAGAATAAAAACAAATACCCGTACTTTGTGTAAATGAATTACCATAGCCCACATGTGTACCAGAACTAAATATCTTAGGCTAATCAAGGTTAAATTTAATCCCTACAAACTTAGTGTCCATACCAGCTCACCTTTTACTGAATTCCTTTAAACTCCTTTGACTAAATGAAAGCAGATTTCTATGAGCCTCTGAGAAAGGTATATGGCTGGAGATTTGGGGGCCCAGGGAATTCGGCTCCATGAGGAACTCCATCTAACATTTAGTGGAGGTGAACTACTATTCATAAAGCTTTTAGTCCCCCCTTCCAATGAAGGCCAGATGGCATTTCTAAATCACCCCCAGCCCTCATCTTCAGCTATGCCCCCCAGTCTGGGTCATAGTATTCATATATCTCCTGAAACACAGGAAAAATAATATTAACTTCTTATAAAACAAAATAAGGCATTTTTGAGAAAAAATTACAAGAATCCTTAGAAGTGGTCCGTAAAGGGTTAAAATGCAGTCCTAAAATTATCAATATCATATTTTGACCCTTATGATGTTTTGTTTAGGTTTCCCTATAATGGAAACTCAGGCAAAACAGTGAAATACAAGTGTAGTGCCCACCTTTTCCAGCAGAAGAGAATCATACATATACAGAGTTTTCTGCCCTTGGCAGGGATCTACTTGCTATCCCCTACATCTCTGTAGAAATGATAAATTCCTTGTTGCTTCCTCTTTGACTTCACACAGAACTACCAATAAGATAACTGATCGTTATCTTTACGGTATTTAAACTATGGCGGTAAACTCTCTCTCTCTTTCTCTCTGTTCTGGCAGCCTCGAGGTAAGCTCATTCTCTTCTCTTCTTTCTCTTTAGTTAGGATAGTCAATATCATAGTCTTTATACACACTTCTTACACACACCTCATCACATATTCATCTCAAAAACACATCTTGACTAAATTAAGCATTCTCATTGTAGTTAGGTCGGACTTCTAAAGAAAACTTCATAGTGGCTACAACTAGGATTACCAAACCAACGGACATTCTACAGACTCTATCTCGTTTTTAATTAGTGACCTTACTTTCCAATCATTCTTCCTATCTCTCCATCTTTATCCCGGTAGATCCCTCCACATATTCGTGTCAGCAGAAACTCCAGTCCCCATTTATTTCAATTCACTCATGTATTAAAATTTAGCACTGTTGTTAACCTATTCATTTGTTCTTATTTCTGCGTTTTGTTAACAATCCAACTAACTGTGTACTAATCTTGTTTATGTGCTTAAACAGTGAACACATTACTCACCAAAATTTATCTCCTTAAATCAATTCTGGTAATTTAATATTTCGGGGGGGGGGGGGGCTAATATAATTAGCCGCCCTAAAATAAGCATCAATGTGCAATAGAGCAGAACAAAATGTCAATATATGATTTTGAAGCAATTCACAACTCATGAGGAGGAAAAGGTTTCAGATGCTTGTTTGTATACATCTTTAGATAAGTGCAAACCCAATATTCCATTAGTAGACTCTCATGCCTTTCATTTGAGACTGGTTTCATGGTGTTCTACTGCTGGGAAGGAGTAGTCCCTTTTCTTAATGTTCTTTTTGAAGCCTGGCAGTTGTACTTATGGTTTCTTAGAGACAATTATTAAAATGGAGTAGGTAGCATTTTTAGGCATTTCTTATGAGCATCAAAATGCTATCACAATCCTAGAGTTTTTATGCCTTTTAGAAAAAAGGTTTTATATTATTACTTGATACATGAATTATGATTCTCACAGAATCACAGAATGATTTTTTGGGGTACCTGAGATCTATCCCTTGAACAGCACTTCTCTAATTCACTCAAAACAGTGAGTCAGGATGTACTAGGACGATGATACTGATGTTGATGATGATGTTGATGTTCAAAACTGGAAACATTTTTATGCCTAATGTGAATTTTCTCACTCACATGTTAGAGTTGAAAAGTGATTGCCCTGGGAACCTATTTCCATGACAGCATCATCTAATTGCACTCAAGGAATAAGGTCATGTCTGTAGGGTAAGAATTGAATTTTTCGATAGTGTTCATGTTTGAAAGACTGGGTTGCATTTCTTATCATGTGGGTGTATGCATAATTACAGATAGGACGACAAGTCTGATGATATCACATTAAACAAGAAAAGTTTAAATTTCACTGACTGATTTTATGAAGTTATAAATTTTAAATTATTTTGGGGACTAATTCAAACAATAAAATATGTTCAAAGTGATTTAATATTCCAAGGTGATCTTAGCTGAAGAAAGTATTTGCTTAATTTTACACAGCCACAGAACAGAGTAATTAAAGTAGAAACTGAAAGTAAATAAAGACTCAGGTAATACAGGTGTCCCTTGATACCATTCATGATATTAAGTGAGTGGTTTGTAGAATCCAGCATTTTTACATATATCATCACCTACTCGTCCAGAAAACTGCAAATAAAATCAGAATTTACCTTTAGACCCATAAGCCTGATATTTCAGGCTGAGTGCTATTTTATCACACCCTAAGCCAGGGGGTCCTCAACTTTTTATGTCAAAGAGCACTTTCATGACTACCAGTAGTGCAACAGACACCATTTGGCACTGAATTTCATTGACCAAAACCTCATAGTTAGCTGAGTGGAGTGCAATTGCTGTCCATAAACAATCATCAAGATGTTCATTGGTAAGACAAGATTTGTATTTTGATTTGCAAAAGTAAGTGGATCCAAAACCCAATTTTGTCTTTTATGCTGTACTCTTTATAAAAAGAAATTTCTCTTTTGCAACCAAACTCTAAAAGTTCTCATTTGTTACAAAAGATTTTAGCACAATGTAATTTTATACTTCCTAAAACTCTAGTTCTAAATCTTGTTTTTTTCACTTGAATAAGTCTTCCATTTACTGTTGCTATGGCTGTTAATCTTACATAGCAAGGCAGGTAAAACGATTTTATAAAAACAGTGATCATTGTCTCCATGATAGTAAAACATTCCATTTTTTTTCAAACTGCTCCTGAAGCAACTGAAGGTAGATTACAAATGGTGATAGGTTAAAGTCACTGTCGTCTATCATTTTCTTCATACTTGAGAAATGTGTAAAAGATAAAACATGTTTTGAAATTATAGAGTCTATCATTCTAGCTATATGTTTGTCTTTTCCCTGAAGCTCCAAGTGTAAGGAATTTAATTTTTCTGTGACGAAAATCCAATTCCACTAACCAGCAAGAGTCACGTAGTCGATCAAAGTTTTGAATTCTAGATTGGAGGAAAATATTGATCTCTTCAATTAGGCTTACAAATCTTGTCAGATATTTCCCTTCACTGAACCATTCTACTTATGTATGTAAAATACGGTCAGACTGATTATTTTTAGTATTTTCTTCAAACGTGTAAAATAAATTATCTAATCCTAAAGAATCCTAAGGAATCAAATAAAACCAATATTTTTAAAGTAGGCAAAAAAAACAAAAAAAACGCTACTTTTCTTTGATATTTTATTTATTATTTGTGATTAATATGGATACTATGTAAATTAAAATCTGATGGAAGTCTTTAATGTTGTTATTAAATTGGCTTAATCAACTATGAAAGTGCATGCAAAACAATCAATATTTTATCTTACCTATTTATAATTACTTCTTTGGGATGTCCAAAAGCTTGGAAGATTTGCAAGGAAAATTATCATCTCTTATGGACTGAGACATATGTCATCTTCTTAGCAAAAAGTTTTTTTAATAGTAATTTGAGCTGGATTTTGATGACTTGGAAAACATGAATTGATTCAATTAAGAATTCAAAGTTTTAATTCGTGGATTCATCTGATCTCTGATTGGCTACAGATTATCACCATAACAAAACAAGGATCCTGTTAAAAGGGATTCACCAATCAAAATGACCCTGCATCAGATTTCAAAGATTCCACAAAACTTAATAATAAAAAAAAATGAACCAACCTTGCCAATACCTAAAAAAAGGGATAGAGAAGAGGTTAAAGGGGAAATCGGATGAGAAACGTCTCGCTTCCAAAGAATTAAAATATGTAATAGTAAAATTAGGAAATTAAAAACATTAATGGTCGTATTGGAAAAATGATTAAAAAAAATCATGGTTGCCAGTTTGTGGCAGGTATATGCTGAGGGTCAGGGTGTCATGGTGCCCAAAGTTACAGGGTTGGAGAGCTCTGTCCTAAGCCCATTTGATGACAGGGGTAACCTAACTCCCATCCTATTCTCTCACAGAAGAAAATATATTACTGATGCTGACAAAGCAATTGTAGAGATGAAATGAATAAGACAAAAATATTTCTGTAGTCAATGAACGGAACTTTTCTTTTCATTGATTTTTTCCCTGCTTTCACCTTGGGAGATTAGATACAGTGCATCTGAAGGCACAGCAGCTCAAGGGGTGAAAAGATTGAGTCATTGTATATTTTCTGTTTTTAAATACTAAACTCTGGTATATTGTATAATATAATATGGTTATTTTGGTTGTTTTACTTGATGAAAACAAAGTTAAAGAATACCTTTGTTCATTTGATCAAATCTCACTTGATTTTTATAATATGGACCATGTTTTTGTTTGCAGTTATTAATCACCTTCCCTTGAATATCACCCATACCTACCTTCACCTTTATCATCATGGCTTGGGTTGGTTATAAGATGGCTGGCTCTCTTGGACCTCAATGTCTACCTTATGATAATGGACATATAAATGATTAGTCACTTATTCAGTACAAACTATGTTTAATGTAGCTCAATTTCAGAAATTAAGCATCTATCTTTATTACCAGCAGATTCTGATCACAGCTCCTAAGCAAGCACAAATAGAAATTATCTCAGTGGCCTTTTAAATCCTCAGGAAAGATAAAAGTGATATTTCTAATCTTTTAAGCACTGAAGATTAAAACAAAACAACAAAAAAAAAAGACATGAGTAGAAAGAAACCTTTGAAATCTTCTAGATAAAATTGATATTTGTCATCTTTTAAGTAGAAAAAAATTAAGCTGACATGGATAGAAACCTTTTCAGTCATCAAGATTTAAGACTATTTTTACGTTAATGTAATTCAATTTGAATCTACTTTGTATTGGTCTCAGCTACTCTACAGACACTGTCTATAAAGCATTATCCTATATAAAAAGTGAAATCAAATAGGAATCATAACTCCTAACAACAAAGTTATGTTAATAAGAAGCATTTTTACAACAAAATCGTGGCATTGAATCATAAAATTGTTCAATTTGGGAAAATCAATCTAGCAGGTACTACTAAATGTGTATTCATTTTGAAGGTACCCTGTATATATGCAAGATACTCAATCATAGTATTTTTTATTTCAATATTATATGCACTGATGAGCCAAAATTTTGTGATGAGTGATTTGTGGCAAGAATAATAGCTACTGTCTTGTAACAATTGCACATGTCTTGGACAGAAGTATATAAGCAGGTAAACTGGCCTTGAGTTCTCGAATGCTGATCAATCATTATTTTTTATTTTTATCTTGTTGATATCACAGTCATATCAATCATTAATGCTATTTCTATCATGAATTACCTTGTTAATATTGTAGTATAGTATCATCATGAATTGCCTTGTTAATACTGAAGTACATTATTATCATGAATTGCATTGTTAATGCTGCAGTTAAGTATCGTCATGATTAGCCTTGTGAATACTGCAGTACAGTATCATCATGATTTGATACTAATATTAGTCTAACCTATCATTATTTTAATTTTCATCATGATTCATCTTGTTAATATCTTAAGCTTATCTACTTTTTTTTTGAATTTTCATCATAATTTGTCATGTCAATATCTTTTCATCATCATTATTACTATTATAAGCACGTCTTTCCTCATTTGTTATTGCTATCACTATTATCATAGCCATCTATTTTTGCCTTTTTATTCTTTGCCCAGACTTAGTTTACAAATTGTTATTGTAGATTTACAGCGTCTTAATGATTTATCTGAGCCAAAAGAGTTTTACTTGCTTTATTAAACAATCACATTAACTCTGGAGTCAAACACTTGGAGGGGAAAAGAAGTGAATATAACTGATAATAAAAGAGACAAGAAAAATGGTTTTGTGCAGACATAAGATATAGATTTTAATGAATGGATAATGTTATGATTTATTTGATAGGAGTACTAACCTCACAATATTAGATTTCTTTGCTTCTTGCTTTTCTCTTGTCTTTCATCTTTTGCTTCTTTTTTATCTTTTTCCTTCCTTCTTTTTCTCACTCACCATCCCCTCTCTCTCCCTCTCTCTCACACACACACCTTATTTAGGGTGAAATTTAAAAAAAAAAGAAGTGTTTACAATACATAATCAGGAGAAATGTTTAAATTTTCAGGCCTCTAATTCCATTGCCTGTTAGTGCGATATGTGCATGTATACATAGCCAGCCAGCCAGCCAGCCAAACCAGCTCAAAAACTGAAGAAACCCATGTCGACAGTTTTGGTTGACGGTCTCTAACAGGGATGGTGGCTCACTCAATAGTAACCATAACGTGACCAGTGTCTTTTGGCAGCATGCCGTTTTGGGAGTGATCGATTTAAAAATTGGGAAAGAGCCTCATCAATGAATAATTTACTTTTCTCGCCATTTGTTAGGGAAGTGATCACTAGGTCTGAATTTTCAAAAAAACAAAGGACTAATTTAGCAGAAACTTACTTTGCAAATTGACACCCCTTCAAAACATATTTTGGGGGTAAACTAAAAAAACCCAAAGAAACTCATTTTTTCTAGACATGATGAAGAAAAATGTTAAAATTTCTCAGTTTGTTTGCTCTATTGGAGTGGCCAGTATGTATTAAAAATGCATACTTACGTAACTAGCCAGACCAACTTGAAAACTGAAGAAACATTTGTTGACAGTTTTGGTTGATGGTTTCTAACAGAGTATCAAATAGATGTAATGCATAGATAAGTGCGCTAAAATAGAATATTATGATAACATAAACAAGTGCAAAACCATTTCAGATAGTCACCCAAAAGAAACCATCAAGATCACCTTATATTCTGTATATCGAAATATGTACCTATCTTCTCACTGTTTTGCATTTTGTAAATATACTTTACACTTTCTGGTTGGGTTTTGTTTTTTATCTTTTGGAGGAATTGCTTATAGGAACTGTCTCTCTATCAGAGGCAGGGTTTTTTCCTCAGATGGTTAACCCCCTGAGGGATGAGTTTTATGGCCATGGTTATCCTCAAGTAAGGCACATGGATCAGTAAGTCAAGGAGGGACATATCTCTGCTATGTTTTTTTAGGCACAGCAACAACATCATACAATGCAACATCCAATATGTATGAAAATATGTTAATAGAATATGTATTATCTTGTCTGTGGGACTATACTGAAGACTTGATGAAATGTTATCTCATCTGTGGCTATGAACTAGTTAATAGAGACCTCTTTCACAATGTGTCTGAACTGGCAGATGCATTATCAATTTCTCCATACAAGCAAATAGTATTTTCCTTGTTATTTTTGTTTTCATTGGTTATTCTCTCATATCAATCTTTCTAACGTCAACGTCTTTGCTCTCTTTTCTTCACTTTTTTTCTTTGACATCTTTCATTCCCATTCTCTTTTTTTTTCTTCCTTCACAATTTTTTTGTATTCTTTTAATGTACTTCTTTTTTTTCTCTCCATCCTCATCTATCTTGTTCTATTGTCTCTCTCTTTCTGTTTCTTTTCAGTCTTTTCTCAGCTCTTTTATTACTTCCCGATCTCCTCCTTGTCTTTTATCATTCTTGCTTTTCTTCTTTTCTACTTCCTCTCCTACCCTTTCCTTTTCTTCTTAATTCAACTGGCTGCTCTTTTTGACACCCATTTCAAATTCTCTCCCCTTTTATTAGAAACTTTCAACCAAAATGATCAACATAGGTATCTTCAGTTTTCAAGTCTGGCTGGCTCCTACGTATGTATCATGCATACATCCTTTGCCAATTGAGTTTGGGAGGTTGAAAATTTCAACATTTACTCCTTATCATGTCTTGAGGAAACATTTCTCTTGATTTTTGATTCTGCCCATACATGGATTCTCAGTGGGGGTGTCAGTTTGTAACATAAATTTTTGCTAAATAGATCCTTAGTTTGTATCTTGCAGTATTTACACTTGTTTTTTGAAAATGCTAACTCTTTTTTTAGTGATCATTACCCAACAAAAGATAGGAGAAATAACTTATTCATTGATCACCCATTTTCCAATTTTTTTAATTGATCACCCCAACACAGCATGCCAAAATACGTTGGTCACATGATGGTTTCTATTGAGTGACTAACCAAACCTGTTTCTTCTTTTTTTCAAACAAAATAGAAAAGGAAGAAACTCTCTTTTTTTTTCACTTTGATTGCAACTCTTTATTTTCAATAGATTCTCTCCAATTGACTGAACTCCATGTACTCTTAATCATTCAAGTTTCCATTATCATGTATGGATCCTAAAATGATACATTTTGGTGTCAGCACTGGTAAATTAGGTATTCATTTTAGGGACCCAAATCTCTTTCTGATCACAAAGCACTAGTCCATTCCTCGGCTACTTAGTGAAGCGATAAAATCAGGCAACTTTATAATTCCACCCACTCAGAATATTTTTTAGAAATACTAAAAGACTTTTGAAGTCTCTCAAGGAATTAAAATTTCTTTTATCAACTCATTCAGACAGGAAGCGCGAGTAGGTGTGCTTCAAATTTCATGACACTCATGAATGAAATGCCTGAATATGGCAGCCATTTTGAATATATTATGAGGTCACATAATCATTATATTTGTATAATTTAACCATAAATGAAATTATAGCCTCCGAAATTATATATGACTTCCCATCCTTTATATCCTTGCCGACCCTGCTTTGTAACACTTGAAAAAACCTCGGCCTGAATGAGATTAGAGAATTCTCTAAAGACAAGAATAAATGGTTGTCTGAAGGTGAAATATCTTGAGAATACAGTGGATGAGTGAAAACTGCCTGCGAAGCCATAACAATTTTTGCCTGGCAAAGGAACATGTGGACTAGCAACATTTTTGTGGAACTACGCCTTTTTTCTTAACTAATTCCCGACACATTTTGAGTTAAAATCTGTTTACTTAAATTTGATTCATCTTTGTTATCATCAAGAAGAAATACTGAACAATCTCCTATTCCAGTCTACTTCTTTCTGAAATGCAATAAATATTCGGAACAATTTGTCTTCCCTAATACGAACACTTGTGTGAAGTTCAACCAGAAATAATTTCATTCAAGCTTGGTTTATCATTTTCTCCCACTATGAACTTACATATATGTACACATAAGACTGTCAGCCTTAAGTATCCATAGTTACAACCTACCACCCAATGTGAATCTATATTCTCCCATTACTACCAAGTCACTTACCTTGCTTACAACTAAACTTTCATTCTTTTTCATTCGATGTTAATATGTTATAAATAAATCCTCCTGTTAATGTTGTTACATGAAGTCTTGTTGATTTTTCCATCTATTTATAACTATTCCAAATACTTAAAGATTGTAAAGAGTGACCAATGTTTGATCTCTCCCTATTCACAAAATTATGTGGTTTTCACGAGCAGACTATTGCCAGTGATTATTTTGAGCGGACTTCTGTTTTATATTTTTCATGAATAAATTAGTTGTTAGAAACTGTTAGTCAAAACTCTCAATATCAATATAGTTATCAACGTAGGTTTCTTTGATTTTTAAGTTGGTCTGACTGACTATCAATCACATGTATAGGTTACACCAATGGAGCTAGAGGGCTAGAAATTTTAACATCCACTTGATATTATGTCAAGGGGGAAACTTTTTTTTTAGATTCCCTTGCTAAGTAAGTTGTTAAGGGTATGTGTGTTTAATTTGCAATGTAAATTTATGTTGCATCCATGCTTTTTTTTTTGTTGAAAATTTGGACTTTTTTTACTAATTACTACCCAACGAAAAGTGAGAGAAGTAACTCATCCATCGATCTCCACTTTTTGCAGTTTCTTCAGAGATCATCCCAAACATGGCGTGCTGCCGAAGAATATTGGTCAAATTACAGTTTCTATTGAGGGACTAATTTTGATTAGGGGTACATTTTATTCTTCTCATAAATAAATGGATGTTATACTTGAGTTT
Source organism: Thysanoteuthis rhombus (assembly GCA_963457665.1). Lineage (NCBI taxonomy): Eukaryota > Metazoa > Mollusca > Cephalopoda > Oegopsida > Thysanoteuthidae > Thysanoteuthis > Thysanoteuthis major. Next base: position 60,389,554 of record OY735206.1, on the reverse strand, counting down.
TCATTTGAGCCATTTCCAGCTTTGATTAAAAATTGAATTTTGTACTGCAGGTATATCTTGATTAGCAGGGTTAATTATTTCCCAAATTTTCTATACAGTTAAAATTGAACTGTTTAAGATCTTATTATTATAATTTAATGTGTTTTTTTTCAGCTTATACTTAGTTATTTCAATTTGTACAGCAACACCTTAACTATACTACATGAAACCCGCTCTAATCAAGGTATTTCTATACTCTTAGAGGGTTCTTTTATGATCTAAGATTCAAAATAAAATTCTCTAAATTTAATATCACCTTAGATTCATAGCTAAATCATAACATTTCATTGGATTACAGTTATGAGCTTTTTTAATTACTTACGATTTGCAGTTAACAAAACTGCATATCTCAATCAAATTATCAAAGATACTCATAACTGATACGAAAAAACCCGCCTATATTTGGGATAAACTAACCATCACCTTCATTCATATTTTTTGTTGGTTGAGGTTCTAATAGGTTCTAACATTTATACCTTTGACATACATAAAAAATAGATACCAAAACTTGTTTAAAATTTTTATAATAGATAAAAATCATTTTTTTGTTGTTCAATTTTTATGTACTGTACATTCTTGAATATAGATCAATTTGAAAATTGAGCATAAAATATCAGAAAATCAACTGACTCAAATATAAGCTGACTGTCATTAGGAAGAAAATCCCCTTCTTAAGAATACATTGGTTATAACACTTGGACAGCTGTCACTGAAATATGAATTTTTTTCATCTTCAACATTCTGATCATTATTTCCTGATTGTAAAAGTGAAATTCTCATCACTGATGAGGAATCTATCCGCCCCCCCCCAAATGATTTAAACAGGATATTGCATAACACACATTATATACTGCCCACATAGCATTTACTCCAGAACAACGGATGTTATTGCTCAATAATACGCATTGTGTCTATCAATGCTGTATTCATATAGGCAAAAAGTATCAGCCATTTTTGACTGACCTGATTATGAATTCAACTGCTGATTTCGGACCATTTTTTCAGTTAAAAAACTCTCTTCTTACATTCAAAAATACACTGTACATCCGAAGCATATTCCCAACAAAAAAACCCAAGATAAATAAAGGTGATGGTTAATATTAATTAACAGACATTACTTAAAAATATTTCATTCTTTTCAGAGCATCACATGTTAACCACCTATGTATTGTCCCAAGTATAAGCATTTTTTCAAATATTTCATTCTTTTCTAAACATCTCAAGTCAACTCTTAATGAATTATCATGTATAGACATTTTTAATGTATTATTCTTCTCAGATCATCATGAGTTAAACTTTTATTTTGGACCAAACCAATATTTGAGCATACTGTTACATTTTAGAGCAAGAACTGGCCTATCCTGAACTTCTTTCCTTAGGCAGAACCAATTTTGCAAGAACAGTAGCAACAATCAGGGCAATGATTTCAGCTATTTTTCTGCTAAATGTCGAGTTTTTATAGCTATTACAAAGTGGGAAAAAATCTCTTTTACTGTATAGCAAGGATTTTCTCTACATAAATAAACATACTGTATATAAAAAAAATGATATACCTATATGTGCAAATAGATATATACTGTATATATCCAAGTTTTTATGCAGCAGCCTTCTAGCTTTAGGGATGAAATTAGGCAAATTATCGATGTATGTCAGCTCCTTTATTTTTAGTTAAAATCATAGACGAAAATAAATAGGAATTAGCTTTAGATAATAAACCTCGAATCTCACCCTATATGCAAAACATCATTTCCTCCGTCTACTGTCTACAAAAGCTCTGAATGCATGTGTTCATTTGCTCATTTGTCCTGACTTTCTTAGTTGGGTACTTTCTTCATTGATGCCTATAGTGATGTCAGCAAGTGGCAGGAAAAATATGTGGAGACAAATTCCTTTGTCTTCATCAACCACACCATCTTGTTGCTTTATAGAACCAACTACCATTACTACTCTCCGCTACAATACAGGAACTATCATACCAATAACTAGTGACCTTTTGATGTAAATAGATTCATTAGAACCTATAGATGCTTGCCCTGTCAATTCAGTAGATTTTTTTATAAGCTGTATAATATGCTTATAGCAAAAAAATTGAATAAAAGAATAAAAAACAACATATTTCTTGATTCTTATATGATATATTCTTAATTTACTAATAACTATATATGCTCTAAAATAAAAAAGTTGAAATGTGATAAAAATTGTTCTGGAAAGGGTTAAGGGACATAACTCAATTCGAAAAATTGATCTGTTAAAGGGTTAAAGAGATAGAAGATAGTATTATTGGAAAATGAGAAGGCAGATACAGGTCTTTGGATGAATGATCTAGAGATGGCTTAGATCTTAGTTGTAGAGGCAGACAGAGGAAGAAAGCACAATGGAGAAATATAGATTTCTTGTACAATTCACAAACAACCTTTTATCTTCAACTTAACAACAAAATGGTGACAGTGTAATTTCCTGATCAATGCTCTATCTCTTCCCTAATCATGAGGTTTTGTAAATATATCCAGGAGCCATGGAATGTGCCTCTGTAAGTTAATGGAAAAAGAAAGTTCATTTTAGAACTGCATGGAACACTGAAGGGCCTCAATCTTCTCCCTGTGTTTGAATAGTCATCGGAATCTGATTTTATTAAAGGTCATACATCCAAGTTTGGTTCTTTGCAGATTTTTCAAATTTGATAATTGTTATAGTTGTATAGAAAAATGTTCAACTCAGTTTTAATTTGAAGATAGTTTTTTCTCTTTTAAATTAATCATTGTGACTTGATTTCCAACAGGGTATTTCTGGACAACCTAGAGGGGAATTTAAAATCTAGATCAAGGAATATAATTCATATATAAACCTCATAGAATAAGATATCCTATGACTGACTATAATCAAAGACTATTATGAAGTAAGCCATACTAATTTTGAGGGGACTTTCGGTTGGTTTTTATAGTTTGTAATGTACAACTGGATTTCAATAACAATTGACATTGTATTCATAAAAGTAGGTAACATTTAGAGTATACTCAATTAGTGGCTGAATGCACAAAGAAATTTGTGCTTATGGAAAATTTTCCATACCTTTTGCTCACCCTGGGAATCAAAACCTTGGTGTGTGAGGTAGATATGCTAATCATTACATTATCCAAGCAAACAGTAGGGAACCTACTGATCACCAATTAAGGTAGATGTAGGATTAAGCAGAAAGATACTTTGTATGGAACAGCTCAACTACTTAACTGACCTAATGATTAAGAATCCAGCCTAGTTTCGAATCGAGCTCTCAGCATAAATACTACCTCCTTTTGACTTTACCACTAGCGATGATGCTTGCATGATCCTTTTCCTCCTTGGTCACTTCTGGTCATGCATTTGTGAATCGTCCATGGTGCCGCAGGGAATGGACAATAGAGAATTACGTTTTGTTTCTACTCGTAGATTGAAAGGGTGGGGGAATTGTCTTTTCTTTCTTTTTATAACAGACTGTTTTCAATTCTTTGTTTGTTTTCAATAAAATGATCTTTACTTGTTGATCCATACTTCCCTCTTCACTTCTTTCATCTTTTATTAATATAAAAAATATCTTCACATTGTCATGAATCAAATGTATCGTGGACCCCTATTCAATAATTTTGATAAAGTTCTGTTGTTTGATAATATTGTTTATAATATCATTTATGTATCTTTTAAATGCTATAAAATGTATATTATCACCATATATGAAGGAATGGGTTATAATTTCTAAAGACTTTCAATTTCAATGTTCAGATTTTATATGTGCATTACTGTTTTGCTTAAAGGATTTGAGAGAATGTCACAAAAGAAAGAATGTATTATTTATGTTTTTCATGCTCATATAACAGCAGTATCAAATGATTGGCATTTCTTTCTTTCTTAATAATAAGTTTTATGGAAGACTTTATTCTGTAGAAGTTTCTGGAATAATCTAGGACAGGGGTAAAGAACCTCTTCATGTTTAATCTTAAATTTTCAGAATGTTTGCAGCAAAATTCAAAGTTCTAAACATTTGTTTAATAACCTAGGTCTTAATTGAACATTTTAACGACTTTTTTGAGATTGCTCTTTTTGCAAGAAAAACATGCAGACTCTTATGGTCCTGATTTTCCAATGCTTTCTTGCAAAAAATCAATCTCCAAAAAGTCATTAAAAGGTTAGTAGAGTTTTCCATGCAGGTTCCCACCCCTTATCTAGGATATTCTGGCTGAGTTGGTCCAAACATCATCCTTGGAAAATCTTAATGGGAAAAAAAGCCTGAGAGGAAGATTTTGGTAGATCAATTCAGATCTTTCCTCTTCCTTTTCACTCTACTCTAGTGAATTAAGCCAGTGCTCAGAGAGAAGAAAATCTCATTTCGAAGACTTGGCACAATCACAGTTGAGAAAAAGCAGGATTGTCAGAAACAGAAAGCAGTCAATTTCAGCTTGTTCTTGCTGCCATTGTCATCATCATCATCATCATCATCATCATCATCATCATCATCAGTCTTTTAGAGTCCGTTGTTGGACACAGATTTCCCCTGGATTGGCCACACCTCTCTATCGTGGGCGTTACGGAGCCAATATTTTCTTTACCTGTACTGTTTGTCTCACCATCTCATATTCTGCCAGCCTTGGTTCTGCATGTGATCTCTGAGGATCCATGTTGTGAGTCATGATGTCCATCGGTTGTCTGTCAATCTTGCATCATGACCAGCCCATAGCCATTTAAGTTTCCTAATGGTTTCCACGATGTCTTGGACTCTTGTTTTTTCCCTAATATACTGTGCAGTCTTGTGGTCTCTCCATGTGATGTTGAGCTTGATTCTCTCACGTGCATATTGCATGGTTCTCAGTTTGAGGGTTAATCTTTTAGTTAGGTTTTATGTTTCAGCTTCGTAGGTGATTATTGGGAGGATGCATTGGTTGTAGACATTTTTTTAGGACTAATGGGATTTCACTTCACTCACCTGACAACAAAAATACCAGATCAATCACTAAAAAAACCCAGATAAGCTAAAAAGAAAAACTAGATCGCAGAAAAACTACCAAGTAAATAAATAAGTGCATATAATGCAAGAAAAGCTAAACAAATCATTTATTTAATACTTACATTGCAATATAAAGTGTACTACTTCAATTCTGTGTTCAGCTTTGGAATGTACCTTGTGTCACTGGAACAAGGTACTAACACTGTAATTAAGCCCAGGAAATCTTTCCCTGTTGTTATAAATTCATTTCGATTATGAATTTTCTTCCTTTCTATTTATCTTTATTTTTCCTGCTGACAAATTTTTAAAATGTTAAAGCAAAAACTCTTTAAAAAAAAATTAATTTCTTTATCTTTTCCAGTATACTTTTCAAGTTTCTTCCATCCATGGAAACATTACAGTAAATATTTGCTCTCAGGCATGCATATTCAGTTTAACTCTGCATTTTGATTGGAAAAATATCTTGATTTGACTTTTAAAAAACAAAAACAAACGTCAAACTTCTATTCATGTCTGGTGTGTATAAGATCATTTACATTGTAGAGCTGCTTCCCTTACATTTACATAGTGGATAAAAAATATGACCCCTCAGCAGTTAATTGGTAAAAAACGTGCATTAATCTCCCCTAAATGAAATGCACCCATTTTAAGGAACTCTACTCAATAAATTCTCACTTTAACGCTACCATCAACAAAGTATTTACATACACTTCCATTTTGTTGGGTAGATGTGCCCTGACATAGATAAAGACCTATGGAATTATAGAAATAAAACATCAGAAATCCAGCCAGGCATTGAAAATCATAGATCTAGGTGGAAAAACCCAGCACTGGCAATACTGGCTGAACTTAGAAAAGGAAAATCTTGAAATTTCTAATGTCTGTAGTTACTAACAGGGTACCATATGCATCTTTTGAGTACTTCACAATAGAGAGTCCCTTGGTGTCTACAGTGGAGGAAGGGGTGATCATTTTGAATTCTCTTGTTCAAGTATTAGTCAGCAAAAATACCGTCTAAACTATATGAAACTATATATAAGTTTTTATTTTGTATATAAATCCACATGCGCACAATACATGAATAGGTCTGTAGGTATATATGAGGATGGATCAATAAATCCATACCATTAAACAAATCATGAGCTGAATTTTGATCATAAAATTTCACTATTTGATAAATATTCAGCATTGAATTAAGTTATCTATGGAGCAGGAACATGGAACCTAACCAAAAGATTGCACAGTATATTAGAGAGAAAAAAAAAGGAGTCAGGGATATCATAGAATCAATTTGAAAACTCAAATGGCAATGGATTGGTCATATTGTAAGAATGTTAGACAACCAATGGACATTACAACTCCCAAAGTAGATCCCCAAAAATCATATGTGAAACTGTAGCTGGCAAAATATAAGATGGCTTGACAAACTAGACTAGTTCAGAAAATATTGGCTCCACGATACCCATGATAGAGAGGTCTGGTGAATCCTGGGAAGTTCTCTGTCCAATGAAGGACACTAACAGGCTGATGATGGAGATAACAAGTATTCAATATTTTCCTGTTAAATTTCTTGATTCTTGAAATGACTTCAACAGATGCAGAGAACATTTTAATCTTTTCTTTGAAGTGGAAACATAAAAGGGAAACAGAGAATTAAAAAGAAAAAATACATTTTTGGAAATAATTCTGTTTTGTTGACAACAGCCAACAAAATAGGATAGTCTGATTTAGGAACATTGCACTATCAGAATTTTATTAAATAATAAAAAAAATCGAACAGCAATTGTTAAAGCTAGGATTGTTAATATTGAGAGAATAATCACTGATGAAGCCTTTTCTCTTCAGTTCCATTTGGAACTAGCATGAATGATTTGCAAGTATTTATAAACAACATTCTTTATAGCAAGAATTTCTCAATTGGGGCTGTTTGCACTTTAATAGAGGGTTGAGTTGATAAGATACCTCACTTATTTCCTCTTTTACAGTGATTTTGTAGATCTTCTTTTCAAAGATTTCTTTTCAAAATAATTTAGCTTCTTAATGTTTTATGGGAATTATTTTTAGTTTCCTGAACGGAATATGATAAACCTATAGCAGTTGAAATGTGGTAAGCATTCTTCATTTGATAGCTTACCAAATACATAATTGCTACGTCAACACATCAAGTTGAAATGTTCAGTATCCAGTTATCAAATACAAACCGTTCCCAGAATAATCAATTTGGAAGACATTTGAAATTTCCTTCTGGCAGAAAGAAAACCCTCTTTTAATATAATAAAAAACAGTAAATTGAAAGACTACAATCTCATCACTGAATTGGAACATAGTGATCTGTGCAAACTTTGTAAGTAATTTTATCAGACATGTCCACAAAACAGTGATTTTCACTCATTCTGCATGTACGGTTTCCAATAATTGATGATTATAGCAGGTCTTCCTGCACAACAATGCATATTGGGCAATGCTTGTTTCCATTTCAAATGATATGGATTTGTTAGACAGAAAACAAATACCTTTCTCTGTATGCATATTTATGATATGTTGTATAAATATCTGCATATGTTTTTTCTAGCATCATACTACACGTTTTTATGAAAAGTACGAGTCGCTGAGTGGGAGAGCTTTGGGGCTCCATATGAGGTCAAGGAGTTGAACTTAGCAGAGGATAGAAACTGATAATTTTCTTATGTTCTGTCTCTCTGACACAGAGTTAACTAATTGAAATTTAATCTCAAAATACTTATCTAAATTGAAGAAGACATCACAAGCACAGATGGCGTATCATTTATTTATGTTCAGACAACCACTACTAGTAATTGTTCGTGTTTAGTAAATGTAACAGACAGTGTAATACGATATGTAAACAAGCACTGATAAAAACAACCGAGAGAGTCCGTGTTCACAAAGGAAGGAAAAGAGAGAACCGTGACTAAGAGAGAAAGCAAGAGAAGGAATCAACATAGAGGTTTTGAAACTACTAGTACTGTAACTAAGTAAATATTGTTTAAAAAGTTAGCGCCACCTGCAAGTCGATATCTGGTGTATTTTTAAAAAAAGATACATATCGGAGGAAAAGTACAATAAATGATGAGTTTATTTGGATAAAGATGGACTTTGTTTTTCATGAAACCAACTTTCTCTTCACAGCCTCCCTTGTCAGACAAAATGCATCTTCAAAGTTGAGCCCTTAGGTTTCATTGATGCAGGCTGAAAACATAATGCATATATTGCCAGCTACACCAACTTGAAAACTGAAGAAACCTATGTTGACACTCTTGGTAACTGTTCTGGTTGATAGTTTTTGATTTTGTTGGAAGTGGGTGGAGAATGCATTTCAGGCTACCTTTAGAAAAGCTAGATATTAAATGCAAGGTGAATAAATCAGCTAAAAGTGATCCCCTTTACCTCATTTGATTCTGCAAGATCAAAAAGAAAGATGTAGACTTGGACTTTAATTTTTCATCATGATTGTAAAGCTGCTTTTTCTTTTATGGGAGATGACGGAGGATATCTTCTATCACTTACCTGAAAAGAGAAATAATACATGATTAGAAAACAATGGAAAAGTGAAGAGATAATTCTTTGCAGAACAAAGATATTGAAAATTGGTCTAGTACTATAAGGTCTGAATTTGAAAAAACAAAACAAAAAACAAGCATTATTGTTCCTGGACACAAAATAAGGGATTAATTTGATATAAGCTTACATCGTAGATTGAACCCAAATCTAAAACTTATTGGGAGGGGGGGATATTTTTTTCTTGACATAATGATAAAAAAAGGAAGACACATCAAATTTCTGACTACTGTTGTTTCTCTAAGTTAATATTTTATTAGCTCCTGATGTTTTCCTAAGGCTTGTAACTGATGGACCACAGTTGAGTGATTCCATTAGCAGTGAGGAGCTGAATAAACTTCAAAGACAGTTCCAAGATATCCCCAAAAATATGACGCTGGGGACTTTTGCATCAACCTCAAAATGAATTTCAAGGGTTTATCAAATTATTTAGGTTACATTGCTACTATCTGTGTCTTTGTTCATGCTGTGCTTCAATTAAAAACCAAAGTAAGAATTTGGATGGAGGCACATGATATATACATATATATATTCCATGCATGGTGTTATGTGACAAGAAAAAGTGTTTGAACCATCTTTCACTGCTGTTTTTGTTGGAAAGTTCTAAGAAATGTCTGAAGATAGTCTTCTCAACATGACCAGTATGAAGGTTGATTAAGACAGACAAGAGGGAGACAAGTGAACTCTATTCATTGGCTATTTTCGAAGATGAGTTTGTTTATTTAGTTTCTTAAGTAGACTGTGGTACATTTGTTTAGCTATTTACACTTATGGTCATTCTGGGCAGCATAGAGAGAGAGAGAGAGAGAGAGAGAGAGAGAGAGAGAGAGAGAGAGAGAGAGAGAGAGAGAGAGAGAGAGAGAGAGAGAGAGAGAGAGAGAGAGAGAGAGAGAGAGAGAGAGAGAGAGAGAGAGAGAGAGAGAGGGTAAAATGAGATGAAGTTCCAACAGTCAGGGACTCCAACCAAGGATAAGCTTGAAATGTTATAATGGCCACTAAAAAACACATATAGAAAAGCTGGAAATTTCCTTCTTCCTACAACTCTTTTTGAGCCAGTATTGTTTAATGTTCAGAAAATGAGGCATGTCTTGGTGGATGCAGAGTAAATAAGAGATTACATTCACTATACAATAGTTTTTGCCTTGATGCTCCAGTGGTAATTTAATACATTTGAGGTTTCACAACATATTTTTCTGTCTGTAACCATTTTTCTTACTTTTATCTGCACCCCCAAAAGCTGTCTGAAAATTCAATACTGTTTGATACCACAGAAAGCGACAATAATATTTTATTCAACAAACAGTAGCATTTCAATTTGGCTGACGTGATAATGCAATGTTTGTCCATATTCAGAGCTTTCATATATTGCGCTTGAAGAGGGAGAATCACTGCCTGACGTCTGCTGTTAACACTGAAACACAAAAAATGTTTCTTACCATGCAGTGATATAGATAAATACTGCCATGGTTAGTGACAAGAGAAGGCAATGAGACTAAATTTTCAAAAACAGAAAGTCTTCAAGATCTGTCCGTAAAGTATCCAGCCATTTTGATTATCTTGAGAACCAGTTATATGGCCTTGATGTAACTTGGCAACCAATCAGAGGGGAACTTACTGCACATGTGTGGACAGACACTTTTCCGTTGAACTTTTCAGCTAGCAGTGAAACGCCATCGGGTGAACGAGATTGAAGAGAAGGTGGCGAGCTGATTTCAGACTGTTTTGGAAGGTAGTGAGGATGCTGGGTTAAGTGTATGACGTCCCAAAGAGTATTTTAAAGCGGTGCCATTCTCTTAGTTGGCTATTTTAGAAAAAAAATTTTTAATCAATATTAAATGTCTGGATAATATCCGGACAGAACTTGTACGTCATAGATTTTGATGAAGTTACACTAGGTGTATGCTTGGTGAGATATTGGTCGTCCTATGCTCAAGTCTGCTGGTCAAAGCAATTTACATTCCAGTTCAATAAACTGTTCATCAATATTCAAGCCCACCCTTGTTCTAAGTGGATGATGCTTTTCTGCATGCATTATAATTGGATGATCCTACACTTTGCTTCAAATTTGGTTCGCAGCTTCAACCTGATCTAATCTACAGTGCATGAATATATTTAGTGTTTTTGCTTGTTTATGATTGGATATTTCTATATCCCAACCGAAATTTGGTTAAGATCTTTACTTTGAATCTTGCCCGGGATGCATGCTTGTATGAGGTTATATATCTATTGGATGATCCAATCACGGTTGGATGCACGCTGATCTTATTCCCTGTCCGAGATAATCTTGTCAGCTAAAACCATTAGTGTATCCATTTTCTGACAGAATGATCATTTTATTCATATATGAAAAAAAAAAATGTCTCTAACCAGTAAATGAAAAAAAAAAAAATCTATGAATAAAAATAAAAATAAATGTAAATTAGTCACTCAATAGTGATCTATATTGGCAGCATGTTGCATTGGGTATAATCAACCAAGAAATTGGAAAGTGGGGTGATCAATGAATAAATCATTTCCCTCAACTTTTGTTGGGTGGTGATCACTAAAAAAGTCATAATCTTTAAAAAAAAGTAAAAACTGTTTTTTTCTATACATAATCAGAAGTGAATGTTTAAATTTTCAGCCTTCTAGCTCCATTGGTATGGCTTGCATGCATGATACATATATACATACATACATAGCCAGCAAACCAACCAACCAACCAACCAGATGACCATGAAAATTGAAGGAACCTATTGTGACGGTTTTGTCAAATGGTTTCTAATAAATTTTTTAAATATATAAGACATGTCAGTTTGGCTCATTAGGTAAGAGAGCCACCTAACAATCGCTGGATTGTAATTTCAAATAACAGTAGGGAAATCTTAATTTCATACATCAGTTTGGTTTAACGTGTTAGGATAGGCAAACATTGAAGTGTTTACTACCCTAAATTTGGCAAGGATTGTTCTTGCTATGGAGAAAAATAAAGTTAACTCCAACTTGGACTGGGGTTTGATAAAAAGGTCACCTTGAAGCTGCTATTATTACAAAAAACTATTAGATAGGTGCAAAAGTTCCGAGTCATTTTCTCTGAGAACCAAAGACAGAATCCACAGTTGTTTTCTGCTGGGAATTTTTGCACAGAAGGATGAATGAAGAATGCTTGAATGTTGACTTTTCTTTTTCTCTTCACTTTTTTTGTTTTTTCATTTTCTGTCAACTTTTCTTTCAATATTTTTCTCTCTTATTTTTGTCATTGTGTGTTATTTTTAAAAAGATTCCTGTAAAAGGACAAAATAAGTTATCACCAGTTACACTACTCTGATGATAGTGTGAATAAAGACTAAAATGATAACCAAGCTAAGTAATTTTTCTTGTACATTGATCAAATATTGAATTACCCACACATAATGTTCTTGGGTACATCTTATGTAGAGTAGAATTCAAACAGTATGGAACAGTCTTTACCATAGAATACAAATGGTACAGTATTGTATGTAAAAACACTTTTGTTATTATAATAACATCACAGCTTGGGAATTCAAAGGATGTGTCCAAGACTACTTCATCTTGCCAAACAGGCTGAATAATAGCTACATCCAATTGAATGATGTTGCGACTACATACAATATGTGAAGTAACACTGATGATAAAGCCTTAAAAGAAACAATAAAATAAAAAAAATTGAATAGATATATCATTCATTAAATGGTAGAATATTTATTTATTTTGGATGTGAAAATGTCATCCAATTTTGAAATGAGCTCTCTCATTTTTTCTTTTATGAATTTTCTCTGTTTGTCATAAATAAAAAAATTCAGTGTAATTTTGTTAGCAATAAACAGTTTTCTACAATTTGAATCTTTTAAATCTATTTTTGCTATGTATGAATTTCTTTTATGCTTATTATTAAATGCTTTTAGGTCAGCAATGGCAAGCTTTGTGAGATCAATGAAGGAATATAATAATTTAATGATATACTGTGATTATATACCTTGATAATATTTGCAATAAAATAGAAGCTATTTGCAGAAATAATGACTTCAGTATCAACTAAATTTGGTTCAATGGCACAAAGTATCTGGTAGTTCATAAGAAACTGTCAATCAAAACTGCCAACATAGGTTTCTTCAGTTTCAAAATGAGTGCGGCTTGAAGGCTGTGTACGTATCACACTTACATATTATATCTACAGAATGACTTTTTTTTATTTTTTGAAAATGACCCCCAAAATGTTTTTTTTGGGGGAGGGTTCAATTTGCGATATAAGTTCATGCTAAATTGGTTTCTTAGTTTGTGTCCAGCAACATAAACTCTTGTTTTTTTAAAAATTACAAACTTTTTATAGAGATCACTGCCTAACAAAAGGCAAGAAAAGTAATTTATTAAATGGTCACCTCTATTTCTAATGTTTTCTTATTGATTCCTCCTAACACAGCATATGGCCACATTACGGTTTCTATCGAGTGACTAATCAGAATTGTTTTTTATGTATCATTCAAAGTTCAATAATTTATGAATCATAAGTTTATAAGGTGCTATAATAACGATTGTAACATGAAAATGTCCATTGGGTCAGGAATAAAATTCAGATATCAGTCTGTTCGACAGAAGATAGATAGGGAAGTATTGCTCTCTTCGAAAGAGAAAATTCATTTCTTTAGTTAATCTCTTAGTAGTGATTGCCAAATTCAATCTTGATATGATGAATGGGAATATAAAAAAGAAAGCTGATATATAATGATTACTATGTGTCGGAAATGATAATAAATTTACAATCATCCTGTTAGATTATCAAATACTATGTCCGATTATCAGTAAATATAACAAAAGGACATACGCTCAAAAGAATGATTGTTGTAAATCTAGATGAAAAGCATCTGAAAACCCCCCAACACTGGATTTGAATTACCTCCCTTTAATCTATTTCTGATCTCTACGTCATTTATAATAAAATTTATTTCTCTTACATGCTTGTGAGAGATTTGTTACTTTCCTGTTGTGGCAATGTGCTCGAATAACTAACAATCACATTTCAAGAGAAAAAAGTTTGGCCAAACAATTGAAAAAAACAAAACACTTTCTGGTATGTAAATTTTATCAGCTATTATCATGGTGTAACAAATAAGAAGTTACTTTTCAGATAGTAAGATGAAGGGGGAAATAAACTTGTTTGGTTAATCAATCAATAGAAACCATCAGGTGACTAACATTTTGGCAGCATGCTATGTTGAATTAAAGAATTGGTAAAAAGGGTGATCAATGAATAAGTCTGTCTTTTCATATTCTATTGGTCGGTGATCATTAAAAAGTCTGAATTTAAAAAAGGTTAGTGTGGTCATAGCCGGACAAAAATAAAGGACCAGTTTACTATATACTAATATTGTAAATTGAACCCCCAACTAAAGACCTATTTTGGTTTGGATATTCAAATATTGATAGGTGTATGCTAAAATTTCCAGCTCTGCAACTCGTGGCCAGTATGTATGATACATGCACTGACAGTTCTGGTTTACAATTTCTAATGACTGGAAATGTTACACGTTTGTTGCAATGACCTCTTTCCAATAATCCTGTGATGATATGACATCTCTATGAAATATTAACTAATCACAAATCCAGTAAAAGCAAAAATTATGGCTCATTGTTGAGCCTTTCTTTCATATTCTCATGTATTCAAAAGAAGATAGGGAGGTGTGGCTGACCTAATGGTTAGCAACTCAGGAAATGGAATTGATGGACTGAGTTCAAATTTCAGCTAGGGCAGTTTGTGTTCACCTTGGTAAAGGTGTGAATCATCCTTTCTCTCTTCCTGCAATGGGTAAATAAAAGGACAAACTGGACTCTCCAGTGTTGGTTGGTAATCAGTCAAGGCAACAGACAACTGTGAAGTAAAACTGGGAAAGGCTGAGCCTTTTCTGGATTCAGTACACTGTTCCAGAGGAAACCAACAGTTGGTTCAATGGTGCCAATTAACAATGTGTAGTTGAATGCAAAGATCCCGTGCTGTCTCCAGCCATCTTGGTTGAGTCTTGCCCCTAGTCCCAGGCTGACAAGGACAAGAAAGTAAGGCTGACTGAGCTCAATTCTCCCTCATTTTGATCAAATTCAAATCATGACTTCTGACCCTGCAGTGCAACTGCACCACTCCAAACTGATGCAATGGTTGTCATTGATTCTGAAATATGGTAATTGGTATAGATAGAAAATAACCTCTTTGATAATTTTCCTGCTTTGTTGGAAAGTAAGGAATGAATTGATGATGAATTGGTTTATATTCCTCAGACAAAAAAGAGCTACAATGATTCACATACCAACATCTATATGATGTAGCATTTGTTGACTATGAAAACGCTTTTGATTATGTGGAAAGGCCCAAGGTCATTATCGCAATAGGAACAATAAGGTGTAGACTCCGTATATGTCAGTACTGCAAAATATCTACTGACAGAGCAGTACTTTCATCAGGATATAAAAAGACTCTGATCCCTTTCAACGAGAAAAAGGAGTAAGATAAAGAGATACCAGCTCATCCAAAGTCTTCACAGCCTGCCTTGAGATGATTTTCTGAAACATAGTCTGGGAACATAAGGGAATCAGAATAGATGGCAAATACATAAGTAACCCCAGATTTGCTGATGACATTGTCCTCTTTGCTAAGAACCTTTATGATTCTCAAATAATGCTAAATGAATAAAATAAAACAAGCAAGAAAAAAAACCTCCACATGAACCTCATCAAAACAAATGTCATGTACAACAAACACAGAGCTGGAGAAAGAAGACCACTATATCTACTTAGGACAATGAATCTCCATGAAATTCGCAGAAGAAGAAAGAATAAAGCAAAGAATCACACTAGGTTTGCCAGCTTATGGTAGAACAAGCTCGATTTTCAAAACCAAAAATTCCACTAGTCAATAAAACAAGATAAAGCAACTCATCCATCTTCCTGATAGTCACTAATGGAGATGAAACATGGAGCATAACCATAAGATTGACCCTCAAACAATGAACCATGCAATGTGCACATAAGTGAATCATGCTCAACCTCACATGGAGAGATCATTAGATAACACAGTACATTAGAGAGAAAAGAAGGAGTCTGAGATATCATATAAACAATAGGAAAACTCAAATGGCAATGGGCTGGTCATGTTGCAAGATTACCAGACAACCACTGAACATGATGACTCACAATGTGGATCCCCAGAGATCATATGCAAAATTGTGACCAACAGAAAGTAAGAGGCTCTGTGATGTACATGATAGAGAGGTGTGGCAAATCCTGGAGAAAGTCTATGTCCAATAACAGATGCTAAAAGGCTGCTGCTACTGCTGCTGCCGATGATGATAAACCTCACTTCAACACTGGCTTTCTTATCATAATACTAAATTCTGACTGTAAATCTGAGAGCTTTATTCAAAATGGTTTCATTTAGGATATAAAGCAAAGTAACCATGGACAATGGTTTAAAAGCTCTTTACTGCAATCCAAATTTTATGGAAAAGTCAAAGGAAGAAATTAAATCTTTGACTGATATGACATTGAAAATGACACTAGTATGACTTTATCATGGCAATGTTGATATTTAAACATTCTCTGGCCGAGATAAAATGTAGTGTATGAATTTTTTTATTGTGAGACCCCCCTGCACATTTGCATGTGGATAAGTGCAAAAACTGCTTAGATACACAAGCATATTGCTGCAGATGGCAGGTTGTACACCTAAACCCACCTGGTGCATACAATCGAAAGGTAATGCCCTAGGGACTGATTTTCAGGAACTTTGCTATGACCCACAACTATAACGAACTTATGCAGTAAACCTCAAGTAGAACAAACTAATTGGGGTAGGAGGTTGTCGCTGAAGCCATAAGTTTGTTTTACCTGTTGGTAAATAAGATTTACATTTTTGTGGATCACTGTATTTAACGAAGATCATTCAGTAAATCCAAAGATGATTCAGTTCCACCTCATTCAATTTTCAACTTTAGCTAATATGTTCACCGCATTCAGTGAGATTTGTTTGGTAAATAAAAAGGAAATTCAGTACTTTTTGATTCTATGGGTTAGGTCAAACATGAAAAAAAATCCCTTGCAAAATATTTGTACAGATATCATCAGAAACAAGAAGCACATGGAAGAATTCTATCAATCAGAACAATGACATAGTATTCCTGATTTTAATTCTTATTTTGATTTCATGATTTTTTTCTTTTGAAACTTCAATTTTGAATTCAAAATTCAATCCAATCTACCCAAATGTTACCTGAAACAATTACTATGCTGAAGAATTCTGTCATATTAAAATAACTCGGCATTAGTGTTTTGAAATTCCCCAACATTTGCCAGACCTCTCTATCATGGGCATCACAGTAATTTCTGAATTTATCTAGCTTGTGATGCCATCTTACTTTCTGTCGGCTACAGCTGTGCACCTAATCTATGGGGATCCATGTTATGAATTGCTATGTCCAGCAGTTGTCTGACATTCTTGCAATGTCTCCAGTCCATTCTCATTTGAATCTTTGTAACTGTTTCTATGATGTCTCAGACTCCTACCCTCATCTCAATAAGTTAGCTGATTTTTATTACAATTTATTTTCAATTTCATTTCATTTCAAGTTTTTGAAACATGGATTTAGTCTAAATTATTGATAAGCAAAGCACATATAAATCTATTAGAAACCTCCTATGTCTTAAATTTGTTTTGCTTTAAAATTAAATCAAATAAGAAAATCTGGCATAAAATTATCATTGATAAATTATTTTGTATTAAAACATTATTGTTTGCTTTGTAGTTTTTTTCATGAAATTATTGTGAGCTTCCTATGTAAATTATTGTTTGCTTTGTAAAAAAGTTGAAAATGAAAGAGAATTTATTGATAATGACTTAACTATCTTCAGCACAGTTATTGTTTCAGATAAAATTAAGCAAAAGATTTTTTTCTTGTTTGTCCCAACCCCCCAAATCAGAAATTACTGAAAGTTTGTTACGGACCACTTGTACGCTGTATTTATTGAAGTTTATTTGGTGAATCCAAAGTTAGTTCGGATGAATTCCCATGTTTGTTAGAGCTGAAATTTGTTATAGGGAGGGTTTACTGTATTTCATATAAGATCTCTGGTAACAAATGACTAAAAATTTGGCATAAAGTACTTGGGAAATATCATAGTACTTCATCAGTCTTAGGCATGATTGTAGAATAGTGTAGTTATTAAATATAAAGTCTTGTCAAATCAATATCAATCTTTGAATTCCTGGGTAGAATTTATCAATTCTGCTAAATCCGAGCATCCATATTTGAATATTCAAAAATGTAAAAAAGAAAGTAAATTATATAACAATGCTGGCTAGATTATGGTTTAGAATTGCTGAAATTCCCCAAATGTAAGGCAACATTTCATTTATAGCTGTAATGGTAATAAGAAAAAAATTGATGCATGTGGCTGAAGAACAAGAAAAAGCAGTATGTGGCACTACATGTTAGCCCAAAATGCTAAAGTTGATACCATCAGAACAGTGATCCCCCTCTCTTTCAGTTTTCTCTTTCAATCATCATTACAGTTTCATTTTTTTTCCATGGAGAGAATGATAGAAATTCTGGACTTTTGGAAAGTCTAAAAAAATTACTTCCGGATGAAGATTCCAAAACTTGAATGAAGGGGATCGGTTGGAAAATTTGGACGTATGGCAGACATTTTCCAAATTATTTGAATACAAAAGTAGTGTTCTGATTTTAAATGAAATAGCAATATTCATTTACTTGCTGGTCTTTTTTTTAATGTTGGTATGGGCCACACTCTGTTCACAAGTTCTATTATGCTCTTTTGTTGAGTGACTACTTCCCATAAACACACTTAAAAATGAAATGATTTGATAAAGATATCTATTTTACCCCAAAAGTGTAAGCTGAAATGAAGATGCAAGTGGCATAATAATCAATAGGGCCGACAAAAGAATCAGTGAGTTGAGTTCACTTGCCACCAATGCCCTTGGGGAAGCCATGAATCCATCTCCTCAGCCAGCTATGGGCTGATTGGGCTCTCTTTTGGTGGCAACCAGTCAAGGAGAAGGACAATTCTGAATTTAAAACCATGCTCGATTAAAAATAGTGGCAATAGGTGAGCTCAATTAGCCAACATCACCATATAATCATGATTGGAGGGGTTAGGAAAGGTCATTGTCCAGCAGTGGACCTGAAATGGCCAATGATGATGATAAATCTCAAATTCAGTATAATTGCAGTTGTTTCTGTCTGGTTAAGAAAGATTTCAATTAGCTCCAAATCTCAATCATGTTGAATCCTGTATACATAAGCCCTCATTTGCCTTGAGTAATTACTTTTTATTAGGCTTCAATAATGACGGATGTTACATGTCTGCTACTTTGGACCAGATCAAAGTGAATGTACTGAGTGACCAGTAAGGTTTTCTACACTGTCGTTATGCAATAAATGTTTTAAAATTATTAGAATTTTGGGGGTTAATTCCTCTTTTCCGATGGCACCTACCCTCATGAAAAGGCCAAGGTTTTGCAATTATTCTTGAGAAACCCTGACAGCTAAGTCTATAAAAGTGGATACAAATATCTCTGAAAGAGTGACAAAAAGTTCTTATTTAATCATTGTTAAAGAAAAAGTTACTGGTTGCGGGAGTCAGTAGTGTTAGGATGTAGGTACTGTTGGTCAAGACAGAACCAGTGTTTATCTGAGTGCTGGGACTTATTGGTGACAGGTAGGAGACATACATCCACAATACTCTGAGCTTCATGGTTGTTTAAAAGGATATAAAATAAAAGAAAGAAAGAAAAAGGACAAGAAGGAGAAAAATGGAGAAAAAAACAGTGAGAAAGTAAAGAAAGAGAGGTAAAGGATAAAAGAAAAAAAGAATTCAAAGTAGAGTAAAAGAAGGAATGGGTCTGGTTCGTCAATATTCTAGTGAAATTGTCATCTGACTTGCATGCTGTGTTTTGGGTGATCAATTAAAACATAGCTTTTTGGGGGGCTGTGATCACTACATAAATCTCAATTTCTCCTAAACCAATACGATTCCTGCCAGACACAAACTAAAAGATGTGTAATACATACATAGCAAGCCATCCATCCAGACCAACTTGAAAACTGAAGAAACCTATGTTGACAGTTTTGGTTAATGATTTTAAAAAAGTTGAGAGTGGAGGAAAGGAAAGATAATTCAATGAAGAAATAGAAAGGACAAAAGAAAATGAAAAAAAATATGGAAAGCAAATAGAAAGAGAAAAAGAATAGAAATAATTACTTATTGTGTGCCAAGATGGCTGTCAATGACCCAAGATAAACTAGTGTGGCATTTGTCTGGAGTGTGTCCAACTCATTTTCTGAAGGACTTGATTAGTTCTCTTATTAGATGAACATATACCATGACCTCAGAAAATAGGCTCTTGTTGAAATATATCATCTACTACAAGCTGCCCCACTTCAGCAAAGTAAAGATAATTACTGTTAATGTGTTTCACCTCCACCATTCCAAACTTGGCATTGGACACCTTATGATTTGGGTCGAAGTTTTTACAAATGAACGAGTTATTCTAAATAAACTGAAACTCCTCTTTTGTATGACAAACCCTGTTGTCATTTCAACTTCAAAATTGATTGCTTACAATTCAAAATGAGATACTATCTGTGAACTCAATGCTAGAACCTCTCATTGTATATACAAGGTGCTACCGTAAAGTTTGTGTGGTATGACCATGAAATCTTCATAAATTATTCTCCCTGATACATGGTTTCCACCGTCTTCTTTGAAGTGGTCCCCTTGGGCACACATATAATATCTTTCTGGGAAGTATCTAGCTATTTTGAATATCTTGGGAACCTGGTTGTATGATCTTGATGTAACTTGGCAACCAATCAGAGGAGACCTTACTGGGCATATATGGACACTCTCAAGTAGGGATACTGGGTTGGCCATAGGGATTTTTGTGAAACATCACATCACCCAGGTCAATTAGCTCTCTTCCCAGTGTAGATTTGGCTTCCTGTGAATTCTAGTTTCTCTCAGAGAGATTTCAGACCTGGGACAAGATTAAGGAGAATGCGATCAGACAGTTGATTGCAATCCCAAAAAAGGACTTAGGAGACTGTTTTGAAAAGCGGGATCATTGGATAAATGTGTGAAAATATGTTGAAGGGGGACTAAAGTGCAGTTGCCTTAGGTAGGCTGTTTTTTTATTAATAATAAATGGCTGGATACTTTGTGGACAGACCTGGTACAATAATCCCACTGCATTTTCCAAGATACTATACAAGAGTCTGTCTGTGCTACATCCGGTTTGTGCATGCTGTTCAAATACCCTGAACTTTTTAGTAGCATCCTTGAATATAACAATTTTTGGAATATCATTTAATGATGTTAGAAGTAGCAAATAAGGATTTTGAACTCTTGAAAATTAATATAATTGTCCCTAAACCTAAGGAGATTTTCAGATTTTTAAAAGTTACAAAAAAAAGAATAACCTGTCAGATTTGTTCTGTTTAGTAATGCTAGCAAAAAGATTGGGTTTTATTACTTGGCTTAAGTGAAGCATCCTTTGTTTGATTTAACAAGTTGATAACCTTTTTTTTCATTGTTTTAAATAAAGTAGGGTGATTCATTTGTCCTTGTACTAATAAAGATGGACATGAACCTGGAAGGAGTACAGGGTGGCCAAGTAGGTAATGCCGCAAAAAAATTGGCTTGGCAAGTCAAGTTAAAAATGCACCTGGGGCAGTTTTCACTAATGCTCCGAGGAAAGATATGAATTTATCTCTACCTACACCTGGAAGGGATAAATAGCACTGGATGAAGTGAGTAACACAACTCCAGGTGCTTACTTGTCATCCCTATGTGATATGTAGTGCTCAAGAAAAGATGGCTGGAGCCGCAGCTTGCATGAAGGCACTGTTTACTTGACAGAATTATCAAATAATCGTTTGCTTGCCACAAATACAGATCCTATTTATGAAAAAAACAAAAACAAAACCCAAATCCAATCATCCTTTGATTCAACCTAGTCGCCAAGTTTTGAAATTTGTCAAGTTCTTCATGAAATATTTTGCTGACAAGCACGTGTGTACACACACACACACACACACACACACACACACACACACACACACATGCACACAATTAGTTATAGATTTATGATATTTTACTTTTTCCTAGATACGTTGGTGCACTAGTCAATAATCCTGAATATAAGACATACTACAAACTTATAAAGAAGCATTGAAAAAAAAATGTAAAACTTTATTTGCTCCAGCAAATATCTACATATATACAGAGCAGAGGTGGAAAATGGTCATCACGCAGTGAAAATATTGGAGACTGACATGTTTGTCTGCCAGAATATGTGATAAACAATGATAAGTTACCTTCATCTTTATGTACCATAGCATACCTCAAGGTGGGGGGGTTCGAAGCATGGAAAAACAGATAGAGTAACAAAAAGAAAATTAAGTTCTAATTGATAAAGTAACGTAATATTATGAGAGGAATCATATGACCATAAGGATTAATAATGTAAAATCTATTGTAAAATCTATGTGTTTCTAAAATCAGATAAGTATAAGTTGGGAGGAAATAAAACTCAGAGGGAGTCTTCAGCCAGACTTTTCTATAAAGTGCTTGCTGTAAAGGGCTTTGCTCACCTGCCCTCTCTGTTGAGGGTAGTGCTGCCTTGAAATCAGAGATTTGAATGGGGAGCGGTGACTCCCCAGGTTGAGAATTTATCAATCCAGTGGTAGTAAGCTATTCATAAACACGTAGCAGGAATCCAGCTTTTGACAACCAACCAAATTATTTGACAAGTTCATGTAAACATATTATCACAGAAAAATGATAGACAGTTCATCCTTTTAAAATGAACAATCCCGGATAGTGTATTGTGAATCTCATATGAATAAAACTGCTATCGACATACATGTTTGAGTTGTTCTTTTTCTTGTGGAATGTTGCAAAAAGACATTCTTCATGGGTCTTTTTATACTGAGACTCCACTGACCAACAACAATATCAACTCATCAATGTCATCGCCAGAGAGGAGATGAAGTAAGTACACCAAATATTACTACTTGCTCATCATCATCATCATCATCATCATTGTCATCATCTGACCCCTGATAATGTAACGTATGGATTTGACAGCTCAACTGCTTTTATGATGATGACAAGAGTCCTCTGCAAAGAAATTAATACAATTTTATGATCCTCATGAATTTGACTGCTTATACTAGTAAAAAATGAATGCTGGTTGCATACACTCCATGCAAGCAATTCTAACTTCAGAGTAGCATGCCAAGAAAACCCGTTTCTTTTTGCCAGTGGATGATTCCCATAAAACATCTTTTTTTTTTTTTCATCTTTGCTGTTTATCAAGTCATTGAATTTTCATTTTTTTTGTTTTGTTTAATTTTCCCCTGAGAAGCAGAAACAAGCCCAAGGCACACAAAATGAGTATTTTCTTCTAGACATCATTCCTCAATAAAAAAATCTTGCTTAGGTTGATGCATCATGGCAATTCAGATCTTGTCTTGCAATCTTAGGCTAGTGTGGAAAAATGCAAGCATTTATGTGAAGTTATAGCAAGATTTTCAATGCCAGCATTATCATTGACTTGTTTTGGTGGTTGGACTTTTCTTTTAAATGCTGATTCCATTCCCTTCAAGGTCTCTTCAAATTCCAAATTCAGTTTGAAGAGGGAAGAAATTGAACCCAATAAATTGGCAAAAGTCACGTTTTGCTGAGTTTCCTGAGCACAGAAGTTTCAAACATTGAAGAGTGTCTTATCATTTATATCTGCTGTGATAAGAAAAATATTGCAGACACACATACATAGAGATGAATGGTTATAATATTCTATCTTTTTAAAGCTATACTATTGCACTAGTTGAGGAAGTTTTTGATAACTCAAAAAGCCAAACACATATTACATAACAGCAGGCATTGTTTTGGGACTACAGTTTATTTCTGGTAGAGGAATAATTTTCAATTTGACTATCAGCATAGATAATGCCTGTATATCTTCTTTGAACTTGACACTATCTAAATATCCATGCTGTTTTATTTGTGTGCAAATTCATAAACTTGTCTTTGGTTACACTTGCATTTTCAACCATAGGTTGTATATTTATTCTGAGTCAGGTAATTCAAGTTATACTCCATAATTGGGTGAATTGTGTAAGTGTTAATCTTGGTTACCACACAAATGATTTGAAATATGCAACATGTGTACTGGATAAAACCCTGGCATTTGTACATCTCATTTTAGATATACTTTTTTTTTCTTAAAATCAAGATTTTTCTTAAGTATTTTCGGAGGCAGTAACAAAATTTTCAAGATGAATGGTTGAAATACTTACACAAAATATTCAGTATGACACTTGATTTATAATGAAAAAAAAATTCCTACCAAATCTTACTATAACTTGATTTAGTTTGTTTGTTAACTCTTCCATCATTACCAGTTACACTAGATTCAAACTGAAGCCAGTGTACACACACACACACACACACACACACACACACACACACACACACACACATATATATATATATATATATATATTCAGCAAGGAAATGTCCTTAACTGCTTGCAAACAAGGTTGAGAGTACTTGTCTCAGCAGGTTCCTTCCTGGAGTTCAAAAATATCCTTTTAATTATTTACAGACAGATAGAAGGACATAGATCATGGATTTCTTATGTCATTTTTGATTATGGTTACTTTTTCTTTACTAGTATTTTTTGAATTGGACTTGGGAAATGAATTTACTTGTAGGTCTTAGTATAACCCTAAAGAGAAGGACTTGCCTTGTGAAGAAGATAGTTGCATTTTTCTTGCATGACACAATCTTCCTATCTCCTTGTACTGGACTAAGCTATGTTTTATAAATGTCTATAAGCCTTGGGGAAAAAGGACTTGTTATGATGATGAAATAAAATCTACTGTACAACCTCTGGGTCACAAACATTACAATTACTTTTCATTAGAAGTGAATTCTTAGGACAAGAGAAAAACAGCCCAGTAATAACAGAAGCCAAGGAAAGGAAATAAAACAAATGTACTTTTGAGTGAAATTATCCATTTTTTAAAAAAATCTATGGAACCTTCAAAGTCATTGCATTTCCTGAATAAAAAAAGCAAAGAGCAACAATCAAAGAATTATTAATTGAAACATCTTCATGGTTCTGCTATGTAATAGGGGTCATAAGTTTTATTCTCTGCTACCATACTAAACATATAAAAGCATTCATCACATACGGATTAGATTATAAGAAGATTTCAACACAATACTTGTTCCCATTGGGAACAGAGAAAACATTCAAATGAGGTAGTGACATTTATGTCAGTTCAAGTATCTTTTGTGGATCTTTTTGGTATCATCTATTTTCCTGCTTTATCTTTTGTCTTTTTTATTATAAACATTTTTTTTTTCAAACTCAAATGTCACAAACACAGATGGAACCATTCTTCTTGTGTGAGTCAGAATAGTAAAAGACAGGGAAAAATGTTAAGATTTCCCACAGGAAACATCCACACGTCTCCTGTTCTTTGTCATACCACTCAAACAATGATAAAGTAAATATCAAGGAATGCCTACATGCTTAAAACAACTTTGCCTTTCAAAAATAAAACAAAAAATAAGTATATATATGATTACATATATTATCACCTGTAATATATACTGAGTACAAAAAGTATACAATACAATTAAAAAGTTTATTCTAATAAACTTATACTACTTAAAACAGTCAGAATTGGGACTAAAGATTTCTGTTTTTAGTACATAACTTTTCAATTTTGTCTAAGTAGTTTTTATTTTATCTTTGGTCAAAACTCTGTCAATTTTACAGTTTTACAAGGATCTTAAAATGAAGTCTTAGAAATCTATCAGATACTTTTTCTTTTTCTCTATCTTTACATGTACAAGGTCTGTCTTGAAAGTTTCCAGCCATTTTGAACATCTCAAGAATTGGGTGCATGGCCATCGTGTAACTTGGCAACCAATCAAAAGGGACCATTGAATGAGCATGTGTACTGTGTGACTGTCACATTTACAATAGTTCAACATGCCCATTCATCATCTCTTTTTCGGATTTGGCTTCCTGCCATAGAAATGGTGGTGATCTTAGATCATGGACAAGATTAAAGAAAATGCATCAAGATAGCTGATGGCAATCCTAAAAAAAAACTGAAAGGTGCAAAAGGTGCTGGGCTAGGTATGTGTGTGGTCCCAAATTCCATAGATATGTATGTAGCACAATAAGTATATCATTTCACAGGGTCATTTCAAAGTATCCTTTGAGGTGGTCAAAGGGGACTACTCTAAAGGTGCAGTAAGTTTTCTTTACGATCAGATTCCTTATATTTTAGTTTGTGTGTCTTGTTCAATTCACCTAAACTTTTCAGTAGCACCTTGAATATGCACATTTTCACATATATGTATGTAAATGTAAACATGATTTTTGACAAGGATCCACTAACATAGAAACATTAATAAAGCGTACGGGAACTCTTCATTTAAGAGGGCAAAGGACTTGATTTGTCTGAAATTTTTCATAGTTTTGCTCGAATTACACTTACTTGCCTGAAATTTCTCACTGTTTTGCCTGAATTGTAGGGGGGGCAGTTTGAGCCAAATGCTTGATGGGAATATAGAGAACTGGCAGGATAGTGAGTAAGAAGGTGAGCAAGCAAAGAACTGGTCTTTAAACTTTCTTTTTTTTAAAAATGATTTTTTTCCCTTTTGGTTAACCTCACCTTCCTCTTCCAATGAAAGAAGGAAGCATCAATGTCAATGATTTTGGAGAAGCAATAAGTGAGTGGGCATGCTATACTCTGTGTGAGTATATGAGAGGAACTGACATCTTAATCTCTGGGGAATTCACTGGTAGCAGATTCTGCAATGGCCACATTAAACCAAAACTAAAATAGGTCCTGCACAACTGGGGGGTAGAGCTTTTCATCCTGTTCATTTTCCCTACCCCCAATCGAAACTAAATGATTGAAATTCCTCCCTATTTCAGTTGAGCTATATCTCTAAGAGCCATTCAATTTAGTATTAGAGAGAGGGCATTGGAAGGACACTGCCAGGAAATTACATTGTCAGAATATAACGTAGTATATATATATTTGAATAATGTGTTGGATGGTAGGGAATGCATAATCATGTCTACATATAACATTCATTGCGGTCTTCATCGTTCAGCTTCAATCATTTAGAAACTTAAAACATCGAAGTTTCATGTTATTGTTGGAATCAGGTTACCAATGTAAAGCTAATGGTAATGTCGTTATCCTAGTGTTACACAGCCTTGATAATTCTTGGCTCAGCGGTAGAGCCAGGGATGAATAATCTTGTTTGCACAGAAGAAGATGAAATTAAAATGTTCAAATTGGAAAGCAAGAACAGAGATATTGTAAGTAATAACAAACAATATATGTTTTATTGATAACTATGAATTAGTAAATAAGAGATTTTAGTGTGCCAATCATCAAAGCTGAGATAGAAGTAATTAAATGTTCTTGTTTATTTGAGAACATATAGTTTACCATGACATTTTGTAATGAAGAAATGGATTTGGTATGATTAATATTTTTTATAAGGTTTTTTTTCTTTCATAGTCTTGAGTTCATATTGATACTTTGACAAAGGATTTCATCTTGTCCTATAATTTTAGTGGAGATCAGTTCCAGACGTTGCCTTGTAAAGACAGTTGAGAATTTAAAGATATGTCTAGAAGATAATTATGTTAAAGATTTTTGTATGAAAAATTTTATTTGAGAAAATATTGTGGAGTTTAGCTCTAAGTATTTTTTGTTATAAATCATTTCAGTTCTGTTGGGTGAAATGCTTGTTCATTTTTTAAGACAACTGGTCAAGTTTAATGTCATTATGAGGGAGCGTTGATACAGACCACCAGGGCCCTTTTCTGCTTGGAGTGCGGCAAAGAAAAAGAATGGATGCTCAATTTTTGACGGAGACATGATTGGGTCCATCAAGACAGGAGGGGATAAGGTGAAGATGTCCTAACCCCTCAAGTAGGTCATTGCCTTTGTCAGATGAGGGGAGCAACTAAAATCCACCAAGCAAATATCTGCAGGCATTCTAAGCTCAGCAAAGGACTAGCAGCTATTGATGGACCTTGGACTGGCAGTTGTTGGTTGACCTTGGATGGTAGTATCAATCCATGATTTGGACATTGTGCCTGAATCTATCAGGTAAATTGTGCTGCAGGAACTGAGAATCCCATGAGAACATTCCCTGGAAGATTCTTTTGACAGAAATCTCACCAAATAAATAGGACTGGTTAGCATGGAAAGGAAGGTGCCTCCTAGTAGAGGTTGGATGTAGGGGATTTGTACCCATCCTTTGGTTAGAGCCTACCGTAATTTGGGCATCAATGAGAGAGAAAGAAGAGAGTCATCCACACAATCACTGATGTGGCAGAGAGGTCTGGTGCTAAGAAGAGAAAAACCATTGTGTGACTAGACATCTGGACACAAACTGGTGTCCAATCAGTCTCAGCTGAGTTGACTGGAGGAGAGTATATGATGTTGAAAGACCCTAAACATCCAATGATGCCAGGCATATCACTGAAGATGTGTCCCAAAGCATATAGAGTCATCAATGGATATTTGAACACGACTTTTTGATAATCCCAACATTATGATACACACTTTTATTTCAATTTAATAACTATAGATATCTTTTATGAAAATTATTTAATTTGACAGATGTTTGGTTCAATCAAACAGTTCATAAATATGATCTTGTGCCTAACTAAACTAAAACGTTCCATATACACACTATTATGTTCGACAAATAAATACATGCATACACATCAATATATATACAGACACATGTATATATATTCATGTGCACTCATATTGATGAATATATTTTGAAAAAAATATTTTAAAATCTATAGATAAAAAGCATAATGTAATTTCTTTAAGAAGTAACCATAAATTTTAATGTAGTGTACCTCTGTGTGTGTGTATGTAAACTTGAATGTGCACAAATATAACCCTACATATGAATATATCAACAAATATTTACACATATACTCACAAAAAACTTTTATGCCTTCACACAAATGTAGCTTGCAACAATGTATGTATATATATATATATATATATATATATACATATATATATATATATATATATATATATAATGTGTACTGTAGAGAGTGAGACAGACTTGGGAGTAAGGTGTTTGGAGGTAAGGTTTATTAATCCTTATATGTAAATTGTTCGGGATTCTTCCCATCATCAGTGGTGTGTGCTGTGTGAGTGTGTGTTAAAAGTTCCCATGTGGAACCAGAGTCCACTATGGGGAGCTATGCATTGTGGGTAAATTGAGTTGTCAGGGCTGCTGGAGGCCTCCTGCTGAGAGGGAGAATGTCCAGTCATTGGTTAAGCAGTAGCAGTTGGTCTTAGGGAGTGATGTGGAGTTAGATTTTTTGGTATATTAGGGATAGTGTAATTGGAGGGGTGTATATATATATATATATATATATATATATATATAAAATTGAAAATAAAATTAATATGTCAAATGGGTGACCTATTTTGTCCTTTTTAAACTAATTGAAGTGTAAAAAGTTATTTTTGCTAACCAGTGTAAAAAAAAAGGTTCTGATATTTATCTAATATGATTTTATTGATCATGGAAATTCACCAGAAGAAATTGATTCAACAGGATTGATCAAGCTTTGAATGGCATAAGAATTTGGGCACAACTGTACGCTCATAAGAATTGTACATTTTCTCTTCAATACGATCCATGCATAACATCTCTTACTCATTTATCTATATCAATAAATAGGCTAAGCTTTGTGAAAAGAGAAAAGTGTGGTACATGTTTTTTTTTTATGGATGGCAAAACATCAACTCTCAATCTGAGTGTATAGGTTTGGAGAAGTGAAATAATTAGATCAGACAATAGATAGAGGGCAGTTGATTTCATTTATATGTGAAAAAAAACAGTTTTGGTTAGTCACTCAATTGAAACTGTCACATGACCAACATCTTTTCGCAGCATGCCATGTTGGAGGAGATCAATTCATTAAAAAATTGGGAAAAGAGCTGATCAATGAATGATGTTACTTCTCTCACCTTTTGATGGGTAGTGATCACTAAAAAGTCTGAATTTTCATGTGGACACAAACTAAGGAGTAAGTTTAGCATAAACGTACATTGTAAATTACCCCCACCCCCCCCATTTTTTTAGTGGGGCGAAAATGAAAAAAAAATACTTTAATTTTCAGATATAATGAGGAGTAAAAATTGAAAATTTCATCAATCTAGCTCCATTGGTGTGGCCTGTACATGTGATACATATAGTCAGTTTCTAGCTGGAAGATAGAGCTTAATAAGAAAGACAGAAAGGAGATAAATTAATGCAAACCAATTTCTGTGTGCAAGATGAACTAAACAAAGAAAGCAAAAGAGTCGGCCTACACATGAACTTCAGTAAAACAAAAGTCATATGCAACAATCACATTGAGAATAAAAACATAACTGTCACGATCGAAGATGTAGAACTGGGGAAAGTAGACCACTACATCTACCTAGGACAATGAATCTCCGTGAAACCCACAAAAGAGGAAGAGATAAAGTGAAAAATCACCCTAGGATGGCATGGCTTCGGCAGAGCAAGCTCAACCTTCAAAAACAAGAAAATCCCAATAAAGAAAAAAAAAGAAAATGGAGAGTATACAACCAATGCATCCTCCTAATAGTCACTTATGGGGCTGGAACATGGAACCTAACCAAGAGACAGACCCACAAACTGTGTGCATGAGAGAATCAAGCTCAACCTCACATAGAGAGACCACAAGACAGCACAGTACATAAAGAAGAAAACAGGAGTCAGAGACATCATCGAATCTATTAGGAAATTTGAATGGCAATGGGCAGGCCATGTTGCAAGAATGAAAGACAACTGATGGACATCACGACTCACAACGTGGATCCCCAGAGATCACATGTGAAACTGAGGCCGACAGAATACAAGATGGAGAGATGAACTGGACAGATTTAGAAAATACTGGCTCAGCGACGCCCATGATAGAGAATTGTGGTGAATCCTGGGGAAGGTCTTTGTCCAATGACGGACGTTAAATGACTGATGATGATGATGATGATGATGATAAATTTCTGCATGGGTTCCATTCTATTTTGATGTCATTGTCTACAGTTGTAAAAGCTGGGAAAATCTCATTTACATTTTTACATACATCCCAGATGACATAGAAACCTCAGGATATATTTTTCCCCTGGAGTCTCAAAAGAGTTAAAAGAGTTTTTGATGTTTATCTTCTTTCATGTATACTCATTGGTTTTGTAATCATTCGATTCCTCCCAGGTCTGTTGTCTATGCATAAACAACCCAGGCCCAGATTCATACCAACATAGTCGAATGCAAGTATCATATAAATAGGTGTAATCTCTTCCCTTTTCAAGTGATAAAAAGAATATATAAATCTCCGTTTACTCAAGCAAATATAACTGTACAATTGAAAATCCTATCTTGCAAGCAGTCAGCTGGGTAAATAACCAAAGAATCCTGGTAACTGTGGCCTCTGTTCTTTTTCAGTCAAAATAAAAGTGTAAAACTTTTTTGTTCCAGCAAATATCTACATATGTATATCACACAGTGAAAATGCAGGAGACTAGCATTCATGAAGTCTATTTGCCAGAATATGTATTAAACAATGATAAGCTACCTTCATCATAGATTTGACAGCTCAACTGCTTTTATGATGATGACAAAAATTCTGAGAAAAGAAATTAATGAGATGACTTTATTATCCTTATACATTTGACTACTGGCACTATTAAAAGAAAGGGAGATTAGCTAGAGCTGATTGCACATACTCTATACAAGCACATCAAACCCTAGAGAGCATGCCAAGAAAACCCATTTCTTTTTGTCAATGGATGACTCTTATAAAACTGTTTTTTTCTTTCATCTTTGCTGTTTATTGAGTCATAGTTTTTTCGTTTTTTCTCAGTTATGTTTGCATCATTTTCCCCTGAGAAGCAGAAAAAAGGCCCAAGGTACACACACAAAATGAGTTTTTTCTACTAGACATTGTCATTTATCGCTGGCAAAATCTTGGTTGAGTTAAGGCATCACATAACACGTCTATGCAGAACTTGTCTTGCGATCTTATGCTCATGAAGAAAAATGCGGGCATTTCTATTATTGCAGTACTTTTAATGCCAGCATTACTGAGAAGTTGTTTTGGGTGTTGAAATTTACCTTTAAATGCTGATTGCATTCCCTTCAAGGTTTATTTAAATTTTACCTTCAGTTTGAACTGAGATGATATAAAACCCAGCAAATTGGCAAAACACCTTTTGCAGAGTTTTCTATACATAAATTCGCCAAATATTATCACTCATAGTAGTGAGAAGAAAAAGACTACAGTTAGGAAAAGAATGTTTTAGAGAAGATAACTCCAACTTGAAGGGTATTCTTGTCTTCATTCCATTTGAATCAATAAAAGAGAAAATGAAAAAGAGAGAGAAATACAGAGGCGGAGAGAAATAAGGAGGAGGAGAGATGTACATTTTCTTAGATCAAACCAGACAAAACACCACTCAAAGGTTTGGTTACCACTATCACAAAATTAGTTGAATAACATTCTGATTTTCTGGATATTTTTCAAAACAAAAAGTCATAAATGTTTATAATCCTTTTAAGTGATAGACAAAATAGTCTTATGTTGTCCAAAAATCTTAGATGAAACATTTTCATTTTCCTCTCTTGACTAAATTTTCTTTTATCTTACTTGAGTTCTTTTTTATTGTAACTCTCAAGTTATTTTACATTTTACAACTGTTATGAACTCAGTATGGATTGAAAATGAATAATTAACCTCTGATGAGATTTGAACTCATTATTCTTTAAATTCAAGAGCCAGTGTGACATGTAATAACTATTAAAAAGAAAATTAATGAATATTATCTTTTATTGGGCTTTTGCATCTCTGAAAAATGAAAGAGAGATTTTTAATTTCCATCAAAGTTTATAGCTAAAAATGCTATGAGCACTCCAAAATTCATACCAAGGGTCAGGATTAACATTAAAGGTTAGATTTAGGGTTAGGGTTGAGATTTTGTGTCCAATATCTCAGATCTAAAGAATGGCATTTGATGGGGAGAACAACAACATTATTTGAAGTGTACATGAAGTTTTTAGCAATAAAGTTTGTTGGAAATTAAAAATCTATCTTCCGTTTTTCAGAGATGCAAAAGTCCAATGATGATTATATTTATTAATTTTCTTTTTAATTTCAAGAAATTTTTCTTTTTAAAAATTTTAACCACAAATGACAGAGAAAAAAAAGCAAGGCATCACTTTTGCCTTGCAAAAGTGTTAAGGAAACTCATTCAAAGTCCCCAAAACCATTACTGATCAATAATATTGTCTGATGCAGAAAATGATGTACCAATACAACTTCAGGAGATTTCAGTAATAAGTCAATAGGTCAAGTAAATGGAATGTTTGAGATTACAGCTAAAGTCCTAATCCACAGCTAGCCAATAATGATGACTCAATGAGAGCAAAAGTGGGTCATTAAGTACAAACAGAGTTTCAAATATATTCAACCATTTGAAGAAAATTCTTTAATTGTACTTTGCCCAGGCACAGGAGGGAAGTTCCAGACCTCCTGAAAAAAACCCTGGGTTCATGTTTAATGAGTGTTATAAAATATTTATTTGTAGTGACTGGAGGTCGTATCTTTAAAACATCATCATCATCATCAGCGGCAGCCTTTTATCGACTGTGGTTGGACATAGACCTTCCCAGGGATTTGCCACACCTTTATTGCATAAATTCAGGAAGTATTGGCTCCGTGAGCTCGTTTTGGCCGGAGAGATGTGGCAAATCCCGGGAAAGGTCTTTAATCAACGATGGACATTAAAAGACTGATGATGACGATGATTAGGGGAATTTAGGATTGGGCCATCAATCCCTATGAATAAATATTCTATAACAGCTATCAAACATGAACCCAGGGTATCTCTGAATTTTTGAGATGAGGTATTATTATCATTTCTATTATTATTTGGACCATCCTCATCTTGGTTGTTTTTCATACAACGTTTCGGCTGTTGTACTCTACGGCCTTCATCAGGTATCATCTGGTAGGTGTGGGGAAGTAACGAATTGAACCCTTTATTTAACTGACATGGACACATAGTATAGTGGTTACAGAATCAGACTAAATTACTGCAAGTAATCTGATGGTTCTAGGTTCAATCCCAGTGTGAGACAATAATAATACTACTAATGCTAAGAAGGGAGTGCGGTCAATATACCCCCGTCGGTTAAATAAAGGGTTCGGTTTGTTACTTCCCCACACCTACCAGATGATACCTGATGAAGGCCGTAGAGTACAAGGGCCAAAACGTTGTATGAAAAACAACCAAGATGAGGATGGTCTGAATAATAATAGAAATAATGAACCCAGGGGTTGTTCTGAGGGTCTGGACACCTTTCTTTCCATCCATCATTACTTTTCAAGTAAGACATCATCTATCTTATTTTTATGAATTTTCTTTTATTGGTTCAGTGGCAAATAGCTTTGATTGATTTTTTCACTTTACTTCTTTGTCAATTCTACAGCTAAAAAAGTCACAATTCAATTGTCAGCAAAAAATAATGGATCATATATTATTTTGTTGTTCTTGATATTCGAAATTTTCTCACATATTTATTTATTAAAATCTTTTTTTTTTTGCATTTGTTCCCCCTGTTCTATATCCTGGACAGCATTTCAGAGAGTGGTTAAAATCTCGAGACAAATCTTTGTGTAAGTCCTTATATTCTACTATGAATAGTAGAGAACTCAATTTTAATGAATTTGTGGAACAATAAGTATAGTTAATTGATAACAGAATTTGGGATTGAAAGATAGGATTAGCAATGCATTATTCAATTCAATTGCTGCAATTGATAAAGAATGGGATTTTTGATCTGGCTGGCATGTCCTGGATATCCCCAAACAAGAAAATGTTACAACTGACACTTAGCAAACAAACACGGTGACATAGCTACTAGTGCAGGAAGTGAAAGGTTCAAGGGGGTACTTTATGGATGCTGGAATGACTACTTTGTAGAAGAGACTCGAACTAGTGACTATTACATCAAAGAACATAAGCTCCTTTAGATGTAACCTTGAAAAGGATGTTGGTAAAGAAAAATTTGAATCTTTTCTCAAACTATAAGAAAAAAATTAATACCAGACAAAATCTGCAGGTGATCATAAATACTTCTACTGGGGTACCTCCTTGACCAAGATTGTGATACGTATCCCCAAAACTTTTATTAGCATTGAAATCATATTTTGAAAAAATATACTTGGACTATTTGTTTGGTAACCTAATTTTTTTTCAAGCATTTTCCATCAAAAACTGTATTCCCTATTTACAGCACAGGTTACATATTTTTTCAGTGCAAAACCATCCTTTACTTTGGCTTTAAATCAAAATTTTTCCTCTGTATGAAAGAAAAAGCATAACATTTCTCCCTTAACAGCAAAGTTTTTGTGATAACTCATCCTTCCAATATTTTCCTGTCTACAGCATCTAAGTAG
Organism: Thysanoteuthis rhombus; assembly: GCA_963457665.1. NCBI lineage: Eukaryota > Metazoa > Mollusca > Cephalopoda > Oegopsida > Thysanoteuthidae > Thysanoteuthis > Thysanoteuthis major. Next base: position 60,354,341 of record OY735206.1, on the reverse strand, counting down.
AGCTTTTCTTCTTCATTTGACAGAAGATCACCCTATCTGACCTCAGGTAATTCAAGAGGCTTTTAGTTCTCCAGATCTGTCACAAAGCTTTTTTTTTTTTTGAAAGGCCTAACAGAATAAACAATTTTTGTTTTCTAGTTCAGCAAACTGACAGATTTGATTGCACTCTCCATTCTGAAGGACGTGTCTAAATCCTGAAGTTTGGATTCCTTTTGAAGAAAATTCCTGGGATAGGGAAAAGTCAGTTCTTTTATCACAGAGTCTTCCCATAATTACAACTGGCAACAAAGAAATGTATAACTTTAACACCTTACGTTCTCTCTAAATCATGTTTTAGCATGACATGATATGTATTATAAGGAATATCAAATAATGTAAATGAGATTTATCTGGAAAGTAATGAGCCATTTATTATTCATGAAAAAATAGCTCACCTAGGATAATGGCATCTTATTCCTCTTCAAAGAACTCCCCATCAGGACCTTACATACTTATCCTAATGTCCCTTCCATTTTACAAAACAATCTGCAGAATTATCTTTTGAGATCCTTGCCTTGTTGCATTCTTCTTAATCTCATCCACTGTCTGGAATCTCCTCCCTTTCAATACTGAAGAGCCAGATCTGGACTGTGGGTGGGGGTGCTAACAGACCTGAGTGATACAATGTCTTGTCAAAAAACCTTTGCATGAGACATGAATAATCTACTCTCTAAGTCATTGTGAATGCAATAGTGACACACTACAAAATCTCACTGAATGGAGTCTCGCTGCCAACTGAGAAACCATGGGAGAGTGTCTGTTCATGCATATGTAATAAGATCCCCTTTCCAAGTTATGCAACAAAAATGGCTGGATACTTTCTGGACAAACCTTGTGAAAACCTATCTTCGTAGGTATATAAAGTGTTTGCTCAATAAGAGAGGAAAGAGAAAGAGGCAAGCATGTTTGATCATCATGGAAACAGCAACTAGCATGCAAAATTGTAAAAAAAAAAACTAAAAAAAATCATCATCATCATCATCATTAGCAGCAGCAGCAGTAGTGGTAGTAGCAGTAGTAGTAGTAGTCCTTTATCGTCTGTCATTGGACATAGACCTTCCCTAGGATTCGCCAGACCTCTCTATCATGTGCTTTGTTGAGCCAATACTTTCTGAACTTGTCTATTTTGTCTCTCCATCTCGTATTCTGCAGGCTGCGGTTATGCATGTGATCTCTGGGGATCCATGTGAATTGTGATGTTCATTGGTTGTCTATTATTCTTTCAATATAACTAGCCCATCACCATCTGAGTTTTCTAATGGATTCTATGATGTCTCAGACCCCTGTTTTATCCTTAATTTATTGTACTGCCTTGTGATCTCTTCATGTGAGGTTGAGCATGATTCTTTCTCTACATGGTACATGGTTCTCAGTTCGAGTCTTTTGGTTAGTTTCCACGTTTCAGATCCATAGGTGACTATCGAGAGGACGCATAGGATTAATGGTATTTTCTTGTTGGAGAACAAGGTTGAGCTTACTATTGAAGTGTAGTTCTCTTGGGATGAGAAAGGAGAGGGTGGAGAAAGAGAGGGAAAGTTAAGAAAACAATTTACATAGATAGCAAAGAAGAGTGAAAAGAAAAGTTGTGAGAAGAATGAAATGAAAGGGGAAAAAGAACCATAGCGAAGGAAAAATGAAAGAGAATTGAATGAAAAGAAAGAAGAAATGATTCTGTTGTTGAATATAATGCCAGAAAGAGATCAAGAGAAGACAATTAAAGAAAGGAAGAAAGAAGATGAAGCTTTAGAAGTTGGAATAAAATTTCCCTATGAATGAAATTTTCAACTATAAAAATTACAGAGGGGTAGAGAGGAAGTAGTAGAGGGTAGTAAGAGGAAAGTGGAAAGAGCAGGAGGAGTAGGAGGGAAACTCCCTTATTTTGCATCAACTTTTGAGGTCATATTAAATTCTTTACTCATTAAGTAATATGTTAAATCATCTTTTTAATCGAGTTGAGTATCTGATGATAATTCCTTTTGGTCTATTTTCTTAGAATACTGTTGTGGTTAGCAGCTCCAACAGAAATACTTTCAGGAAAAAAAAATCATACTTTTCAAGTTTCAATTTTTGTACTGCGCCTGTAAGACTTGTCACTAAGTATTCAATCAGATCTGATCAATGCCAACATCAACCCCACCGTCAAAGCTAACAATGGATATAACAGTCATTTCACAGTCACTGCCTTGGCAGCAACTGATGGTGGAGGGTTCGGTGGATTGTTTACTTACTCACTCTTCATTTCATCGATTATCATGTTTGTATATTCCTGTAGTCTCCTTGTGGTGCAGAGGGACACTTCTTGTGCTTGCAATGGCAAGTAGGGTTTATGGGGTGAAGTCACCAGCCCCATGCTTGAGCTGTGGGATTTTTTATGTTGGAGTTACGTTTTCTCAGATGGACTGCCTCACAGGGGCAAAGGTCTCCGACTGCAATGTTTTTTTACCCATAGCTGGAGAGAAGTGGATTCATGCCTTTCCTAGAGGCATCAGTGCATAGTGAACGTAAGCAGCCTTGGCTGAAACTCAAACTCCTTTTGCTGATTCTGTTTTCTGAGTCAGTAACAATTATGCCATCCCGCATCTTTGTAAGATAAGGATACAAGTCAAATTTTCGGAAAAGAAAAAGAAGCTAATTATATACTTATTTTAACCGATGTCCTCACCCCGGTCATTACAGTCAGAATTTCTCAGCCATTACACCCTCTGCCCCTCCCCATTCAAGGGATTTCAATTAAGATGGTAGTTGCATTATTGATTTAGAAAACTTGTTTTCTTGCTTGTGACAACTTCCTTTTTTGTTTCGGTACTCAAAAAAATACAAGGTGAAAGCAAGAGACTAATTCATATCACTCTTCTCCTTCATTCAACCCTTTTGTGTTGGTAATGATAAGCTAAATCAACTGTTATAGTCACAGTTGGTGGGTACTTTTTACTCTAAGTAATCTACAAGGTACAAGATAGGAAGTATGGTCCTTGAAAAGGAGTTTGGTCCCTCCTAAAGAGCTAGTACTATTGCTCTATTTTCGCATCTTATACTCCAATGACTATGCTCCTGAATTACAAGGAGTAATTATCAATTTATCTTAAAACAATTGAAGGTGTCACAATGAAAATAAATTCCAAGCAATAATTATTAATCATTTTAAACAATATAAAGTGTTACAAAGAAACTGAATTCAAAATGAATTCCAAGCAGTAATTATTTATTTGTTTTAATACGATTCAAGGTGTAGCAAATCACGAGGGAAAGTGCAACAAGGGCTAGAAGTATTGTTTAATTTTAACATTTCATACAGGAACATTACCGGCATTCCTGTTGTGACATACTAAGATTATGGATCGGATAAGGGTAAGTAATTTAGAAGCACAACCATGCCATTCAGCAACAATATAATACCAATATAAACTTTCAACGATATTATTCACTGCAAGTAATATTTCACTCCGTACAACTTGCATTTTGCACAGAAAAGACATTGCAAATTGTAAGTGTCAAAATAACAGAGCAGAAAAGAACAGCAAAGTGGGAAAGAATAACATTTTTTTTCGATACCTTAGAAATTAAAAATAATTATTTTCTGTCCTTATTTTTTAGAGAACAGTCATTGATAAGGCTGTTACAGGATTCAAAATGTAATATTCCTTCTCCATAATTGCAATGCAGCCCTAATTAAATTATATTCTGTATCGTAACCTCAAGTTATCAAGTGTCAAAGATATGAAGCAACTCTCACACTCTTTTCAAAAGGTATATTATAATTATTAGCCTTATTATGATTACTATCATTAAAACTTATCTTTCACAATTTGAATTTTTTCACCTTTAATCCTATTTAAAACCTTCAATTTCTCAGCAACAAATCTTTTTAACAATGATAGTATTTCATGGATTTCACAGGAATTTGATGAACAACATGCATCCTTTTAAAGATATCATAATTTCTCATTGATGAAATATGGTAATGAATGTCACTAATTGCAATTTTTGAATCAGCAGCCAAGACCTTTTCTGTTTTCTTTTAACTCTCAAATTCATAAACTGCTTGAAAACTCATGTAATGAATAGCATGAAAAATAGTGGAACTGTTCTGTGAATTGAATAATTAAAAAAAAAAAATCATCAAATTGTCATAGGGAGATAGATTTAATCAAAAATTATTTCCCTTGAAATTAACATTTTATTTTCTTTCAATGAATTTAAGTGTTAATAATCAGTTACAGACACACTTTCCTTTATTTATCATCATCCAATTATATTTCATTTATCAACTACTATAGTACCAGTCAAAATTGACGGTATTGTTTATATATGGATCAGCACTTATGTCTAGGATCAGAGTGTCATTGTGCTCTGCTTAGGATGAAATTAGTGCATCCTTGCCCTCTGCTTTAGATCAGAATGTAGTACCTGTGCATTCATAGAAAAGTGTTTTGCATGAAATATGTATATATAGGGGTTCACATTGCATTTTATGCATGTGGATCATCAGAAATGTAACGTAAACCACTTCAAATCTGACTGTACTGATGATTTGAATCAATCTAGAAACATCAACAAAAAGAAATAAATTTTTGTTCCATTAATCAATTGCTTAGTGTCTAGAACTATATCTTCCTAAGTTGTTCAATTTTGAATCAACGTTTTTTTCCTATTGGAAAATGTAAAATTATAGGGATTGAAAAAAAAAAACTCTCAAAAGACTCATTGGAATTTTGGCCATTCTATTTCATTTAAACTTTGTGCACCTTACAAATCTCAAATATAGCTGGTAGCAAAATCAACTGATTCAGTAATTAATGTCAGTAATCTTTTAATAATTGAATCCCTGACTCTGATAATTACTGCCTTTTCAACCTAGATTGAAGCCTACCACTTTAATTTCTAGTAATTAGTGATAATAATTAGAAGTGTAAATAACTAAATTACACCTTTGTTCTCTTGCCGACACTTTGAATTCCTCGGCTCAGTTTGTTTTTTCCAATCTTATACTCTATGAGATTAAATAAGTCCATCGCATATATGTGCGCAGGTGGGAGGGGGGGGGCTTGAGCCCCTACACTTTTTCTTCTTCATTCTTGTCAAAATTCAAAAATACATTTTGATAGAGGATACGATTAAAATAATGCATTGAAATTAACGGAATTCAAGAATATGCACAGCATACAATTTTAACAATTTTCTTGTGTGTATACAAATTTATTGCCAATATAGCATTGAGGATTTCATTAGTAAAAGTGTTAGAGGAGTGTCCTTTTTTTCAACTGAGCCCAGTCCATCTGAAAATCTGTGCACATCACAGATCTATCATAAACCTTGACAAAAAGTTAGTTTGAAACTGTCAACATAGGTTTTTCTCAGTTTTTAAGCCAGTCTGGCTGGTTTGCTATCTATGTGTCTCATATACAAGTCGTACCAATTGGGCTAGAGGGATGAAAATTTAAACTTTTACTCCTTATTATGTCTACAAAAAAAACAATTTTTTTGTATCTAAAAATTTCTTCCCATAATACCCAAAATAGGTTTTTTATTGGGGGTTCAATTTAAAATGTAAGTTTATGCTGAATTGGTTCCTCAGTTTATGTATGGCAATGTACACTTATTTTATGGGAATTCTGACTTTTTAGTGATCACTACCCAACAAAGGTGAGAGAAGAAACTTATCTATTGATCACCACTTATACAAATTTTTTAATTGATCAACCCCTTCAAGACATGCTGCCAAAAGATGTTGATCATATGATGGTTTCTACTGAGTGACTAACCAGGCCTGTTTCTTCTTTTATCATTCATGGCAACTTACATGGAGATGTGAAAGAAAATCAACCAAAAGACAATTTTCTACAGATACATTCTCTATTCAGCCTTTTTTTCTGAGTTAAAAATAATTTTGGTAAATACTGAGATAGTGCATCAGAATTTAGCATGTAAAAATCTGATGAAATGATTCAAGACAGTGACAAGGTTAATGAACAGCAGACCACCAGACCCTTGCCAGTTTTGATGTCTTTTTTGGAATATTTCTCACCAGGGCATTTACCAGTTTTACAACAATTTTAATTTCTAGATCAAAATCGTATGCTTCTGAATTTGGCTTGGTGCAATATGATAGAAGAGCAAGACTATAAATATGAGTTGTATTTATAAACCTAACATTTCCGGCTCACAAAGAACTTTTGTAAATAGTCAGACAAGCCTAATAAGCTTTCAGTTTTCTATTGTATCAATTATATGGAAAAAATTGATAAGTCGATAATTTTAATGGTATTTTGTGAATTCATTAAATATTTCTATACAATCTAAAAGAAAATTTTTTTCTGGCAAAAGCATAGCTGTTACAGAAAATTGGAACTAAATATTGAGTGCCTGAAACAGTTTTTACTGAAAGATTATGGGTAGTTTGTATAAAAAGAAATGACAAGGTTATGCAGTTATGGGGATTATATGAAAACATATTTTAGCATAAATATATTTTTTTGTAAACAAGAAAATGCATATCTCAAATAGATTTTTATCTCAGTTTTCTGCATCTCTTCATATCTTTGGTTAAAATCATAATTTTAAAACAATAAGACAACAGGTTGGGGTGAAAAGTGAATTTATTCTTAATTTGATAGAAACATCAGTTTTATTCATGAAAAATCATAGACACCTGTATTAGTTTTCTATCCTACTATCAAAACATCAGTAGAAGTAGTGATGTACTCATAAGCACACAGATACAGTGGGTGCTTGCTTTAGCACGCATGAACACTCGGAGAGGTTTTGCCTCAAGCCTTTCTCTCAGTTTAATTTAGAAAGATGGGAACAAACCAATCAATAAACAAACAAACCAGTAGGTAAAAAATTGGCATAAGTTTTTATATAATAACGATCATTCACACACAATCAAACACACACGCACACACACACACACACACACACGCATATATATAATCAAACATTTATACATATATATATATATATATATATATATATATATATATATATATATAATAACATACATATAAAATCATATATGCATATATATATATATATATATATATATATATATATATGATAACATATATATATATAATGATTTATTTATATATATATATATGGTATTAGGAAAACGGATGTATGATCCGATAGAATGATTATATATTGTATTATATTATATTGAAACTCCTATCTGAAATGATCTCCCGTTATTATACAGTCAATGTATCATTTGGCTTAGACAACGTGGATAGAAATAACAATCAAAGAAAATGAGGCTGCTGCAGAAATCAAACCGGTGACTATTAGGGTAGCCACTTCAAGATAGCGTTGCTCTTACCATTGTGCTGAACAGTTGCTGCTATTGCAAAGGCCCAAATAATTGTTTTCAACCCAAATTCTCATCTTGTTGATTCTCAGTTTATTCGTTTCTTATGTATCAAGAAATTGATATGAATGATTATAAATTGCATTATATTATATAGAAACTCTAATTTGAAACGATCTCCAATTATTACATGGTTTATGTATCTCTCAGCCTGGACTGTGTTAATAGAATAAACAATACATAATCTATTTAATGATTTATTGCTAATACATAAGTGGTGCGTTGGAAGAAACGAACAGACCAAGAATAAATGAGATGAGATTTATAATTGTTATTTGGACCTTTGCATTTCTGGCAGCTGTTTAGCTCAATGGTAAGAACAACGCTACATTGAAGCAGCTACTCTATCGGTTGCAGGTTTGATTCCTGCAGTAGCTCCATTTTTGTCAATTGTTTATTCTAGAAAATGGCAATGCCCAAAAATGTAAAAGAATAAAAACACACTTCATTAGAGAATCGAAAAAATTGAACTTCAAAGTTGAAATAAAAGCCAATGTAAAAATTCTACATTTTTGAGGATTTACTTTTGATTTAAATGATAACACCCATAAACCATACAAAAAAGATAATTCTGAAATTAAATATATTAACAATAAAGTAATTAGAAATAATACTAATGGAGAAAGCATAAATAAAATGGATTGCAACTGTGCAAACGAAAATGGATGCCCTTTGGATAACAAATGCCTCAAATCAAATTTTGTACATCAAGCTGAAATATCAACCCAAGTGAAACCTTTAGAAGTGAAATACTATATAAGCATATCTAAAACACCCTCTAAACTAAGATTAGCCAACCATATATCATCGTTTACTATTGAAAGATACAAAAACAGTATATCACTGTCAATATATCATTGCAGACTAACTGATAGCAACTTCACACCAACAGTAAAATTGAAAATATTAAAACAAACACACATATGTCAGAACATAATTACCTGTTACCTATGCCTGAATAAGAAATACGAAATCCTCACCTTTGCCAAGAAAAAAAACAAACAAAATACAGAACTATTAAATCGAAAAAAAACATCCCATATACTGGTATACTAAAATTAATGACCACAGCTATCTTATTCCTCTTATTATTATTGATAATATTACTATCAAAATTACCATTATTATCATTTTATACCCCCTGCCACTTTAAGAAAAACCCAATCACTTTTTCATAATTATCTTAGAGGTATAGAAACATAAAAAAAGAAAAAGAAAAAATACATAAATAGAATAAGAAGAAGGTTCTCCATTCTAGGAAAATAGACACTCACTAAAAAAAGTCCTAAATAAGGATCTGAAATAAATCAAATCATTCGTCTGTTGAAGCCCAAACAGGGCAGAAACATAAATGTGTTTGTGTTATGAATCCTTTATTCCATCATATCTCAAGTTCTGTTCTAACTCAATTTAATGTATAAGGTTGAATGTATCGAGCACTATATAAAATAAACCCATCACACATCCGGTATTGCATTATATTATATCACATTGTATTCCTGATTTGTTTTGCGTATATATATATATATATATACATATATATATATATATATATATATATACACACACATATACAAATTCAGTTTTTCTATACAATCATATTGTCAGAATCTCTACCCACCAGAATTTTGCTGATATCTGTAATGGTTTGGGTGTGTGTGAAAGTGTTAAAATGGAACTATGAGCCAACTAGTAACATATTTCTACTCTTCTTGGGGAAAAAAAGGGATCAGAAAAACAAGAAAAAAATAGTAAAAGAAGAAATAAAGAATTAAATAAGGTAGATCAAGGCATTCGTTGTGCATTCCGCCAAATATATTATCTCCTCTCATTGATGTCTAAATGATGCAAGGGTTGTTCTCTGTTGTGCCGTGATCATGACTTGACATCGTTTTGAAGTGATGCTGCCGTACAGAAACTTGAATAGATTACAGCTAATAAATGTTTGAAAGGTTTCACTTCCAGTCATGCATCTTTCAGATGTTTTTCAGATCAGAATAATATCACATTCAGCATTCAGGTACTCATCGCCTACTATGATAGTATTAGGCCCATAGGGTTTAATCCCTAGTGAAAGGATTTCATTCTTTGTATTAGAAAAGGCTTTGTTAGATTTGCTAGGAAGTTTTCAGATCCCATCTGTGGACAAATATTTCCCGGTTGGTGCCATTAGTCTATAATGTGACAAAGAAGATGAACAAAGAAGGTAGTATTTACCATCTTGGATTTTGTAAGTGGCAAGACTTCATATGGGAGACAAAATTAAATAAAGACAGGCAAATCCATGTATAAAGATCTTAATTATGAAACAAAGGCAAGTATTAGTGGACATTTGAAATACATTTAATGGCAAATAAATGACATAAGTAAAAATGGGTATATTTAGCACAGAATACATTGAGAGCAAAGATTGCTGAAGCAAATAAAAATTGGTAGTTGAAAAAAAAAGATTATTGAGTTATTTACTGATGAAGTATATATATGTGACTATGTTAAGGAGTAGCATAGCTACATTTTTTGGTGGAGTGAGTAGGTTATATTGAATAGTATATGTTTTGGCAGGTATGGTCCCTGAATTACCAAGACATTACTGAAAACAGTGAATCAGTAAGGAAACAAAGAAATGAAAGAAGCTCCCCAGGCTAATATACCAGACACATATATATCTGATGGAATCTTGTATTAGAGAACTGCAAAAAATACTCTCAGAGTGCACACACCTATAGTTAAACGGTTTGGCAGCTAAAAATCTTCCTCTTTTCTGTTGCTGCCAAATAAGATAAGACACCTATTTTCCCTTTGTTAGGATAAAGGCCTGTATACACATACTAGAACTCACCCACACCTCCTTTTAAAAAGAACAATTTAAGTTACACTTCTAGTTTGGAAGAAGTCTTTCTTCATGTGGTATTGACTCAGATGTTTCATACAAATGACTGCCGGTTCCTGAGACTGAACTAATGTTTCCATATTTCAATGAAATTTTCCTGTAACTGCAATGCCCCACTAAAAGAGATCATACCATTTCCTTTTCTTAATCTTTATCCCATTTGGTTTCCTGACTTAACATTCTATATTATTAAAATTACATTTCTCATCATAACTAGCCTTTGTGTCTCTCCCTTCAAACCAAATCATGACCAATTTAGAAAGCGCATTACAAAATAGCATGTACGATAAAACTATTCTCTATTATTTATTCATTGCTACTTGGTACTATATCGCGTTCAATAGAACACAATTTCTGAGATATATTCTTAGAGGTATATTTTAAAAAGTTATCGGATTCAGATATCTTGGCAAATCAAATAGTTCCATGATTTTAATACTTTAGTTCATTTAATTATTGTACAAAGTATGGTTGCTGCTTGGTCATGGCATTAAATGCTATCGTAAGTCAGAAACAAATTTAGTCAATTTTGTTGTTGTTGATGTTTGTCCTCCATGTGTTAATAATGATTCTGGGGCCACCAAACTTTCAAAATAATTCTGTTCATTGCCTTACTCATTAAGACTGAGTACTCCCTCAATTTTCTACTACATTTCTATATTTGAATGATTTTACTTCAGCCCAAGAGAATTCCTTTCATTAACTAGGTGGACAAGGGATTTCAGACAAGTGAATTGAATGGTGTTCCTCAGGGTGAGGACACTCATATAAATGGAAAACATTTTGTAGCCATAAGAGCCCATTAACTGAAACACTGACTCTGGGAAATGACAAAATGGTTTCATTTTATTGCTTTTCATGCATCGTCATGCACAAAGTTGCTCAATGAAGCAGAAGAATGACGGACAGAAATGGAAAGTGATGTGTTCATAGGTAGAATAGTCTTCTCTTTGATCATTTATTACTTAAATGTTTCTCTCTTTATTTTTACTCAGGCACCATGAAGTCTTCTGTTGAAAAATTCATTACATAATGAGCTACATAAATGCAGGAAAAAAAACAAAAACAAACTGCTTTTTATCCTTGTACGTGAAAAGATGATTATATTACAATGTGTTTAACAAAGTGGATTATCAACATGAAAGGGAGATAATCCAGATCAAAATACAAAATTCAAAGTAAACGAATAACTTGAAAGGACTAATAAACTAATAAAGATGATTTGTAGTTTGCATCAAATTTGTTAGAGGCAAATAACGAAGCAATCAACTCATTATTTCAATGAGGATTTATGAGACCAGAATATCTTTGGCAAGACATGTATTTCAGACTGATTTATCTAATACTGAAAACATTTCAACTGACGCACAAATAAACCTTAAAACAAAAGGGTAGGCCAACAAGCCTTGTAAAGATAACTTCTGAATAGGGAAAAAACATGAGTTAGAGACAAAGAAACCATTAGAAAACTAAAATGGCTATGGGCTGGTCATGCTGCAACAATGTCAGATAACCGCTGGACACAATGACTGACAATGTGGATCTGCAAAAATGTGGCCAGCAAAATATGAGCTGGCATAACCAACTAAACAAGTTTAGAAAAAATGGGCTCCTTGACACCCATGATAGAGAGGTTTGACAAATCTTGGAGAAAGTCTATGTCCAATGATGGTAGCTAAAAGATTAATGATGATGATAACATCAGGTTCTATAATTTTTTAACAGAGGTTTAGGGGAGATAAATCTTTCATTTTTGTATCAAAGGAACTGTTTGAACTATCTAACATATAATAATTAGCGATGTTGAAATGTTTTCAGCCATGCTAAAGGATGTAACTGACGAAGTGAAATAGAATTTCAATCATGTTCTAATGACGTAATTAAAATGCTGCATTTGAAAAAAAATTAGAAAAGTAATGGAAACAAAAACACAAAATAATAAAAATTTATTTGAGTTCAACAGAACACTATTCTTTCAGCTTATTTCTATGCAAATCTCTATTATCCCCTTTTATAAAATGCCATGTATATATATATATGGACCTCCTTTTCCTTATACAGGATTCTCATCTAAATGGTTGCTTTTATTCATGTGACAAAATAACTACAGGAGTTCAATGAAAAATTTGCAAAACAAGTTATTTTTAAAGAGTGCATTTTAAGAACACTTTTTCAGACTAGTTCAAAGATCTTCACCTGTGCAGAGCAGGTAAAGAAAGAGTGAGGTAAAAGGTCATGTGAATAGGAAAGAAGATTGAAATGGAGACCAATTTCTGGGTCAGTCATTTTATAGAAAGAAGAGACTTTTGAATAGATTAAGTTATCCAGCTGGTCTCTCAAAAAAAATAATCTAATCACATTTTTAAATGTAAAATAATGAAATTTTCCCAAGGATTAGTCTTAATGAGGAACCGTTTACAAAAACTGTCAATATAATTATCATCATTAGCCATTTAGTGTCTGTAGTTAGACATAGATTTTCCCCAGGATTCACCAGCCTATGGTGGGTGTTGCTGAGCCAATACTTTCTGAACTTGTCTAGTTCGTCATGCCATCTTATATTTTACCAGCCACAGTTTTGCATATGATCTCTAAGGATCCACATTGTCAGTTGTGATGTCTATCAATTATATGCCATTCTTGCAACATGGTCAGTCCATTGCCATTTGCCAATATTGGATTCTCTGATATCTCCGACTCCTGTTTTTTCTCTAAGATACTGTGCTGTCTTATAATCTCACCATGTGAGGTTGAGCATGATTCTCTCATGAGCATGTTGCATGGTTCTTGGTGAATCTTTTGGTTAGGTTCCATGTTTCAGCTCCAAAGGTAATTACTGGGAGGATGCATTGCTTGTCGACCCTTCTCTTTAGAAGTTCAAAAAGGCTTTTGAACAAAGCATCTGCACAACGAAATGATTGTGTGTCAGCGAACATTATTTGACAAAAAGTCTGAGAACCTTGAACCCTAGAGAATCAGCCAATGATAGAAACTTGACCTTTGTTGGACGCAAACTAAAATTATCCAATCAGAAACAATATTAACTTCTTACTGAAAAATCATTTAATCAAATACTGGCAATGCAAAATTGATAATCGAATAAAATTCTGACACGGTCAAAATGTTAAATTGTGTAATCAAAAACATTAAACTTTATAACAAAAAAGATAACATAATCAATAAGTATGCATAAAACTATGTGTAAAGCAATAAAAAAGACTTTAATTCAATTCAGCTTAAAAGCTTACGCAAATTTAAAACTCATGATATAAGCGTCCCTTGCTATAACGTGAACATTGGAGTGCAAGAAAGCTGACTGTGTTATAACTGCAGGATGAATACAGGCAATATTCAAGGGCAGGTGATATATGAAAGACAATGAACATTGTCTATCATATAAAAACTAAGTGGGATTTGAATGAATAAGCAAAAAAGCATTCTTTAATGTTTTTGAAAACAATAATGCCACCAAAAAGGATACAGTATATTACAAAGTGTATCAAATTTCAGCATTTAAGAACAAAGATATTTACATATTTACATGAAAGCTGCTGCACTATCAGATACACTGTATCTGAGATCCAGAGAGAGGAATTGAAAATAAATTAGTTGACTGATTCATTGACTACTGGAAGGTTTTTTTCTAATTCATTTCATTTTTGCCGTTGGTTAGCTGGCATAAATCAAATATATTTTTTAGTAGGCTGGGGTGGTAATTGTGCAAGCTCTGCCATTGAGTGGGCTTGAAGTGTAGTCAAATAGCACAGTACTCTGAAACATCGGACCAACAGGTTCAAAAGAGAAATTCTGATTTCATTTTCATTTCTCCAGATGAATGAGCAATAATATACATAAAAGCGTTGCGGTCTACCAACTACCATGAACTGCATTACATCAGGGGTTATCAGTTTTGCGCAACAGAAAAGAATTGTCCAAACAAAAAAAGCCTAAGGTGAACAAGGAAGAACTCATTTGCAAAATAAAATCATAATAGTTATGATACTGCCACGTATTTATTAGTAATGATAATGATCATAATATCTCAACATGTTCAAGAAATAATTCTAATTATTGTACCAAAACAAAACTATTCAATTTTAGAACTCCAATGCTTCCAAAAAAGAAAAGAGGTCTGACAAATTTTTTGGAAGTTCTATGTCTAATGAGAGATGCTAAAAGGCTGGATGATGATGATTGTACTTAATAGGCAATAACATTTTTGAAAATTGAAATCAACAGACATAAACTGAGGGATTAATTTAGCATAAACTTACATTGCAATTGAAACCCCCTCTGAATGGATTTTAGGATTTTCAAAAAAATTGAAAAAAAAAATTTTCTTTGGCATAATAAAGAGTAAATGTTTTATTTGATTGGTGTAAAAATAATAGTGTTTTTTGTTATTTCAAATTTTGATGCTTATTTTGGAATAAGCTATTATTTAACTATGATCATGCATAGAAGTTGATGTTAAAATTGAAAAATAGCCAAAATTATCTATCATGGGCATCATGGAGCCAGTACATATTGTGAGTTCTTGCAAGATGATCAGCCTATTGCCATTAGAGTTTTTTAATAGTTTCTATGATGTCTTGGACTCCCATTTTCTTCCTTATGTACTGTGCTGTCTTGTGATCTCTCCATGTAAGGTTGAACATGATTCTTTCATGTGCATGCTGCATGCTTCTCAGTTTGTAGGTCTGTCTCTTAATTTTTTTGTTGATTTTTATTGCAACTTACTCAGGCTGTTAGTCCACAGCAGTGAGCAAATAATGCAAATCAGAAATAAAGAATAAGATCTTGTTGAGACTCAAATGCACATCCCTTTTGTCTAAGGGAAGCCTGGTTGGACATACCAGCTGCCTTTACCTAATGGTTGGTAGATCAAACCTAACCTTTAAATCTATTCTTCATTTTTCCTTTGATCTCTGTCAGTACCAGATTTGTAATTGTTTTTTAGTCGTATTAGTAGCAGCAATATTTCCGATCCATGCTGTTTATACTTTGCTGTAGGCTGACAACCTGAGTGAATTATGGTAAAGAAAAAACGAAAATTAAGTGAAATTTACACCAAAAGATTGGAGCCTTCTCTATATATGGGGGTAAGCCCGGACAGGGGTAGCAGCTGGGCCAGTTGGCACAAGCCTACAATTTAGAGTGGGACTTGCCATTACTATTTTTTAATAAATCATTCTAGCTCTTTTATTCTGATCTACTTCTTGTAGTTACATCATATACACATGTAGATGTATATACTCAAGCATAAATATGTATTTTGCAGTATTTACAAAAATACTTGATGGGCAGTTTGAAACACACACATCTGGCTTGGGCCAAAAAGTAGCTTTACCCAGCCCAGAATGGAGGTGATTTTCAATGGATATTTTTGGAATTTTTTTTTTGATACATGTTTCATATTTGAAGAGGCATCATTGCATTAAGAGCAATGCATTAATGAATAAGTTATTTTTCCTCAAACTTATAGAATGTTTGTGAATGACATTTATTTCATTACTAAATTTCCTCAACATTTTTTATACATTATATACCAGTGGCTCACTACCACCACCATTGATATGTTTAGGAGCTTTTGTTCTTCACACTTGCAAGAGAACATCATTGAAAGTAGAGGCCATATAGTTGGTATCTTGATAGAATGTTTAGTGTGTAGTGTCACAAAAAAGAAACCACCATAATGGTTACTCCATTTACCCTGTTTATTCACCTCCTTGCTCCAAGCATCTTACTTTATATAAGTTTTCACCTTGCATTTTGATTGGTGGCTCTAGACAACTATGATAGATGGCAGCAGTGATGAATGAGCTATAGGGGATCAACTTGACGGAGGACACATTACTTGTCCATTAAAAACACCACATTCCCAACAATAAAGAATCAATTTGTAATGCAACAGTGCATATTTTTGCTTGTTGAACAGTAAACTGATATTTGATTCTCTACTAAGGAACACAATCAATTTTGACTTCCACAAGTATGTATATAAAACAAATATACATGTTGAATAGATGGTCATTTTTGTTGCCTCAAATTAAACTTAAGTACAGAAGAATCAATTAACCCATCAAAATAAGGCCCAAAGAAAGTAAAAAAAGTGGAGTACTGATGCCAATTTTCAAATCTGTAGACAAAACAATATGGCCAAGAGTGCTGGAACACACAAACAAAAACAAACAATGCACAGATAAAAAGGAAAGAATCCTTTGCCACCTTTGGTGGCTACAGTTGGTCAATAATCATTTATCTATATAATGGACAGTGTGATTTTTTTCTGCTTGTTTCTTTGTCTATAACAATAGCCTATTTCACTTAGAGGTGAGAAATTAGTTGATAGAAGTATCTCCTAATCAACATTTTACTCTCCCCCGCCCCAAGAAAAACATTTCATAGAAATTTAGATATATCTGTGAATTTTTTTCA
The DNA here is from genome assembly GCA_963457665.1 of Thysanoteuthis rhombus. Lineage (NCBI taxonomy): Eukaryota > Metazoa > Mollusca > Cephalopoda > Oegopsida > Thysanoteuthidae > Thysanoteuthis > Thysanoteuthis major. The sequence continues at coordinate 60,337,608 of OY735206.1, read as the reverse complement.
CTGTGATTACCTAGTAATAATTGGAAATGGTACTGTTGTTGTTTCATTAGTGTTTGATATTATATACTAATAATCATAATGTAATGTATCATCATACAGAGCATGCCTGAAGGTCAGTTCATGACTAAATTTTTGATAACTCCTATTCTAAATGAAACACAAATAGGTCTGGTTAGTCACTCAATAGAAACCATCACATGATCAATGTCTTTTGGCAACATGCCTTGTGGGGGTGATCAATTATAAATTGTAAAAACAGGGGGTAAATGAATGAGTTATTGTCTTGACTTTTGTTAGGGGGTGATCAATAAAAAAGTTTAAATTTACAAAAAAACAAGTACAAACATTCCTGGACAGAAACTAAAGGACTGATTTAGCATTAACTTGATTTATAAATTAGTTTTAAATCACTAAAAACCTATTTTTGGGACAGGAATTTTCAAAAAACAACAAAAAATTTTCTTCCTTGTTATGATGTGGAGTAAATGCTTAAATTTTCAGGCCTCTAGTTCCATTAGTCACGCCTGTATATATGACACATATATTGCCAGCTAGCCAGCCTACCAATATTGTAAAAATGTTTTTGAGAATATTAAATGCATTACAGGTAAAATCATCCAATCAGAAAGAGGCCTCATGACTGCTACTGCATTCTATTATAACGAAATTTCATACATGGTCAGGTTGAGCTTGTAGGTTAAGCCCACTCACTGCTGCAGCTAGAGATTTGGTAGCCCGTCGGCTTAGCTCCTTAAGTTTAGTATGATTTGATGAAAAAAAGAAATTTGCAATAAATAGATATGCACTATCACTTAATTGGTGAAAAATATCCCCAAAGGCTGAGTGATTATTTATGCAATTCATCTATGTTTGAATACATCCTTTTTATCATATGATGTGAGTAGAAATGCAGAAGGTTAACTATTTCACAAAGCTTTTAGGTCTCCCATCTACAGGGGACCCGGGAGTGGGGGTAGTTTTTGAATAACCCCATCCTCCTCCCTCAGCTAAGCCTCTGAGCCCAATCTTATAAGAAACTGTCAACCAAACCTGTCAACATGGGTTTTTTCAGTTTCTGGCTATGTATATATGTATTGGCATATAGGCTATAACAATGGAGTCAGTGGGCTGAAAATTAAAACATTTACTCATTATTATGTCCAGAGAAAACATTTTTTTTTCTCTTAAAAATCTTCCCCCACCTCCAAATAAGTTTTTAGTAGTAAGTTCAATTTGAAATCTAAGTTTATGCTAAATTGCTCCTCAGTTAGTGTCTGAGTGTGTTCACTCCTGTTTTTTGAAAATTCAGACTTTTTTAATGATCATTACCCCACCCCCAAAATGAGAGTAGTAACTTATTCAATGATCACACCCTTCTTCCAATTTTTCAATTGATCATCCCTAACATGGCATGCTGCCAAAAGATGTTAATCACATGGCAGTTTCTATTGAATGACTAACCAAAGCTGTTTTTAAATACACTTTAAATGTTTTTGCTGCTTTGAAAAAATCCATAATTCCACTCAGTTCTAGGTCAAAGCATTCTATTTATTAATTGTACCAAGACAATATTAGTTCTTCTTTTCATTCCTTTGCCTTCATGATTGAATCAATAATTGGCAGTCCCAGAAAAACTACTCTGTTTGCTTATCAGTCAAAGAACATAATCCTTTGATTTCACTCCATGGCTCAAATGACACATTTTTTCTCCTGAAGACAAAAAAAAAAAATAAATGAAAGAGGCCAATCTGTACAATCTGATACAAATTCCTTGATTTGGATGGAATATCTGATCCAAAATCCAAGGAATCAGGGCAGCTGCTATTTGTTTTAGTTGGCACAGCAGATTTAGGAATTACTAAAAAACATTCAGAGGACAAGGATGAAATAAAAAAAAACGCAGAGCTTAAGAAAGTATACCACTACATCTACCTAGAACAACGAATCTCTATGAAATCCTCGAAAGAAGGAGAAATCAAATGGAGAATCGCTCTTAGGTGGCAAGTTTTTGGTAGAGCTAGTTAAATCTTCAATAGCAGTAAAATTACAGTGGCCCTAAAAAAAACCCCAAAATGTTCTACAACCAATGCATCCTCCTGAAAGTCACGTATGGTGCTGAAACATCCTCAAACTGAGAACTATACAATATGCACAGGAGTGAATCATGCTCAACATTACATGGACAGATCATGACAGCACATTATAGTAGAAAACTAACTAGGGTCAGAGATATCATTGGAAAAACAATAGAAAATTCAAATGACAACACGCTGGTTATCTTACAAGAATATTAGACAACCACTGGACATCATGACTGACATTGTGGATCCCCAGATATCACAGGTGGAATTGTGGCCAGCAAAAAATAAAATGACATGACAAACTAGATAAGTTCAGAGCGTATTGGCTCAGCGATGCTCATGACAGAGAAGTCTGGCGGATCCTCGGGAAGGTCTATGTCCAACGACAGATGTTAAAAGGCTGATGTTGATGATGAATGCTCGGTGTGTTTCTTTCAAGCTGTAAAAAATTTTCTACTCAAGAAAGATAAAGAAAATAGGAATGCTTTCTATCTGACATAAACCTGTATGGTTCAATGGCATACAAATATGCTGAGATCTGGCAATAATTTAGACAGATGACAGTTGACATTCACCTTGGATTCAAATGGGTTAAGCAGATTGTTTCCATATTTTTGAGTTTTGCAGGGAGAACACTGCATGTGTTGCCTTGGAGATAGCAATCTTGGAATTATAAGAGCACAGAGAAATGTATTTTCACAAACTCTAATTCCAGAATACTTTGGACAGATTTTCATGAACTTACATGATGGGTCAAGGTGAAGTTGCTTGTGAATCATAAACACAACAGAGGTTTTTGAATTGTTGATGTCTATCAGAATCAGACAAAACAATTCAACAAAAGTAAAAGCCCAAAGTATCAGAAATATTGTTTTAAATTTCATGAAGACAGTTTATCTTCTGAAATTTTACAATAGCAAATTATTACACATATGATAGCAATGAGAAAATCACAATACCAATGATTCAAATGATCAGTTTGCGAAACACCAAATGTAATAACATGGAGACTGCAAAACACATGATTGACATTAACTGCTATATCATCATATTTCTTCCTAGGATATCCATGTAATAAACTGCTTCAACTTCGTACTCCTTTGTAGGCTAGTGATCATCACCTTAGTAGTTAAACCACCAAAATACAACTCAAATATCTTTAGGTTTCGGTTATTAAGTTCTCACTTTATTTACAATTTTAATCAGAGAGAGAAAGAGACTCTGAAGTAGAAATAAAGATTCTTCTTTAAGCACTGTCTGGTCCCCTTGACTGCATGGAAAGGCCTCCCGATCAACCATGCTTCTTCAAAAGTAGCATTACTATCTCTACTGCTGACCTAATGGTCATCGAATAATGAACAGGGACTTCTGATAAAAAGCAGCAAAAATAAGATGGAAGAAATATGGATAAAAAAATGAATAATAATGACAATGCTTCAGTAAGAAATTAAAAAACTGTCCCACCCATAGCTTAGTGCCTGGTGTGGTCATTTGTTTGATATGTGCCCATTAGGGTCAATTTGTCTCCACTCAGTTTAGTTCTAATTATATGCTGGTCATCACTGATTGGTCACTGTCATCTTTTTCAAGTGGTCATCTGCTACACTTGCAATTTCCTATGTGTGTGTGTGTGTGTGTGTGCATGAGTGTTTACAAGCCAGTGATTGTAAATAAGAGTTTTGATATGATATAACACAATTTATAATCATTCTGTTGGATTATTTGTGTTCATTTCTTAATGCATGACTGTCATGTTGAAAGAAATGAATAGAGCCAATGCAGACTTAGAATAAATGAGATGAGAAACTGGGGTGAAAACAGTTTCTTCGGCCTTTGCGTTACCAAAGTCTGTTGAGTTCAATGGTTAGAGCAACACTACACTGAAACGGCTACCTTATTAGTCATAGGTTTGATTCTTGCAGCAGTTCCATTTTCTCTGATTGTTTATTTTATTAACATTGTCTAGGCCAAGTGATACATTACCCATATATCGATGGGAGATCATTTCAAATAAGTCTCTATGTAATATAGTGCAATTTATAATCATACATTTATATATATATATATATATATATATATATATATATATATATATATATATTTATATATATAATTATATATATATATATATATATATATATATGTGTGTATATATATATATACATGTACAAACATTGTTGCCTATCAATGAGTATATTCCTACCACATTTTTTTTTAATAGAAAATTGATTTTTCCCAAACCAAACTCGGCAGGATTATATTATTTTAAGTGGAGCATTAAACAATCAAAATGGATATTATCAGGTATTATTTATGACCAAACGGATGCTATAGAATTTTGTTGCCAAAAATTAAGCAAAAAGTTTTTAAAAATCAATAGTCTGGTCATAGATAAAATATGATAATAACCATTTTGATCGTGTGATGTTCCATTAGAAATAATGAAATCCTGCTATGTTTGGTTTAGAGGAGAATTACTATACATATCTATGTACGTGCTCGGCACCTTACACATACATATATGCACACACATCAACAGATGCATGAATATATATAGGAGAGTGATTTCTCCTTAATCTGAGATTCCTGTCACTAAATAAGTTTCTGATCATTATCATCCTCTATAAAGAATAATGATTCAATGATTGCTGATGCAATTACATAATGGCTTAGTGACAAATGGCTATTATCCACTTCTTAATAAGGAAGCGGATATCTACTCATTACGTGGAATGGAAATGGACAGATGTGAAACTGTTTCGAGAATTAACTGTGACTAGAATTACGATCTGATAGCATAGGTGCAATGAAACGGATGTCGTTGTCACTAAGTGATTGTTATTACCAAACTGATGGGAATCACCAATTTACTGAAAATATTCTCCGTGTCAGAAAAAAGTCTAGTTTTCAGTTCAAGTGGAAAAAAACTCTGGCGTTGTTAACATCTTAATTTCCTTTAGTTATAGCAAAAGCTTTACTGTCCATAAAGTTTAAACATTGAATTTACGTTTGATAAGTGAAAGGCCAAAGCAACTTTGTGGTTTGGATAAAAAGTCTATACCATTTAATAACATAAATCAATAAGTGAACATGGATAAATATATCAATGGTATTTTGATAAGGTAATTATTATTAAAAATATGTTTAAAGTAGAACAAGTACAATTTTACAAAATCAATCAACAACAGGTTGATAAAACATTCAAGATCTAACAAGTATGTGCATAGTAGAACAATCTAACAGTCTAAAGGGATGCTTCTTTTCATCTTGTAAATTAAGCAGCGATGGTAATAAAAGTCAGTTACCTTGATGAAAATGCTACCAATATGGTTTGAACTATAAACTTATGATTTGAAAAATAAAAAAAGAATAGATGGGTCTGGTTAGTCACTCAATAGAAACTGTCAAATGACCAATGTCTGTAAGCAGTATGCGATGTTGGGGTGGAGGTGATTAATCAAAAACATAAGAGAAAGGAATAGTTACTTTTCTTGCATTTTGTTGGCCAGTGATCACTAAAAAAAAGACTAGATTTCCCCCCCCTGTAAAAAGCATGAATGCTACCAGACACATACTGAGGGGGGGTCAATTAAGGATAAATTTACATTGTAAATTAACCCCCTGCCCCAACACCACCACACGCACACTAAATATCTATCAAGGGAGAGATTTTAAAAGAAAAAAAAGAAGCTTTTGTCTGGATTAATAAATACATATAAATGTCAGATCATTTAAATAACTTAGATACAGCATCAATGTTAAAACTGTCTATTGTAGGTAGCAATGATTAATAAAAGTCTATTGGGACAAACATATCCTGGAATAAATATCTAATGTGATAATCATATCCCATCATGATTTTGGCTCTTCAAAATATGTAAAATTCAGGCACCTAAATAGATTAGCCTTGAAAAGGTTAAGGAAGAAAAGAAAATATGAATATACATTATATATATATATATATATATATATATATATATATATATATATATATATATATATATATATATATATATATATATATATATATATATATATATATATATATATATATATATATATATATATATATATATATAAAGATGAAGAGATACTTCTCATTTTTTAATTGGCAAGTGTTTATTTTTGAGTACAGATCATTTTTCAAAGTGGAGTATGCCTAAAATTTCAAATTTTATTTTAGAATATCTTTATAACTCGAATATACCTGAATTATGAAGAAGAAAATATTAGAATTACCTTCCAACTCCTCCACTACTGGGAATCATTCATACTTAATGCAAAAAGAAAAGGCCTTCAAAATACAATAAAAACAACAACAAATATAATAATAATGATGTAACCTGGTGCATAATACTCCTAAGAAATCTCACAACCCCAAAACTTGCAAATCAATTGAAAGATTTTGGAAGCTAAATTATAAACAGTACATCCAAAACTATAAAAGATTTGAAATATCCAAGAAAGAATATCAAATAATGCCCCCCTGAACATGCTATTGTTGTGTGGTCCCATAATAATGAAGTACATTATATATTTGAAAAAGATTTTAAACCAGTCTGATGACACAAAGTGTAATGCATAATCAGATATATAAATAGATGAAAATAATTTCGTATTTTCTTCCCAAATTATCAAATCATTAAATTAAAAACTTCAACTTGAAAACATTCATTATCCTAGTTTTCAATTTACACATGAAATTTATTGAAAAATAATTTGGTAGTGGTCGCATTTTTGTGTAAGAGAAATCCACACAAATAAGAAATAAGCCATTCCATGAAATTACCGAAAATATGTCCACTTTGAAAAAATGGTTAACACTGAACTAAATTTTAAGTTGTAACAATCTTATCATCCAGACAAAGTACTGTGTACAACCATAAAACTATTTAGTACTGTAAAGTAAGAGAAAAACTTTCAGTGCTGTTTTTGCAACCATAGAGTTATCTCATGAAAATTTTATTTATTGCTTTTCCAAGAAAATTTAATTCACGATGATGAATATATTTTTGAAAACTTTTAAAATCTACCTGTTATTTTTCAAAAAAAATTAATACCTGCTTATACAAGCGAATCAGAGTTGCATTTCAAAATAATTTGCTCACCAGATGCAGTCAGCTCCACTGCTATGAATTTAAAAGAAGAATTAAAAAAAAACAAACTGAAAATTGAATCAAAATTACTTTAAAAGGAAAAGATTATATGAGCGAGAAGAACACTTTTATAGAACTTCAGGAAAATTTTTATACCGGCTGTCCTTTCTTTAAATTCATTCTTACAAGCATTTTTCACACGTAGAAAAAAAAGAGAACTGGTTAGTCACTCAATAATAACATGACCAACATCCTTTGGCAGCATACAACATTGCTGGTGATCAATTAAGGAATTGGAAAAAAGGAAGAAACCCTAGATTTACAAATGACATTGTTGTTTTAGCTGGAAAACTCCAGGCAATCCAAATAATGCAAGACAAACTGAATGAAGAAAGCAAAAAAGTTGATCTCCACATGAACTTCAGTACAACAAATGTCATGTACAATGAACATGCTGAGGACAAAGACACTGAAATCCAAATGAAAAATGCGGAATAGGAGAAAGCAGGCTACTATATCTACTCCAGACAATGAATCTCCATTAAATCCTTAAAAGAAAAAAGAAATCAAGTGAAAAATTGTTCTGGTAGAGAAAGCTCAACCTTCAAGAACAAGAAAAATCCAATCGGTCCTAAAAAAAATGGTCGGCAATCAATGCATCCCCTGGTAGTCACCTATGGAGCTTAAACATGGAACCTAACCAAAAGATTGACCCTCAAACTAAGAACCATGAACATGTGAGAACTTGCGCAGGAGAGAATCATGTACAACATCTCATGGAAAGATCACAAGACAGCACGATATGTTGAAAGGGAGACACACAATGATCAAAATCAAAAACTTAGAACTATAGCAAGTAGATCACTACATCTACATGGGATAATGAGTCTCCTTGAAATCCTCAAAAGAAGACATCAAGAAAAAAATCACTCATTGATGGCAAGCCATCTGCTTCAAGAATGAGAAAATCCCATTAGTGCTTAAAAGAAGAGTATACAACCAATGTGTACTCCTGATAGTGAACTATGGAGCTGGAAAATGGAATCTAACAAAGAGACTGACCCTCAAACTGAGAACCATACAATGTGCACATGAAAGAATCATGCTCAAAATCTAGTGGAGAGATCACAAGGCAACACAATATACTAGAAGGAAAGCATGAGTCTGAGATATAGAATCCATTCGAAGACTCAAATGATCACTCACGTTTTGCGAAAATGTCAGACAACTGCTGGACATCACGATTCTCAACATGGACTACCAGACATCTTATGCAAACACATGACCAACGAAATATAAGATGGCATGACAAAGTAAATAAGCTCAGAAAGTATTGGCTCCTTAACGCTGATGATAGAGAGGTGTGGTGAATCCTGGGGAAGGGCTATGTCCAACAATGGATGATAAAAGGCTGCTGCTGATGATGATCACTAAAAAAAGTCTGAAATTTCATAAAACAGCCGGACAAAAACTGAGGGATTAATTTAGTGTAAATTCACATTGTAAATTACAGCCCCCCCTCCCCAGAAAACCTATTCAGAGTGAATATTCACGAAACAAAAACATTTTTTCTGGGCATGATAAGAAGTGAATTTTGAAATTTACAACCCTCTATCTCAATCTCACATGGAGAGACCACAAGACAGCGCAGTACATCTGGGAGAAGACAGGAATCAAGGACATCATAAAATCGATTAAAAATGGGCAATGGGCTGGCCATGTTGCAAGACAACCGATGAACATTGCGACTCATGACATGGATCCCCAGAGATCACATAAGAAACCAAGGCTGGCAGAGTATTAGATGGAGAGACAAGCTAGACAAATTCAGAAAGTACTTGCTCCGTGACACCCACGATAGAGAAGTGTGGCGAATCCTGGGGAAGGTCAATGTCCAACGACGGACGTTGAAAGACTGATGATGATGATGGTGATGATGATGATGATGATGATGATCTCTATTTATGTGGCCTGTATGTCTACTACATACATAGCCAGCTAGACAGACCCACTTAAAACCTGAAGAAAACAATTTTGACAGTTTTGGTTGACAGTTTTTGTTGACAGTTTCTAATATCAAAGAATGAATAAGCTTGTACAGATTGCTACCAATGAGTTGATGCGTATTTTTTTCTATTTAACAAAATTTGTATGAGTACATATGATATAGTAACCTGAATTGTATAACTGTTCTATAAAACACAAATCTGAATGGTTGTCATGTGTTCCTGCTTTAGTCACTTATGATGATTTGTTGACTGGAGACTTCTACTGCAAGTTCCATTTTTCTTTGCTTGGTTTGCTGCCATATTGACTGGATCAAATTCTTATTGGTATTTTTTTTTTTACCACCATCATATATTCAAGTCCAACATACTGCCAAAGACTGGGCTATTGTATGTGTAATTAGATAAGAATCTAATATTTACTGAATTTCCTGGCATAGAAGACACAGATTTATGTAGTGTAAATTTGCCTTGAATCTTGAAGGTTGAGAGTTGCAGTCCTCAGAAGTATATAACCTTCTTTTGTGAGGGATATTTCTCCCTCCTGCCTGAGAAGAAATGATAGATTGAAAGAGTACTATTTCAATATATGATAGTAGTGATCGTTCCCAACGAAAATGGGATTATCATATTTCTTAAGTGTCAGATAGAATTTTAAAATATCTTTTTATAAATAAGATTTGAAAGTTTACCCAGTATCCTTCAGACTGAAGATTATATTGCCTATAATTTTAAAATTCGGCTGAGAGTGAGCATTTCAAGAATAGATAAAAAAAACCCTAGCTCTTGTAAAGAACCTTGTGCTGAACTTGGTGGCCAAAACAACAATCATCATCAAATTCATTGATGCTTAATATACCAGTGAAAACTGAAAGCCAAGTGAAAAAGTGCATGGAATTAAACTTCTCCTTTTTTTGCCAATATTGTGAGAGTAAAATAAATAACACCATTTCTATAAATAAGAAACGTGTAAAAGTATATATGTAAGACAGGTCTGGTAAGTCACTCAGAAAGAAAACCATCGTGTGACCAATGTTTTTTGGCAGCATACCGTATAAGGGTGGTCAATTAGAAAAGAGGTGATCAATGAATAATTAACCACTCTTGTTTCTTGCTGGACAGTGAGCACAGAAAACATTTTTTTCCTAGATATGTTAAGGAGTAAATTTTCAGCCCTTTACCTCCATTGGTGCAGCCCGTATGCATTGAAAACTGAAGAAACCTACGTTGGTAGTTTTTGGTTGACTGTTTCTGATACTAAGCAATCAATTAAATTTCTTAATGAAGCAAATATAATTATTGCGGTCCAATTTTTATGCTTATCTTTTTTTTCAAATTCTTATTGGATGCATACTTGGTGTAGATAAATACAGTATTCATATAATGACAATGTTGAGGATTAGTAAAATCATTAGATTTATAGATCAACAATCAAAATAGCAATCAATAATGGATTGTTTACAAAAATCAGTTTCTGATGAACAGTATCATATCATTACCTTTGTGATATTAATCAGTTGATTCATATAAATGATTAAATCCCAATAAGTTAACAGTTCAGAAGCTGGTTAGTCCATCAACAGACACCGTCATGCAACCAATATCTTTTGGCAGCATGTTATATCAGTGATGATCAATAAAAAAAATTGGAAAAAGGAGTGGTCAGTGATTGCAAAAAAATTAGCAGGCACAAACTAATGGATCAATCTAGCATAAACGTACATTGTGAATTGAACCCCCCACTAAAAAACTATTTTTGAAGGGAATTTTCCCCCCAAAAAAAGGTTTTTTTTGTAGACATATTAAAACTAAAGAAGTCTGAATTTTCACCAAAACAGGTGTGAATGCTGTCGAACACAAATTAAGAGATCAATTTCGCATAGACTTCCATAGCAAATTGAACCCCCCTTCCAGTTAGAGAAAATTTATTTGTAGCCATAATAAGGAATGAATGTTTAAATACTCAGCCCACTAGCTCTATTGGTGCAGCCTGAACACGTGATATATTCATTCCTACATAGCCAGCCAGACCAACGTAAAAACTGAAGAAAATTATGTCAACTTTTTTGGTGACAATTTTATTTTATTATTTCCAATATTTCTGCTGATAAAACTCCAATAAATTCACAATGTTTTATTTGGTCTCTTCCTGATCTTTAATGTGTGAAGAGGACAAAACAAATTACATTGAAAATTTTTTTTAGATTTTCAAATATTAATAAAATGTTTTCATTGCACTATAAAAAATTTAGTAATCGTAGTTTTCTTATAAAAGTTATTTGATATAAAGTTCTGCAAAGTTCTTAAAATTCAAGAAGACATTTGAAAAGATAATAAAAAAAATTATTTTCATTTTCAATTTAACATAATCATGATTCATGAAAGCAAAAATAATTCTGGTAGAAATGATTGAAAGTAGCCATCACATTATACTGCAACTGTTTTCAAATATACGAGTCGAAATTTACTTTCAAGTAATAATTTCTCTAAAAATATAAGAATAACAGGTTTAGTTAGTCACTTAATAGGAAACATTTAAAAAACATTTCATGACCAATGTCTTCTGGTAGGATGCTGTGTTGGGGGTGATCAATTAAAAAATTAGAAAAAGGGGTGATCAATCAATAATTTATTTCTCTTACCTTTTATTGAGCAGTAATCACTAAAAAGTCAGAATTTTCAAAAAACAAGAGTGAATGCTGCCAAAAAAAAAATAAGGGATCAATTTAGCATAAACTTACATTGCAAATTGAATCCCCACCTCAAAATCTATTTCGGGGTTAATTTTCAGAAACAAAGAAACAGTTTCTTGTAGACATAATATGGTGAAAATCTTCAAAATTTTAACTCGCCCATTTCCATTGGTGTACTCTCTAGAGCCATCAAAATTATAGTTATTAAGTGTACTCTGAAGAGTATTGTGAAGATATGAGTTTTAAGCATACTCTCCAGAGCATTCCAAAGAGTACAGATATAGATTAAAATTACAGTTTTGAGTGAATGAAGGAAGGAGTAGAGAAAACAATACAATAAAGAATGATGAGAATAAAACAAAAAATAGCTGAAAACTAAACAATTTGCCAAGATATAAAAAATCATACCTGTTTCAGTCATTTTCAGAAGCCCAGAAAAATAACTTGAGACTTACCTAAAAGAAAAAAAAATATCGAATTAAAGATATTGAAAGAATTTGGAATTGATGAGATTTATGAACAATTAATTGTGTTAATGCCAACGAAAGAAATTGACGATGATGGTTGAATTTTTTCTATACTTTGACAAAGTAAATAACAAAATTTGCTTTTATATGCAGATTTTTTATTACTGTACCAAGAATACTATCATTGAGAGAACAATAAATGAAAATAAATGTTGGAAAATCATTTTTGTAGTGAAATCAAAAGCCTTCCTGAATGGAGAAAGAGGAAAAATACGGCAGTGATTTTGAAGGTCTAAGCAAAGTTGGTCTGCTGCTAAGAGACCTTAGCTCTTAGTGTCATATGTTTTAACAGTTGAATAATAAAATAATATAGAATTTCTTTGCATGAGATCCAACTCTACTTCTTTTTAGTTGACATACTGAGGGCAAATGGATGAAAATACTGATCATAAAACAGTGACAAACATTAAAAGATATGCTATTTCCTCATACGTGTTGACATGATCCTAAAAATTTACACAACAATTTATAGATTAGGAGTGATAAATCAGATGTAAGCTAAAGCATCCATTTGAAGTAATCATACCAGCATGTGGAGGTGCAGATTGGCTAAACTGTTAATGGCTCAGAAAGTGGAATTGACATACAGAGTTCAAGTTCTGCCTGAGGTAGTTTGTTTTCACTTTGCACTGATCCTGTGGAAGAGCATGACAGCTGGACAGAATGAAGCTCAGCAAAATTTTGTCAGATAATCTACAGATACATTTGATTTAAGCAAAATGATCACTGTTCTATCCTAAACATCTGCTACTTTTACAATTTTCCTTCTGAATACTGGCATAAAATGAATGATTGCAGTTAAAATTTTTTTTACCCATTGATGATAATCAAATAAAAGGGGAAGAAAAATTGTAGATGATCTGACAAAAAATTCGTTTTATTACTGAGTTTCAATCTGAAGTTTTAATTTTCTAAATATTGAGCTGTCATGTTCTTGGTGCTCAAAAGTTCTCAGCCTAACCTACAAATAAATGATCCGGATACAAATTTTTTAAAAGGCGCGAATATCCAATAAATTAGCCTTGGGGAAATGTGTTGGGCTGAAAACTGACATAGTTCTTCAAGCCGAGAACTTTTCAGCACCTCCTCCGTGTACATGGAAAATCTTTACTCCATGAGAAATCTCAGCAACAGCACCAAACTTCTATCAGATCATCTTAAGATGCATAAGAATACATGATAAAAATACAGAAGTATTGGTTATGTGTCTTCATGCTAAAATGAGGTCATGAAAATAGACAATTTTGAGAACACATTTCAAATAATCATTCTGATACTCTTACCACAGTAATAAATATGGTTACTGCATACATATGATCTGATATATTGTAGGACAGGAAAAACATTACGAATGCTTTATCTTGTATACAGTTTGAGTGAAAAGCTCTCAAAGTAGGTATTGTCATTTTACGTTCGGGATTTTTGGCCATTTCCAGTGTCTTATCAGAAGAAAATTATATGATACACTTGATCTGTATTGAATTCTACAGAGAAAATTAGCTCTACTCACAAAGGTTCAATGCTGTACGTGCCATATCAAAGAAATTTTGAATGTCAGAGTTTGGATGGAAAGATTTTTTTGGCAAAATGCAAAAAAAATGAGTGAAATTCCAATGTTTTTCTTATTTCCTAGTATTTTGGATTTCTCTATAAGTTTGGTATAGGAGTTTCTGTGACTGTTTTTGGTGGAATTTCAGATGGAGCACTGGGTGATTTGATATGTACTCATAGCACTCCTTTATACCCTTATGAAAAATGATAATCAGAATCTTATTTTTCATAGACATGATATAACAGGTGTCTGTTTGCTGAGAGGCTAATGGCTGAGAAAATGGACTTTACAAGATGAGTTCAAACTCTGGCTGGGATAGTTGGTGTTCACTATACACATGCATCTCTCACCAAAGCAACGGATAAAATGGCATAGAGTGATGAGACGCCGTTCTGGGTGCTTGTTGTATCTAAGTCTATTTTCACATATCATAAAAGAAAAGCCAAAGCCATAGTCAGCGTAAGGATACTACTTACTTTTTTTGTCAATATATATACATATATATATATATACATATATAACATAAATGTATAGACAAGTTGAAAAAGCTGACTACTTCTTAGCATCCCAGAAGATGTAATTTTGGTATACTAATTGAAAGAAAAGAAAAAGAAAGAATGGTTTTAAAGTAAAACCTTACCAAAAAATAACTTCTAGCTACTTGGAATTATTGTGCAGTTTGAGAAATGAAGAATAAGGAAGGGATCCCGGAAAAATTTTTAAAACATCTGAATGATTTTGTATTGTACGATAATCTTTTGACTATGAAGAAAATAGGAATGCAGTGTGAATATATTGACGATGAAATGGTTGAACATGAATATTTTTTACTATCAACTAGAAACAGTGGAAAATATAATGAAGAAAGAGAGATATTATTTTACTATTTCATAGTTGTAGTATTGTAAACAATTACTTATTTTTGACTTCTAAATACCTTCATCTTAATTTTAAAAAAACAACTCACGCCATCAATCTAACAGTGTAGATTGAAAATAAAGAATAAGCTCCTGGTGAGACTGGAACTTGCCATTTTAGCAATTTTAACACACCTGCTGCTATAACAACTTAGCTGTGAAAACTTGGCTTACAGAAGTCCAAAGCCAAGCTTCAACTTGCATGATTCTCTCAGTTGGAGGGTCAATCTTTTGGTCTGGTTCCATGTTTCAGTTCCATAGGTGACTACCAGTAGGATACATTGGTTGTATACCTTTCTTTAAGAAACAAAAAAAAAAAAAGATGGTGTAGGGGATATCAGAGAAGAGAGTAAATTTGGATATAGCTTCAATTGAATAAAAATGACCATAAATGACCTATGGTGATTTTGAATGACCCCTGAGAAAAAGCTCACATAGACCATGACCATTGCTGTGAAAAGATTTCCCTCTATGCCAAATTTCAGTTTATTAGGTGCAAAATGGTGACCAACAACTTGGAACATACAGATATGCAGACATACATTTACTTCTATACATAAAAAGGAGAGTTTCCCATATCTTTTTCTGGGCCTGTATGTGAATAATCCAAAAGTCTACGCAATGGAGTTTGAAAGTGCAGTGTTAAGCCAAGGGTTTGCATGCTATAGTCCACCACATTGGCACAAATAGCAGTAAGGTCATAGGTTTGATGAGAGTTTCCTTCCCTTGGCAAATGCCTGAGCTAGTTATGAGGGTCTGTCTTCCCTTTGTGGGAGTATTCTGACAGTATGGCTGACCTGGGTAGTTGAACCTCAGGATGCAAATACCCATGCAGATAGATATATATATCATATATATAAATATATGTTGAAGTGCAGGTCCAAGATACACTGCTGAAGTAGATGCCAGAGCAGGCTGTTTGGGTCAACTGCCCCTTATGAGAAGTAACCAAAAAATATGGGTGCATTTGCAGATTTATATCAGTATATATATATATATATATATATATATATATATGTGAACAAGGAAAGATAGTTTTAGAAACTAAATTTTGCTTGAATAGAATTTGAAAATAAAATTTAGTTCCTAAAACTGTCTTTCCTTGTTTGCATTGTTGGACACTAATATCCATTATTTATCATATATATGTTGGAAAACAGGCCCGAAAGACACCACTATCCATGCAGATACCTGAGCTGGCTGAAGAGATATGCCGCCCCTTCAGTGAAGTAAGCCGAAAGTATGGCTGCCAGTGTAAATTGGAGTGGAGGTCAGAGGTCCAACACTAGAGCAGATTTCCAAGCTGGTCAGAAGCTTTGGCAGTCCCAGAATGAGGTGTACCCTATCATTATAGCATAATATATAAACTAATCAGAAAGGGAACAGCACTATTTCCATTGATCAATCAAGAACAGTTGTCTCAGCAATTGTTCAATAACTTATTAGAGGTGTTAATTTTAACTCGTGACTCAACTGAAATGAATCACTGTTATGGTAAATCAACTCTCTTAAATAGCCATACTTGCAAAACAGTGTTTAAAACAAGTCTCAATTTCAGTCAAATGTCAGTAATCCTCTTGCCATTCATGAAACATCAAGAGGAATGTATTCTTGTTCCAATGCCTGCAGATGCTAATGAAAATAATTGAATTACATTTCCTTTCTTCGAGTGTTGCTCTGTTCTCTAACATATCCTTTTACAAATCAATATTTGACCAATCATGTAATGAAAAACCATTACTTTAAAAAGGAAATTGAAAACCAAGTAATAATAATAGATAATAATGATAAACATTAGAAAGCAGTAAGAAGCAGAGGAAACATCAGAGAAATAAGAAAAAAAATATGTATTTCAAGTTACAAGAAGGAATTATGCAAAAGAATAACAACAAATTTACTTGTTTTTTTCTTTCAGGCAGAAATATGTTACAAGATAAGTGTAGTTGCATTAAGAAGAATTAGATGGAAAAATGAGAGCTTGGTTTGATTTGATATCTGCAAGAAGAGAAGAAGCTGAACTAAGGCAATTTTAGAAGGATAAGGACTTGTCCATGCCCAAATGCTACATTAGTATTTGTTGAATCAAATCTAATCCAGAAATACTCATTATTATCATTATCATCATCAATATTTTAACATCTGTCCATGGACGTAGACCTTCCCAAGGATTCGCCAGACCGTCTTATCACGGACGTCGCATGGGGCAATACTTTCTGAATTCATCTAGTTCATCTCCCCATCTTGAAATCTGCCGGCCCCGGTTGCACATGTAATCTCTGGGAATCCATGATGTGAGTTGTAATGTCCATTGGTTGTCTGCCATTCTTGCAACATGACTGGCCTATTAATATTTGAGTATTCAAATGGATTCTATGATGTCTTGGACTGTTTTTTTCCTTGATATATTGTACTGTGTTTTGATCTCTCCTTGTGAGGTTGAGCATGATTCTTACGTGCACATTACATACTTCTCAATTTGCAGGTAAGTCTCTTGGTTAGGTTCCATGTTTCAGTTCCATAGATGACTATTTGGAGGATGCAGTGGTTTTATATACATTGATCTGATCGAACACTAGTTTTAGTTAATCATTTTAGAATAATAATAATTCCTTATCTCAAAAATTCAAACAAAAACAATAGATACAGTGGTCTCTCCATATCTATGGTTTCAGTTACCCATGGTTAATGCTTTGGAAAAAATCAGTTCATCAGTTCTAGGTTAGAATGGTCCCAACGTGCAAGAATAGTGATGCTGGCAATTCAGATATGCCAAAGAAAAGTCGTAATGTGCTTCCTTTGAGTAAAAAGTTGGAAGTGCTTAACCTAATAAGGAAAGAAGAAAAACTGTTTACTGAGATTGCTAAGATCTAGATTAGATCATATATTCAACTTTATCATAAGTATGTCTGTCTAGGAAAATATAGCATATTTAGAGTTTGGTACTATCCATGATTTTAGGCTTCTGTTGGGTGTATTAGGACATATCCCTTGTGGATTGTGAGGAATAACTGTACTGAAGTAATGGCTTCACAACCTTCAATTGATAAAGTTTTCTTTTAAAGATTTGCAAGGGTTATTCAAACACAAACAGTAAAAATTGACAAAAGAAAATCATGAAATGCTTGATGTTGATGAAAGTTGCTCACAATTCAGGCTTTTACTGGAAATAAGAAAGAAAAAAAATAGAGTTTTATCTTAAGATTTCATTTCCTGATCTGTCATTCAAGCCAGCCATTTATATAATGACATTTTGAATACATTAGTGGCCAAAGAGTTTACTTTTATTGAAATTTATATATATATATATATATATATATATATATATATACTTAGTAGAAAAAGCCCCGATGCAAGATGGAGAGATGAGATAGATTAGCTGGTGAGAAATAGCAGAGGTCATTACAATCGAGGGTGTCATGAAAGGTGATGGGAGAGGCTTTTGTCCAGCAGTGGACTTATAATGGCTGCTGCTGATGATGATACATAAAATCAGCCCACTAGTCAGTCAACGTGTCTTTAAAAATATATATCTTGCTTCCTGAAAAACAGAAAAATGGATGCCTAAAGAGATGTGCTTTGAAATTACCAAGACTCAAGCTAGACTCAGTTAAACAATTTTTCCATTGGTGTCCAGAATTTGAAAATGTACCAGGAAATGGACAAAAGGTTTCCTTGTTTGAACAATCAATATTTGACTGACAAAAATATCAAGCAGTCAAAGCTGGGATTTATCATTCGCCAATACAGAATTCAGTATTAGAGAAAATTTAACAAAACAAACAGAAAATTTAATTTTTCTAACTTTTGTCAAATTTGGAATAGTTATCAGCAATTATGAAGTTGGTTTGAACCTCATGCTAAGATCAAAATAGAACTACTGAGTGAGTTTTTCATTATGCAACTTTTGTATATATTTCATTTTATTCCTTATTAAAGCTAAAATAGCAATTCTGAATCATTGTATAGGGAGAAAAGTTTCTTGCCATAACTTTAAACTAGAAATAATATTATCTGGTGCATTATTCTGCTAGTTAATCTTGTGGTTATTTTATTGATTCCTTCTCTGGTCTCATCTCACACAAATAAAACTTGTTGATTTAATTGTTTTAACATGCTTTCGAGTTTTATTACTCCTTTGTCATTTTGATGTTGATAAAAGACTACAAGAAGGCAATTGCTGTACCCAGGAACTAAACACAGTATCTTACTACAATCAAATGAAAATAATTCTCATATCTTTCATCCTTTCTCTTCTGGCTAAATATTTCAATTTTCTCCCAAATATCACAAATTTCTGCAAATTATCATAATTCTCAATAAAATATCACAATTCTCTGCAAAATATCACAATCATTTGTATAATTGAATGAATGTACAAATATTTGCCACCTTCATGTAATTTATTATTGTAAATGCTATTGCAAATATTCTGACATGAATTTTCCACAATCATTTTAATTGATTACTGCCATAATCTTACTTTTGTTTTTAATTCATTTAAATTGACATATTTAAAACGACAGCAAACTTTCTGGATAGACCTCATAATCTGATGCAACTAATTTCATTGGAAAAGTAAAGGGATATATTTGGATAAGAATGCCAAATGAAAATGCCTGAAAGTAGAGGTCAAAAAGAAATCTAAGAAATTGCCTTGAAAAAAGAGTCAACATAATTCAAACAGGAGTTGCCTTGCATAAGAGTCAATATGATTTAAATGGCAGTTGACGACACATTGGTTTTAACTTCAAATGGAATGCCACTCTAGGTCTGAAGATGTTTGGTTTATCTATGGAATCGTGCCTGTTATAATGAGTGGTATAGTTGACCAAGCTAGATAATAAAATTTTCAGGTTAGGTGCAAGAAGGAGCTATAAAGGGCAAAATGTCAAGTTCAGTGTTTGCATCATCTCCAAAAATAGAAGTTGCAGTATTTGCATTTAGCAGCTATAAAGGTCTTGTGGATTCTCACATCGAGCAAGATAAGTGATAAAAGACAATATATACATAGTCACAGTCAAAGCATTGAAACTATGTTGACCACAAGTTTTGAGAGAAAGAAAGGAAGAAAGTAACCAGCAAGAAGACTGGGGTCCAATAGGAGTAATCAGCTAGAAGTGCCAAGGCCAATAAGTCTTTGAACACGTGTGCTCAGGGCTTTTATAGGGGGTCATCGTAGAAAGAGACGTTTTAGATATCTAGCTAAAAGATGGGTTTCCTATCAAATTCTTGACAAAAATATGACTGGCACCACACCACCATGTGATTGTTTTCTTAAAAGTCTTGATAGCATCTGCTTTCAGTGGACTGATCGATTTTATTTGCAGTAACAATGCTTCATCTTCATTCAGTCATGGATTTTAGAAACTAGATGTGCTTTTGGAAATGTTCATTTACTTTCAATAGTGGATGATTGATATTTCTTACCAACCATGGTTGTCTGCTGGGCAAGAGTTGGGGGCAAAATTTGATCCCCCACCGCCAGCATGGCCTCCTTAGCTAAGATGAAGGAGTTTGAAAGTTTAAAACTTATAGCTATCAAAGGATAATAGTGTAGTACAATGGTTTTATCTAATTCCAACTTGATGTTCTCAGATAGAGAGACTATGATTATTCACTAGTAACAAAGTTGCTTCTAAAACACATTCTAAATAAACCTGTTTGCTCCACCCAACAGAAAAGTGGCAGTGGATGCCAATGTCAGCAACTGTTTCCTTTCCTTCATTTTTAAGCCAAGAATTCATTGCTTTTCAGTGAATTTCTATGACGGTAACTAATCTATCCCCTAGGAAATAATGCTCAAGAGGGTAAGAAGAGAGAAGACAGAAAAGAAAGTTAGGTAGTTCTATAAAAGGGTAGAGTGAGAGAGAGGAGAGAGAAGAAATTTAAGTAACTAATTAAGTAGGCAGGAAGAAAGAGGATAGAAAAATAAGGTTTCCCCAGTATATATATATATATATATATATATATATATATATATATATATATATATATATATATATATATATATATATAAAAGACAGAAAATTTTGCCATTAAGAAATGGTGGTGGCTAGTGCAATCATGCTTGTGAGGGAAGGAGATGGAAATGCCTTTGTCCAGCAGTGGACTTACAATGGCTGATAATGACATATATATATATATATATATATATATACACACACACACTTGTGTGTAAGTGTGTACATGTTTTTTGAGATGTAAGACATGGTGGTTATCAGGGCAGAGAAATGAATTTGTGAAGTGAGATCAGATTCTGGTCACTTCACATGAATGCTCTCAGGAAAAGCATTGATCAACCTTCTTTCATTTTGTGAAAGGATGGATAATAGGCTATAGAATGAGTGTTTGAATTTTTGGACAATTCCATGCACAATGACTAAGTTGTAATTGGAAGAAATACATTCACTGTCATCCATTTTGGATTTCAAAATGGTCGACTTTAAAATTAGTAGAAAAACTAGTAACAATTTTTTTCTCATCTGGATGGTTATTAGACATGGTTTAACTTCGTTGCCATTAGAATACAATAATAGAAATGTTTAAAGTGGAAAATAGGGGAGTGATGTCATCTTTCCTTGATGTTAGAGAACAGATAGAGTATGATTTGATCTTGAACTAAAAAGGCTGCAAAAGGCTAGTTCACGAAATTAGGATAGTGCTCCAAAATAAAACTTTCAAAAAGATAATTAACAATTGCCATTGTTTTAAAAGAATGCTAAATAAATGTTTGATTGATGTGAAGATGTTGAAATGAATAATTAATCTTACCTTTTCTAGTTGCCTTTAATTTGAAGAACTTTTTAATCAGCTCAAAAAGCAGTTTTTTAAAAGATATAGCAGCAAACTACTGCCTATATTTGTCAATAAAATGATAAATTGAGCAAAACTGAGCAGCAGGGCTCAGGAAAGTTTTGGAGATGCGCTAGTTTCTAAAACTGTCTCTGAAAATGGCTGAAATCAACTCAAGTTTTCAATTTCCAACGAACTTTATCATTGAAAATATTGCATATACTCATATTAAAGTCCACTTATCAAATGAAACAAGGAAGATTCTATAACAAATAAAGTGTGGTCCCAGCACCCATGAATAAGGACCTGTGTGAAAGTTTTGAAGAATCCAGTAAACCCTAAATTCAAGGTCCATGGAGGACATAGCAAATTATTATATATCATTCCAGATTTAAAAAGGTCAAGTCAATTTTGATTTATCTAACTAACAAATATATTTAGAAATGTTCTTTTCAGGCAGTCATCATTGGTATGTCAGTGTGTAGTAATTGCTGTGGCAAAATTGGATGTTACTGTATCATAAATGGATTAAGAAGAGAAGCTATTTTGACTCTAAACAATTGCTATGTCCCATGTAGCTTGATGCCAATATGGCTATTACTCACATACATGCTTTGTTGTTCTGGTGTAATGAGCAAGAAAAACCAAAATGTACCACTTCTAATTCCACAAATAAGGAACATCTCTCAACTTTAATTTTTTTGCACTGAAAGGTGCCTATTCAGAAACAGGGATAACAGAGGAAAACCAGAAAAAACAAACTTTGGCAAACACTTAAACTTGGCCCACACTCTGATAAGGTTGTACCAAAATGGTATAAAAATCTAATGAAAAGATTAATCTTATACAGAATTTAAAAAAAATGCACTTGATAAACAACATCCCAACTTCTGTAAGGTTGCATACAGACACAAATATGCAATGTAACTGCCATTGTAAAGAAACTGCTGTCTTTTATATTTGATAACACATACATGTATTGGTATAGTCTACAAATGAATGACTTGATGAAAAGTAAAATAACATGAATGAGAGTATGAGGAGTAAAAAAAGGAAAAGAGCAATTTCTAAGAAAAAAGGTGTCTAAGGGTTAATGAACAAGAATCTTTGAATAAGACAGAAAGAAAGTGAATAATAAAAAAGAAAAAGAAAGAAACTGAAACAAAGAAAAAAAAAATGCCAAAAATCTTTAAAAAAAATGGAAAATAATAGACCTGAGTAGAAAAAATAACTCCAGAAAGAACCCTCATCCCCCACCCAAATGGTGGTAAAAAACAGTTAGCAAGACAAATGTTGTAGAGTGATGAATGATGAATGAGAAAAAGTGAAAACAAAAAAATAAATTAGTAATGAAAAGATGGAAAAAGAAAAGTCGACAACAGATAGAAAGGAGGTACAAAACACGGGACAGAACAAAACAAGAATATTTTGTAAATAGAGTAGAAACATAAACAATAGAAGCAACATGGACACCGAGTTTGTTGAATTCCAAATCAATGGAGGCAAGGAAGAATAACTAAACAATCCTTAACTAATTGTTGAGATTTCCAAGAATTATGATCAGAGAAAAAAAAAATCTACTCCGTGTTCTTTTCTCAATGAGTTATACAACTTAAAAATCAATTTGATGATCGGGGAAGTGATGAATTATAAAACGAGTTTCCAACCATGCTGATTGTTTATGTCTGGTTGTTGCTTAAGACCTGCTGGCTATCTCAAATGGTTCTTCAGCAAACAAAAAAGACAACGAAATGTAAATGAAGTAAAAGTGTAACTTCTAATTAAAGAAAAAGGATGCTAGAACAGCGTTGCCATTTGGTACTATTCAAGATCAAAATTGGTCAAATTTGGTGCTGAACAAAGCTATTTGACACTGACAATAAAGATTTGGTAATAGAGCAGGGATTTGGTCATATATACTATGTATATAATATGACATAGCATAAACAATCGGTGAAACAATATGTACTTTAATCTATTTTTTCTGCACCTGACTATTTTGGTATTCAGGCTACTGAATTTGGTCCCTACACCATGCAAATTTGGTCTTGTTTGGCATAAGACATCTGGCAACCCTATGCCAGAAAAAGCATGGCACACATTATTATTGGTAGAATATCTTGCTTATTCTCCTTTATTATGTCTTCATATTTTAACAAGAATTGAAGAGAAAAGGCCTGAATTATTTCTCATTAATTCTCTTAGATTCCGTCAAGAATCATTCATCAGTTAAAATTCAAGACAATTTAAAACTTTGATATCCAAACTTATTTGAAAATATCAAGCTTACTCATTAATCTATGCTTTAAATCTCTCTTTAGATTCAATGGATCAAAAAAAGGTTAACCACTGTAGGTCATTTTCATAACTGAAAGAAAGAGAAAAGGTCTCCTTAGTATTGCATGGATATTTTGAAAATGATATGAAGAAATTCCATGGTGTACTGGCAGTCAAGAAATAAAACTTGGACTGTGATGAACAATTTTGTTTATTCCTGTAGACTCATTGCATCCATCTGATGGTCAGTGCAGTTGCAGAGAAAAGCAACAAAAATCAAGATGAGGAAAAAAAATCAATTATGACTGATAGTACTTCATCTAATGAAAATAAATCAAGATAAGAAGTGTCGTTAATTTGCTTTTAGAAACTGCCTACTGTCAGCATTAGTTTCTTCAGTTTTTGAGTTGGCTGGTTGGCTGGCTGGTTGGTTGGTTGTGTATCATATGTACTGACCATATCAATGCTGCTAGAGAGTGGAACATTTCAACATTTCAACATTTGTTCCTTATTATGTCTTGAAAAACATTTTTGCTGGTTTTGACTGATTCCCCCCACCAAAGATTTTTAGTGTGGGTGTGGGGGGATCTATTGGCAATGTAAGTTTATGCTAAATGTATCCCTTAGTTTGTGTCATGCTTGTTTGTTGGAAATTCAAACTGTTTTAGTGGTCACTGCCCAACAAGAGGCAAAATAAGGAACTTATTCATTGAACATCCAATTGTTTAATTGATCAACCACAACACGGCATGCTGCCAAAAGATGCTGGTCAATTGATTGTTTCTATCAAGTAACCAACCAGATCTGTTACTTAAATGTTTATTCAAATCATCCTCAGAAAATAATAACTTTTTTTGAATTTTCCGTCTTTTATTTATTTTTTTCATAATGTTTGTAGAGTTTGAGAAAATAAAATTTCCTGGTGAATTTTTCAAATCGAATTTCAGTTTTTCTCTCACAATTTCCACAATTCACATAAATCTAACTGACATCTCTTTGCTTGGGTGTTTTTTTTTCCTCCTGTATGAGAATATATCTTGCATATTGATCTTTCCAATGATATATTTTAATCTGCAAACAAATCCCAGCAGCCTGAAATAACTTGTGATCTTCTCAATGTCAGTCAATATCTTTATGGATCTCATTTCCATTGAAGGAGTAATGGATCGATCCCGCAGTTTTTCTCCTTCTATGATCCCTTCCCAGTAGACAGCATACAAATACCTATCTCTCAATGCAAACACAGATGCATATATATATATATATATATATATATATATATATATATATATATATATATATATATATATGTATACACACACACACACACACACATTTATCTAAATCTCTTTATCTCACTCTCTTCTTTATTGAGCCCTGATATTTTGGAAAGAATAGAAAAGAAATTGAGTGATATATCCATGTTGGGGGTAGGTCAGCCCACAGTGGAGGGCAAGTCGTCCCCAAGAACACTTTGTGTATGCCATGAATAAGACTAAAAGAATTGAAGATTTGGAAGAAGTTAGGAAAGGACTGTGAAATAGAAGTAAGTATAGAGAAACATAGAGAGCTCTTAGTGAACATGCATAAAAGGTAAAGTGTATACAAATGAATCTGGACACTTAGCAAGAATATATAACAGCAGATGGAGCAAAAGTCTCTTGGGACAGTAAATTCAGTTGGAAAAGACCAGACACAAGAAGGAGGGATGAAATAGAAAGGTTCACTGGTAAGAAATGGCAAAGGTCAGCATAATCGTGGTAGTCATGGAAAGAGATGGGAAATCTTTTGTCCAGCAGTCGTCTAATAACAGCTGATAATGAGTATATATATATATATATATGTATATATATATATATATATATATATATGTATGTATATATATATATATATATATATATATATATATATATATATATATATATATATATATATATATATAGATGAACTTCCATCAATGGAACAATAGTATAATAACTTTATGATAAAAACTGAAATGATATAACTAACATGAGACAACACTAATACCATTGATGATTGATACAAACAGAGTGGTGATAGAATTTCTTTGAAATTGAAAAAGACCAGTGATAGTCAAAAGTACTTGGGATAAATAAAGATAATTACATCATGAATTTCGGAAAATTATTGTACTGATTTAAAATAACTATAAGAAAAAAAATCTGAAAATTTGGGAAATTTTTTTGGAGAGATGAAAAGACAAAAATTGTCCATATTTTCAATAATGCATGTTCAAAAGAAGAGATGCTGCATATACATACATATGTATTGAAATACATATATATATATATATATGTACATATATATATATATATATTACATAAACTATATAATAAGAAAGGGAGGTGTTTTTAGATCAACACTGCTAGGGTGCCATCTCAATATAACTATTTATTTTTTTTTTTAAATCCCAGAAACATTTACATGGTAAATAACTGATGATCCCAACAAGAGACAATTCATAAATTGTACTGTGAAATATATAGAGTTATATATATATGAATTACATACAATTATATTATATAGATACTTATTTGGGATGATTTCTCATCATTACACAGTTAATGTATCACTTGCCCTACACAACGTAAATAGAATAAACAATTAAAGAAAATGAGGCTGCTGCAGGAATTGAACCTGCCACTGATTTGGGCTTTTGCATCACCGGCGACTGTTTAGCTCAATAGCAAGAGCATTGCCACGTTGAAGTGGCTACCCTTCTGCGGTAGAATCTGCAACTAGACATTCAACAGGCTGGAGGGGGGTTGGCAGGCTGTTCAGTCTGGATGCACTGGTGCAATGTTGCTGCCAATGAGGGCTGCTGAGCCTCAGCATTGCTAAATACAATGAGGCCTATATACTCATCTTAGGTCCTCAAATATTTATTAGGCCCAGTTGTCGGGAAGTAGTTCGCCTCGGAGTGCAACAATCTTATTGTACTAAGAGCAATGAGTTGGGCTTGTACCTAAGCCTTCACAACATTAGTTGTGGAGACTAGAGCAATTTTTATGGGTGTTCAATGCCACATCAAAAAATGGCCTTGTGTTGCATGTTTCCCTTGTGGGGGCGCAACTGAATAGGACATCATTAAGACAGTGGTGGGCAAGGCAGTTTCGGAGGATAACTCACTGAGTTTATGATCTAGATGGCAGCTACCCTATCTGAAAATGGCGGAGTAAACGAATGGCAGGTAAATAGGGAGAACTAAGCAGTTTACTAATGAGAAATAGAACGTATAAGAAATTAAGCACATAGTTTTATATGTTGTGTAGAGATATACATAATTGTGAATGTGTATACATTGGGTGCATGTACCTGTTTATATATAAGAAAGAACGATTAATTGTAAAGGCAAGTGAATAGCATAGAAAAGCATGAATACATGAATGCAACATATATGGCTAATTTGGCTGTGTGAATAATTTCCTTTCCAGATTAGATCTTTTCTTATTATATCAAAACACAATAGATCAGTATCAAGTCTAGAATAAGAGAATATGATCTAAATGTTGTTGTATGTGAAAAAATTACTAATATTTTCATTGCTAAAACCTCAACCGCTATGATAAATCAGCAGACAAGACTCTTCAACACATTACTTATTTGGCCCCAGACACCATAGGAATACATAAATCATTAGCTATTTAAAAATCAACTCACAGAAGTCGTGGTACTCTGAACAAAATTACTATGGCAGCACATTTGGGCAAACCTAGCCTGAAACTAATCAGCAGTGCTTTATTTTCTTTTGAATTCGGAATGAGATGCTGGGACTGATAAGTATTAATTGGTTTCAAAACATATCCAAACATCTAAGCAATATAGTTCTGTCTGATGAGTGTCTGGTTATTTTGAATATCTTGAGAACTGGTTCAGCCTTAATGCAACTTGGCAACCAATCTCTCATGCCAGAAACTCCAAAATATGTCATAAATATAAATTGTAATAATTAGCAGGCATCTCTCATGGAGTTACTCAGTCAGCAGTGAGATGCTATCAAGTGATTAGGATGGAATCATATTGTTAGAAGTGCTCAACCAATCAAGTAAACAAAGAATTTTAATTAGCGTATCAAAGTATCCTCTAGTATTTTATAGTTTGCTTCATCAAATTATAGCTATTTGTAAAAATGCAGTGTTGTGTAAGAATTATCTATCTTGTTCAAAAATAATCTGATGGAAATTCTTTGGATGAAACATCATATTTTTTTAACCCCTTATAAATTTCTCTCTCAATGAAAGGTGAATGATTAACAACAATGTGAAATGCAAGAGATCAGGGGGTTGGAGCAAATGAACCAAACCCCTACAAACCGTATTGAAGGCTGGTCTTCATCCAAAGAAAGTGATGCTGGACCAGACAATTGATTGGAATAAGTACTGTTTCCTTTCAATGAAACCTAATGGAAGCAACAATAGACAAAATATGTCTGGAATTAGTTTAAAAAAAGGGTGTAATATTCTATCAAGAAAATGTTAGACTGCATGTTTTTTTTTGGTTACAAGGCAAAAATTATTGCAGCCTGACTGCAGTATTCACCAGATACTGCATGTTTGGATTGCAATTTATAACAGAAATGTTTTAATGAAAAGATTTCAATTCAAATTGGAATAATGTAAATGAAACCTAGAGCTAATTTTTGCTGAGAAAGATGAAAACATCTTGGAGGATAAAATTATGATGACAGCTTAAGATAGAACAAAATGGTAGGTTAAGCTGTTCAATAAAGTGAATGTTAAAAAAATGTCTTTCTAAAAAAAAACTTGGACCAAACAAACTGGTTTAATTACCCATGAAATCTCTCACATCTCTTTTGTTCTTTCTACTGGGGAAATTTACAATGTTTACTGTGTTTTATACACACTAAGAAAGGTATTTGTTCTGAAGATGCTATTTCCAGGTTTGTTATGAAAGATAAATCTTTTAAGGATTCTTTCACCTCCATTGTCCTCTACTCAGAGATTAAAAGACTTGTATCCACAAGATACCGCACATATAAAATGGACATTTAACTTAGAGATAAAAAAAAAAAACATGCAAATATCACACTGCATCCAATGTACTGGTATCATTACTAGAGGGCTGTTTATTGAAGCTCAATATAGACTGTAAGGGGCTTGAATGAGTTGCAGTGAACCATTCGACATGTAGTCCACCATATACGGTTTGCCTCACATTTTCACGTTTTATAATGAATGGATACGAGCAGGTAATAAAATACAGACGCAAGGGACATACTGATATGGATATTTTAGCATAGAAAGCACTGTCAAACTGCCTCAGGCCAATTAGTGGTGACCACTCAAGTTTTCAGCTCAAGCTAAATGTAGAATCAATACCTGCTTGGAAAAGAGAAAGTGTCCATTCCCTGTGGACAGCTGCCACAGGCTGTGCTCTCAACCAGAAAAAACTATGACTTGGCAAACTACATGGAACTGTGATAGCACATTTTAATATCTTTCCTCTGGGAAATGTAATCATTGGCTGGTCTTCCTCATCCAGTCAGCCTACTCATGTGAAAGTATTCATGGATACTGTGGAGAAGCAGGAAAAGTGTGTTGAGAGGACAAAGGAAAGCATACATTAGGAAAATTTTACAATATCCTTAAAGTATTAGAAAAATGTCACCGCAGAGTGTTAGGTGTAAGTATCTGACTGAAGATCGTAATTTCTGCATAGATTTCTCATAACTGTTGTCCTTCTCTTGGTTCATCTTTGAACACAGTATTTTGATAATTGTACCCTTATTTAGGTGGGTGTTGTTAATGGGGAGAGTTTAGAATATTAGGACAAGGGAACCACTTCAAACCGTGGGAGCAGAATGTTCACAATCCATAGTTTATTTTTGGATGGGAGAGCTCCCTCTGTAATAACCATGTTGCTGTTCATATTTAGTGTCATAATCATTTAGATGTCCATCATGAGTGCAACAAAAACATTTCAAATCCTACTTATTTATGACACCCACCTCAAAAAACCCATAGGGTACAATCATGGATTATTGTGTCCAAAAGATGAAAAAAAAAAAAAATCTATACATTTTGATGATCCCTCATTTAAA
Source organism: Thysanoteuthis rhombus (assembly GCA_963457665.1). Classification (NCBI taxonomy): domain Eukaryota; kingdom Metazoa; phylum Mollusca; class Cephalopoda; order Oegopsida; family Thysanoteuthidae; genus Thysanoteuthis; species Thysanoteuthis major. The sequence continues at coordinate 60,307,585 of OY735206.1, read as the reverse complement.
AAATTCAGACAGACATCATAATTCCGGAGATATTATATTATAGACTGATTCATTTATACTGGTATGCTTATTTTTATTGTTATAGACATAAAATTCTAGCCATTCTACTCTCCTTCTTCAGGTACCAGTTGTATTTGATAAAATTTGGAGAATTTTGAGCTGAACACTCTATTCAGTCCATGGGGTTAAAATGTTTTTATTCCGTTGCCCATGTTGAAGAATATTTAAGAAAAAATATTCCATCTATATGCAAGCTGTCATGGTGAGATGCAGATGGTGGTCTCTACTTAATCTCATTTATTTTGTCTGAACAATCTACCACAATCCAATTCTGGCTTGCTAGGTCAGTCAAAAGGAACAGAGGCATCCCACTCCCATGTAAGGAGGTGTGGTGCTAGGTTTGTGATGAGCTTAATCCTACCATGCTGATTAAATCTCGAATTAGTTAATTTTTACTCATTGGTTAATCTTTACCCATATATTTTGGCAGCAGTTTTCAGTGATGCAAGTTTGATTAAAATTGACTGACAAGAAATGTTTTCTTGACTTTTCAAAATAATTTTTTGCACATGTACATCTGTACCATTGTCAAGAATGCAAATATAAGACTAATATAAAGTTATTGTATAATTGAAAACCATCAAACAGTTATTCAACCATCTTCAGAATCATGATGATTTCAAGTCGCAGAATGAATGCAAGAATAATATGAGCTGTATGTACCTATTATATATATATATATATATATATATGAACCCTAACACTGGTGGGCAGAACTGAATACTTTCCAAGAAGAAAAAAAATAATACCATAAAAGAGTTGATGGATTAAAAACACACTGATAAGGAGAGTGTCTGCAAGGTTCTCCATCCAGAAAAATAGCCCCTCCCCCATAACCTCCTAAATAGGGATCCAAATAAATCAAATCATTTGCCTGAAGAAGCCCAAACAGGGCAGACACATAAACGTGTTTGTGTAGCAAATCCTTTATATATATATATATATATATATATATATATATATATATATGGTGGGCGGAAAAAAAGAAACACCTGATTGAAAACTGATATTGAATATTATCATTCATTGATTGATCATAGTCAAACTAGCTTAACTTTAAACCATACAATGGTAGAATTTGCTTGCTGTGTTAAAATTCAATGTAGTCCACCAATTTATATAAGTTTTTTGGTATTGCCTTGATAGACTTTTGCATGGTCATAACATGGGGAATATGTTTGTCCAGTGTGTGTGTGTGTGTGTGAATCAGTTGTAGGATCATTTTACCCTGAATGGGTGGACCATCCAGATTTAAACTCATGCATTTGTTTACGACTATAATTCCATTCGACACTATAGAAGCACATGCTATTGAATCAGCCTGTGCAATATTGTAGCTTCCATGTCACGGTGGTATGCTTCAAAATTAGCAATATGATTGAATTTTGAAACCATGATGACCAGTTGTAGACTTATAAATGCCTGGGAGGCATTGCAGGCCATTCTTGATTGATGATAGATTTGAAGTAGGGGAAATTATTGCTTCATTTGAATTACATGATTCTGAGACATAATTATTACAATTTATATTTATGACATATTTTGGAGTTTCTGGCAATTTCTTCTATTGTGACTGCTCTCCATAAAATCAGATATCCACCAGTGAAAATGCCTCTAACCTACTGCCTCCAAGAACATGTATGGCATTAAGGGGTTAACTTGTGTTGGCACAAATTGAATTTAAATTTGAGTTACCTTAAAGCTAGAAAAATTTACAAATAAAATCAGTCTGGAAAGGGTTGGTATATGCAAATTCAACTTGTTATCCACTGCCTTCAAGGTTTTTCCAACATAAACTATTACCGCTATTTTTCTCACCTGCAGGGTAATAATTTGTATAATCTTTATATCTTTACGTAAAACCCAAGAGGCTGTTGGTGTAAAAAGTAAATTTAAAATTTCAAGAAAAATAAACACGAAAAATGCGAGAGATTGCAAAGAATGGCCGGAAGCAAAATGCTGCATACATTGGTTCCCTGCAGACAAAGGAAGAAAATTACATCAACATAAGATGTGTAAATGTCTCTGAAATGGCAAAATGAAATGTGATCATGGCATTACCAGTGGCAATTTATCTCAACTTCAAAGAACTGGTCTGAGCAAAAATATGAGGTAGCAGCATTACTAATCATCTACTTACAAAAGATTCAGAGGAACAGTCACTATTAATTCAAATTTCAATACATTTTTTCTCTCTGTGTAGCTTGGTAGCTTTATGATACTTTTTTCATATCTATGAAATAGAACTTTATATAAGTTCCAAGCAATGACAAAGCTCAGAATATACAATATCTACTCTTGTAAATTTAAAATCATACTGACACATCAACTTGTGATGTCAAAAGAATTTTTTTGGAAAGTCAACACAAAATAACCATTTACAATTTTGAAAAAAAATATTCTATTCAAATGTGCTGTTTTTTTTCCATTAATCATTAGGTTGATGCAACAGTTCTAAGTGTCATCTTTTGCCCAATGTTAGGGAAATCTTCGGAGTGTCTGGGAAGTTTGCTCAACTCCTTGTTACTTGTGCAATCAGTAAATTGTAGTGCTTGTTTTCAGGCCTTAATTAAAATACAGAAGTCTGAAAATGTATTCAACTTGAGCTTACAGAAACAACATTGATCAGCATATAAACATACGTCTATTTCTTCTTACTCAACAAGAAAAACATTGTATTTGGACAAGATAGTCATAGGTGATACAGAGGTTAAAAGAAATTGTGATTAGACTCAAGACAAGCTTCTCAACTTGAATGAAGTCTAGAAAGGTAAAAATTCTTTCTCTGTTTTTATAGGGATTCAAGTGGAATTCTTAAATACAAATTGCTTGGAGCTTGACAAACTGTAACCCAGGAATGTTACAAAGTGTAATTGGCTCGTTTAAATGATGAATTGAAAGGGAAAAGACTTTTTAAAATTGCAATGAAGATTAACAGTACTATGAATGCCCCAAAGGTTTTTGTTCAGTCTAAATTCGAATCAGTTCATAACATTCATAAGAAAAGAAAAACAGAGAAAGTGAGTGAAGAAAGAGGAATTTCTTCTCTTTTCTACATCACATCATGTTATATGATAATTTTCGAAATCAATTCTTGAAATAAAAAAATGTGACAGTTATTAATTGGCATTTGTAATTCAAGAAGCTAAGATATTTCTTTAATATCCATATTGTAAGCATAGAATTATGATCTTTAACTAACAGGCAACACAAATAAATATGCACGTCTTGGATATGAACAAAAATGTAGCAAGGCTAAAGAAAAGCAGTCAATGTCCATTTTCAGAGAGTGTTCTTTTTGATCTATCAACAGCTTTACATTATTCTTTTTTTTTATCAATTGGAAACAAATAGTTTTATTACAGAAACAATTGTTGCCAAATGCTAGCAAATTATGTAAGCAAGCAGGTTTTAAACCGAGTCAGTTCTTTTCCTTGTCCAGGGCAAGAAGGTCAGCCAGGGATTTAGCGGCAGGACAACATTTTGTTCCATCCTGATCAGGTCAGTGATTGCAACGATTTCACAATATTGAAAAAAATATCTTTAAAGAATTCATCGGATGCAAATTTGAATTATTCTTTCATGTTGGAATATACAATTCGGCTGAAAGGTGCGAGTTTTCGTTGAAAGTCAGGGAAAATACTTCAATGACTGAATGATTTTGTAATAAATTTATATGTCTAAAAGTTATACATCAATCTATTATATAAGAATATGTTCTAAATTATTTTTTTTCAAATGATTGTACATGCATTTATTTTTAAAGAATTTAAACAACCAGTCTTAATAAAAATCTCCTAGTTGACAGACCAATGTCATTTTTGAGTTTTCTTGCCCCTGGGGGAACTGTGTTTCATATAATAAACAACCCATAAATGCCTTATCCAGATGGCTAATTTGCCATCTATTGGATCAAAGTGTCATGAGACAACACATCAATACAAACATTTTGTGGATAACACTCGTATATCATACAAGATGAACAGTAAAAAAGACACAATTTTGGAGGCCTTAGTTTTTCAATGAAAATCTTCAATGAAAATCTGCTTTTTTTCAGTGACTTTTGTAATAGAAACCCCTCCTAATTAAGAATTAATGTTTCTGACCCTGTTCGAGCAGCAACTGATGTACCAAGAAATCAAATCAGCTTCCAAAATACTTTGATTCATCATTCCATTCATGGTTCCTTCAATCATTTGATGTGTCTCCGTATCATAGAGAAAGAAATTCTCCCATTCACCCCTTTTCTTTTCTGTTAAGATGATGCTTTTTGATCATAGCTGTATCCATTTTTTCTCCATACATGATAAGCTGGGTTGTGGCCAAAAAGTCCAATTTTTGTTTTGTTTGACTAAAAAACATGCTTCCCAAAAATGATTAGGCCCCTCACAAGCGAACTTCATCCTGGTGTATTCCGTGGAGTATGAGGTTTCAAACCATTCCTTTGCAAGTCATTATTAATAGTTCTTCTAGTAATCGATATTCTTTGGATCTCATTTTGATTTACCATTGGATTTGTATTGAATTTTCTTAGCATTTTTTGAGTTGTACATGAAGAAATTTTCCGTAGAATGCCAGTTCATGGGAGATTTTAGTGGTGCCAAACTTCTTTCAGTTCAAAATAATTGATCTAATGGTACTGAGAGAGACATTCAACACCTTGTCAGTGACCCTGTAGCTCAAACATTCATCATGTTGCTGAATTACATCATTCTTTTGTTCAGTTGAGAGCTTCTTCCTTTTAACCTTTAACCATGACAGCCTCGTTGCAATAAGGTGAAGTAGTGAATGATGACTGCAATGACATCAAACCATAGTGAAGTATAGCTGGAATATTCAAAAAGTTTATGTACAGGAGCAGAAAGAGCTAAACCCCCATTCTTTCTTGAATAACATTTCTATGGAAGTTTCTAAATAGTGTCTCAATACTTTTTTTCCACTATTACTTCTGTTCATATTTAATTCTGTATCTTATGTTAAGCATTTTTTATATCAAAATACATCACCTGTGGAAATCAAAAGTAAATGTAAGCATCGGAATTATATTAAATGAATATTTTGCAAGTGCCCAAATACATCTTTCCTTGTTATATATATATATATATATATATATATATATATATATATATACTTTTTTGATATAAATGTACATGAATATAACCAGTTAAAAATTTAAATCTGCTTCGCATGAAGCACCCATTCATGAGATCTCTTTAAATAAATTCTAACTACAAACATACTCCCACTTATTTTCATTGTATTTTATAATTATATATATGTATATATATATAAACATATATACATCTAAACTATTTTTGTTCACTCAATCAAGCCATTACTTTATATATATAAATATATATATATATATATATATATATATATATACATACATATATATATATATATATATATATATATATATATATATATATATACACATACTAGTTACTCCCTGAGAAAAAGATCATGGATACATTTGAATTTCTATGAGATAATTTTTTTTCAAAAAAGAAATTACTGAACTCTTTCAGCAGAATAGTCCATTGTTTCAAATGGTGGATAAGAGATATTTTTTATCAGCAAAATTGCAACTTTCAAGTGGAAGGTTCACTGTTATTTGTATAAGTAGATATTATGCTAAGTTCATGTAAATAATTTCAAATATATAAAGATTTTTGCTTAATTTTCCCTCAGTTTATAGTCTTATTTGGATTTTACAAGAAAAAATGATGCTATTTTCATGAAAATAGAATTTGCTATAATTTCATTCAATTTGAAGAATACATTCTTGCTTTATTTGACAGTCATTTGATTTTTTGCAAAGAAAGTGATATATATTTAGACAAACTCAAATCATTTTTGCAAAGACCATTTATATAATAACATCCCACAGGCTTTGCCAAAAAAGGTTTTCACAGACTTGTTGACAAAATATTTAAGGCAGCATGGGTCTTTCTCAAAAATCTGAATGCCAAGCAATCAGATGAAACCAACTGATTAGGTCCGATTCACAGCTTCTGGCATCGCCAGTGCCAATGATATAAACAATTTGGCAGGTATTATGACTGTTTGGAAATGCTGAAGCAGAACTTATAGTACAGGAATTTAGAGAGTTTCCATCTTGGCAAATAGTTGGTTTTAATATTTGGATTCGATTGCAGCTGTCTGGATTCACTTGATAAAGGTCCATCAGCCTTTAATAAAAGTTGATGCTATCTCAGAAATACACACATATTTATGTACATGTGCATATCTACATACTCACGCTTTCATACACAAACATATATACACAGTACATGCACGCATCCGTCTATATGAACTGTGTGACTTTTTCTGTTTGTTTCTCTGTCGGTGACAGTGGACTCTTTCACTTGTAACAATTTTGCTGACCAAAATATCTGCACCATTTAAAACAATAGACTCTTCAATTTGAAGTTCAGTCATTTTTTAGATGAAACTTCGGATGAAATTGATAAGACAAAAACAAATGCCAGACTAAACTAATCTTAGTAGGTATCTACATGTAAGTAATTGGCATCTTTGGAAGCTAGTTTTGCAGACAGTTGGAAATGGAATGAACTTGATACTCCCTGGATGCCCCACAATTGTGGCTCTGTGTCAGATCAAAATAAGCTCAATGAGTATACTTTTGTTGACCCTTCTTTAATTCTTACAACTGAAATTTTCATAATGTATCATGTCAAGGGGCTGGTTTGAAAATATCTAGCTAAGTTCGTGCCAATGAACAGGCAACTAGGAGTTTCGTAAGTTTGGTAAACTCCATGCTAGATGTTATCAGCACATTCTTGTATTTTTAAAATCTGCATTCAATGGTATAAACATTTCAAGTTGGAAAAGTAAATATTATAACCTCAATGGCTTTTACTAGTTATATAGGTATAAGCTAGGGTGGTTTAAGTTAATTAGACCCGGATAAAATTTTTGATATCCTGTACCTCTCTTTTCAGTGCATTAGCTGACTTGTAAAACCTTTTTGAAAAAAATCAAATTCTAAGCAGTCAACCACTGTGTGCGTTTGTATATATCTATCTATTAATACCTATTCATATTTACATAACATACAGGTAGATACACCGATATTTTGTTTATCTAAATGCCCATCAAACATTTCTTTTGAAAACCATTAATTTAAAAATAAAATTTGTTGACTAAAAAGATATTATAATTTTTCTATATTTTACAATTTGATTTTGAAGAAAAATTCCTAGTTCTCAATTTGTAAGATTAGATATCTAACCATTTTTATCATTTAAAAGTTAAAGGAATTTGAACAAATTGTAAAATCACTCTATACATGCCCAGGGGGGCTACTTTGGAGGAGATGCTAGAAACAAGGTGCTAGGGTAGGTAATCTTTTTTCATGGTCAAATTCCCTAAACTTCTGGGCAGCATCTTATATAACAATCCTACTTTTGAAAATCCAGAAAATATCAAGACAATAAGTATCAGTCTTATGAATTTGTGTATGGCACTAAATTATTCATCAAATTGGAATTCAGGTGACACCATTCTAGATGCTGCTACTTTTTAAGGGAGAGGGCAAAAGCACATATTCAGGAAATATTTACAATATATCTTAGTGGTTACCATTTTCATCCTCCCCCACTGGGTGCATATGGATTGTACTTTATAGGGTAAAAAGATCAGTGCTCTTATTAAAAAATGAAGATGCTGTCATTTGTGAACAGAATATAGTTCAACATGAGTAGTATCTTCCTAAAAGCACCTTCCAGTAACCCGTCTTGTGTTTCAACCACTTCACTACCTGTCCAAATCTAAAATCTCAAAAAAGTTAATAAACTAACAAAAAAACCCTCAAATGTCTCTCTCACGATTTTCTGAAGTTTGGATACGCAGTCAGTGCAGATGTCTTGTCATCATTCAGTGTACTGCATCCATTAACATTTATAGAAATTTTAAAAGGAAAGATATAGAGTGCGACAAGAGAGAAATAAAGAAAGTGCAAGTGTTGAAGATTGCAAAACATCAAATGTTCAAATGAAATTTTGCCATCTTTATTCGAATGATATTTAAAAAAATTCTTTTCTGCAGCTAAAATTTCTATCCATTTAAATGCAGACATCGTTCCATGATTTCTGCTTGACAACAGTAACATCGTGGCCACCGGGAAATATATCAGTTGAAATGTTGGGAATTCAATCCAATACAAATGAAAAAGATGTTGCAGGATAAACGAACGAACTGTTCACAAAAGCCTTGTTTATACCTAATTTTTTCTTGCACCTGCCTGTTATTTTGTTAGATTTCAAACTGTAAGTTTAAAATCAATTATACGAGTCCAACATGCAACAAAAACTATTCTGTTTGCTGTTTTGGAAAGTCACGTACTGTAAGAGATATTCGATTCGATTCAAGAGCTCATCACGTTAGGAAGGAAATGAACTTATTCTGCAATACAAGTCCTTTTTTTTCTACAGGTATAAATGTAAATTATGAATAAGCAGACATCTGGAGTGGTCTTATCAGCAGCAGTTAGAGCAATTTGATGGTTGTAAAACAGGTCTGATTAGTCACTTAATAGAAACTATCAAGTGATCCATGAATTTTAGCAGCATGGAGTATTTGGGGTGATCAATTGAAAAATCAATAAGTTACTTCATAGACATTTTGTTGGGCAGTGATAACTAAAAAATGTCTGATTCTTCAAAAAATAAGTATGAATGCTGTTGAACACAAACTAAAGTATCAATTTAGTACAAAATTAAATTACAAATTGAACCCCGACTAAAAATCTAAGTACAGGATGAAATGTTCAGAAAACAACTCTTAAATGATAGTCCATATGGGACATCACAACTCACAACATGGATCCCCAGGGATTGCATGCAAAACTGAAACCGACAGAGTACAAGATGGAGAGATGAACTAGACAAATTCAGAAAATACTGGCTCCACGACACCCATGATAGAGAAATGTGGCAAATCATGGGGAAGATGTATGTCCAACGACGGATGATAAAAGATTGATGATGATGGTCATGAAAAGATTGATGATGATGGTCATGAAATCTTTCCTAAATCTCAAAAGAAAAACTTGAAGATTAGAAACAAAGACCAATTTGTCACAAATTGAAATCCAAACTAAAATTAGTGGAAAGTCCTTCAAATTATTTTTAAAGTTGTGAAAGAGATAAAGTCCTATCTAATGATTCCATCTTGTAATACATTAATTGGGTTAGTTAACAATTATATTGAGTTAATTCACGAAAGCAGCATTTTTGTTTCTTTAGAATGGAAACACTTCTCAGAGACTTACATTGGAATAAACCAATCAAAACACTTGAAATACAAATCCATCATATAGTCCTTTCTAATAGATCCACATTCATATTTGAAACAGTTACATTTTGAATTAAATCCTGTGGGATTTGCAAACTTTGCACTTTTCCCTTCTCCCAGCGTATTTTGCTGTTCATCATTTTCCCACTTATCAATATTTTTTTGTCATCAATTTTATCTTGTGCTAAACTTCTGGAAAAAACAGACAATCCTAATTATCCTAAAAAGAAGAGTATACAACCAATGCATTCTTCGGATAGTCACTTATGGAGCTCAAACATGGAACCTAATTAAGAGACAGATCTGCAAACTGAGAAGCATGCAACGCGCGCATGAGAGAACCATGCTCAACTTTACCACAAGACATCAAAGTATATCAGGAAGAAAACAGGAGTAGAAATTATTAAAGAACTCAAATGGCAACGGGCAGGCCATGTTGCAAGGATGACTGACAACTGATGGACATCAAAACTCACAACATGGATCCCAAGAGATCATATGAGAAACTGAGGCCAACAGAATAGAAGATGGAGAGATGAACTAGACAAATTCAAAAATTACTGGCTCTGCAATGCCCATGATAGAGAATTGTGGCAAATCCTGGGGAAGGTCCATGTCCAATGACAGACATAAAAAGACTGATGATGATGGTGAAACTTTTGAATTATTTTGTTTCCTTTAACTTTTTAATCTCAATTTCACATTCATTCGTTTTTGATTTGGTAAGCTCTTGACTTATCCATTTTGAAGCTTCTGAGATTTGTGCCATCAATTGCAAGATTGAATCTCATTTAAAACTAATATCCCCTCAGCTCCTTCCACACTTTCAGAAGAATATTGTCCAGTTTCAGTTCATTTTTATGTCCTCCAAACATTCTTGAATATTAACTTTTCAAAGTCTGTATATGTGTCTAATTTCTTTAGCTGGATTTGCTCTTCCAGGCATTCAGAAATGCACAACTCTTTACTGCTTTGTATGTTATCCATCAATACTTTCTTGACTTTACCAATATACTCAATCAACTTACTTTTAAATGACAAGAGAGTTTCTATTCCAAACTGCAAAACGTCTTTGGTTTCTACTCCAGATGTTATATCACTTTCATAAGTTTTTCGGCAAGCTTGGTATTTTTCACCAAGAGCAGAGTATTTGTTTTTCAATGAAGATTATCAATTTCATCCCCTGATTTCAAGCATCTATTTTCTGAACAGTGATCTCCTTATCATCTTTTTCTTCATCTCAATATGCCGATTCAAATATTCAGTTAATTGCTCTATCATCAAGTTCTTGCTTTGAAGCTCTAATTCTAACCGAATTTTCAGAAGATTTGCCCTCCTTAAGCTTCTGTTTTGTTCATTTTCAATATTCACAGGCTCTCCTTCATTTTTCTATCTTTTTCTCTTGTTTTTTTTAGCATCTGTTGTTGCTTAGTATTGTGAGAGAACACATCCTCTTCTTCTTTCTCCCATAATCCTGTTGCCTGTACCCCTCTACACTGCAAACTCCAACAAATCATAAAAACAATAAAGTTTAAACAACCTATTCTCAAATGTAGACATTTGTGAATATAAAAGAGACTCAAAAGTTGATAGAGGATTGAGTCCTTAGTCTTGACATGAACTCAGAACTTTCCTAAGCATGTTTTTGGTAATGAGCATAACTTGTCTGACAATTAGGTATTTATTCTTATTATCAGGGGCTTATTCTTATTACTACGTGCTCATTGAATATTGAATCTACCAGTTTTCATTGCGTACAACTATAGTTTTGAAATTTATGAGCATGTTTTCGTACACCTATTTTTGACGTTTAGTCTCCTTTTGTCGTGTTAATGTAGGAAAAGATTCTAAAAATCGAAGAACATTGGTTGGCTTGAAGGTTTAGCAAATTAAGGTACTGAGGAAGATGTTGCAGTGTGATACATTCTGTTTTGTTGCAGGTAAAAGGAAGATTCATCAGAAAATGCATACCCCCCCCCCAAAAAAAATACGAACAAGTTCCCTTATCTGCAAATAGATTTTTTTTTTTTGTACAGGAAGATGGGAAAATGAAATTATCTCCAGCTGAAAGACTGTACAGTCTTTTGGGGTGATAATTTTTCATAGCTAAGTGAGTGAATCAGAGAAGATAGAAAGAGAAAAACATGTCTGGGTAGTCACTCAATAGAAGCCATTGGATGACCAAGGTCTTTTGGCAGTATGTTATGTTAGGTATGATCAATTAAGAAATTAGAAAAAGGAATGATCAATGAATAAGTTACTTCTCTTGCCTTTTGTTGGGTAGTGATCACTAAAAAAGTCTGAATTTAAAATAAAAAAACAAGCGTGAATGCTGCTGGTCAAAAATTAAAGGATCAATTTAGAAAAAATTTACATTGCAAACTGAACCCCCTCCACTGAAAACCTATTTGGTTGTGAGGGGCTGGGATGTGAAAACTTACAAAACAATGATTTTCTAAGACATAATAAGGAGTGAATATTGAAATTGTCAACCCTCTTGCTCCATTGTATACATGATACATGCATGTATAGTCAGCCAGCCTGACAGATAAACCCCCTTGAAAACTGATGAAACCTATTCTGACGGTTTTGGTTTATGGTCACTAATAATGGGAAGACTGAAAGAAAGAAAGTGAAAAATGAATCAATGTAAGAAGGAGGGGAAGAAGAATGCGGGAAAAGGGAAGGTGGGAGAACAGAAAGTATAAAAGGAACAGAAGAACATAAAAAGGAAGGAAGATGAAAGGAAACCTAGAAAAGGAAGTAGAGAAGAAAGAAGAATGAATAAGTAATGGAGAGAATGAAGTGTGGAAACAAGGATAGATCAGGAGTGGACAGGGGTGGGTGCGGATGAGTCTTGGTCGAAGGAAAGAAATGGGAATAGAAAAAAAACGGAAGATTTAGAATGATATCCACATATCAATAGAAAGAAAGGGAGGAAGGAAAAAAGGAGGAGAAGGGGAAGAGAAGAAAGAAGAAAAAAGCGAAAGGGAAGAGAAGGGGAAAGGAGAGAGAGAAGGAGAAGTGAGGAAGAAAGAAATAAAAAGGAAAAGGAGAAGAGAAGAAAGGAGAAGAGGAAGGGGAAAAAGAGAAGGAAAAGGGGAAAAGAAGGAGGAGGAGAAAAGAAAAAAGAGAATGAGAAAGGGGGTGAAAAAAGGAAAAGAATGGAAAGAGAAGAAAGGAAAAGAAGGAGAATAGAAAGAGAAGAAAGGAAAGAAAAAGAACGTGAATGGAAAGAGAAGAAAGAAAAAGATGGAGAATTGAAAGAGAAGAAAGGAAAAGAAGATTTAGGAAATTACCAAGGAGAGGGAAAGAGGAAAATATGAAACAGCTATTTGAGTAAAAAAGATGAAAGAATGAGTGGGAAAAAAAAAAGAAGTGAAAAAGGAATACTAAGAAATAGAAGGGAATTAACAGAGAGACAAGAGAAAAGAATTAGTGGAGAATAGGTTGAGAAAAGGAGAAAAGATTTGAGAGATGATCGAAAGAAATTGAATTGAGAGGGTGAGAGAAAGAGAAAGAAAGGAAAGAAAGCTGGAATAAAACTATATTGAATAATGGAGAGAAAAAGGAAACATAGAAATGGAGGTATACAAATTTGAAGTAACTGAATGAAAGAAGAGTTGACATAAAAAGGAAACAAAAGAAAAGGAAAATCTCATGTGAATGAAGGAAAGAGCGTATGAAAATGGAAGAATGAATGACAAGAGAATGAAAGACATTACAGGATAAAATGAATAATTTCATCAGCTCTGATAGAATCAGCTAGGTTATTTGTTATGTAGAACTAAAAATATACATCTTCAAGTATATTATCCATTGTCCTGTAAAAGATATAGATCAGTCCTAAGAACTTTTTAACATATTTATAAGGGACACCTCCAATGACCTTTTACATGGTATTGACTCCTTACCGTAGATGAATGGCATTTGGGAATCCTACATAATTTCTTAGGATTATTTTCTGCATGATGTGGATATGTTTTGCAACTGTCAAAGAATTGTTTTCAGTTAAAAGAACAAAACAAAAAGCAACAGCATTTTACATGGTACAAAAATTAGGAATTGAGTACTTTTTCTCATATTATGAGGCATATGGAAATATTCCCACCATTTTTATCAAAATTTTTTAATCAATGATAACCAGTACATATACACATCAATCATCTAAATATTTTCTCATACTTTCTATAAACTTACGCTGTTGTTAGAGAAGTTTTTGAATTACATCTTGATAAAATGTTGCTGACGTCAACATGATCAAGCTATTAATGAAATTTTGAACATCGGTGACATCTCTGAATTTTTGAACAGATAAGGAACGCAGCATTGATCGAAATGAATGATGATCCAATCATATTAAGTCTGGTGGATATGTCACGTGGGGAAAAAGAATTCCCCACCCAAACTCCGTTACATTTTTTTTAGTTAAAAAAAGCAACATGTCAACACTGCTGTCAACTTGAAAAATACTTTCAAGCTAATTTAACTGTCAAAAAATGCTAAAAAATGCACTAGATGAAAAACAATTGCAAAAAATGGCAAAACTGACCAGAGAAAATGCAAAAAAGTCAAAATATGTCTCAAAATGGCCTAAAATAGCGATTTTTACAATGCCAAAACAAGAAATGCACTGAATTTAGTGCACCAAGCACTAAATTGGCAATACTTCATACAGACAAGTATTGTTATGTGACTGTATGACTTTCCAGCAACACTGTCCAGTAAATGGCCTTTTCTCTTCAATTGCAGTGCACAAATTTTGAAGGTAACAGTTCCACTGAATAAAAATCCTATTTTATTTGAAATTGAAAAAGAATAGCCACAGGTCTGGTAAGTCATTCAGTGGAGACCATCATGCGACCAATGTCTTGTTAGAATATAATGGTGAATGTACGAATGTGACAGGGTTAGATGATGGAAGAAGTTGATTCTTAGGAATAATACAAAAAGTTGAGTTTTAGATTTAAGGTGTTAGGACTTGAGGTCATCAGTTTCGAGAAGGAAAGGGTGAATAAAATGGGGTACCATCGTGAATAAAAGTAAGTGAGAGGAGGCAGGGAGGAAACAAATAGAGAGGGAAAAATTAAAGAGAAAGAAAGTGTGTATCAAATGACTCATTTGGTATCAAAAAAATGAATCCTTAAGCTTTGAAGCAGTCCATTGAGTTTGTTTATTTTCATCCCCCTGACTCTAAATGTGACTCAAAGTTGAATTAAAGTTGGGTCCCACACATCTGAAAATGAGCAGGCACATGGTGCAATGAACCTAATTCCTTGCGCATGATTTTGTGAGGACGTCGGGACAAGCTGGACTATGTCCACAGGACAAATCCTGTAGTGCAAGAGTCTCTAAGTCTTGACGTGTGATTTCACGGAGTCGTTTGGGCAGACTTGATTTGGTTCACAGGATGGATCCTGTTGATGCTTTCACAATAAGTCTGAGCATGCTAGTCAGTGATTCTGGGATGGGGGACAATCCTGGACAATGATCAACTTCTCAGCCTGAGAGTATCAAAGAACAGGTACTATATTTTGATCTTAGCTAAGAGGCTGAGTTTGGCTAGGCATGACCTCTGTGTTAGTTCCTATCATCAGCCCAATAGTTTGTGAATGTCCTGTTTTAAAAAAGCTACTGGAAACAAAGTGAAAAATTGACCTCACCTGTCAGGACAGCTTAAGCCTCTCTCTCTCTCTCTCTCTCTCTCTCTCTCTCTCAGGATTTAGATAAAATTATACAAATTTTAAAAATTTACTTGGTGTGTCTGAATGTATTCTAACAAAGTGCATATTAGTACATTATGACAGCATGCCATGTTGAGGATGATCAATTGAAAAGTTTGGAAAAAAAAGGGTGATCAATGGATGAGTTACTTCTCTTGCCTTTTGTTTGTCATTGATCATTGGTTTGAATTTTCAAAAAAAAAAGTGTGAACACTGACGAACATCAACTAAGGGACCAATTTAACATAAACTTTTATCAAAAATTGATCCCCCAATAAAAAACTGATTTGGGGTAGGTGGAAGAATTGAAGAAATCATTTTTCTAGTCATAAAAAGGAGTAAATGTTTAAATTTTCAGCCTTCTTGTTCCATTGGTGTGGCTCATACATGTGATACATACATACATAGCCAGACTAGCTTAAAAACTCAAGAAACTTATATTGACAGTTGACAGTTTCTATAGGCAAATTGAAATACCTAAATTTATGCATATATAAAATGTCACTTTGAAATAAACTATTTTGAAGGTTTGCATAATGAGATTTAGTTAAATTTTTTTCATCCACACCAATCAGTCCACTCAAAAATCTAAAAGAATAGAAACAAAAGTGTGAAAACTATTTTGAAAATGTGTAAATCATTTTCATAGATAATTTGATTTAGGCTTTTGTCTTGAGCTAGAAGATTGTTGTATGCTTTTTCCTGAATAATGTGGATCATTACCAAATGTTATGCTGCTGATCATTATAAATTGTAAAAGTATGATGGGAATTATGTAAGAATAATAGCAAAAGCACATTGAAACTGTTATGAAATCAATGATAAAAGAATTTTAAAATGTTACCAGATCTATAGTAGATAAATTATAAAATGCTACAAGATCTATAGTAAAAGAATTATGAAATGTTACAAATGCTATATTAAAAGAATTATAAAATGTTACAAAATCTATAATAAAAGAATTACAAAATGTTACAAGATCTATAGTAAAAGAATTATGAAATGTTACAAGATATATAATAAAAAAAATTATAAAATGTCACAAGATCAATAGTAAAAAAATCATGAAATGTTACAAAAACTATAGTAAAAGTCTGAGTTAATTGTTTCTTTGATTTATACCGAATCTTCTCTATTTTCTGTTTTGATTTTTGATTTCTGAATTAAAATATAACCCAATTGATCGAGATCATTTTCATGTGGATTTTCAATGCAGTATATTTCTAGTCTTGCATGCTCATACACATCCACTTATTATGCTTCTACACATTGTGTAATTGCTAACATTTTATCCCAGTATACCATAATTCCTCTGGTGAGTTCGATCCTCACTGGATACCTTATACATGTGACCTGTTGCCAGTATAACCTTGGTATTCACTCTCATTGGTAGTAGCTATTTTTTTTCTCTCCAGAAGGGCTATTGCTGAAAGGGTAACCCTGGCATGTCAGGTTACTGTATTCAGAGCTAGAGGTTAGATGAGCATGAGAGGGACTGAGAAGAAGTAGTTAAAGAGACAGCAAGACAAGTGAAAGATAAACAGGACTTGAAAATGAGAATCCTACAGTGAGAGAGAATGCTGAGATTTGCACAGCAGACATAACTGGGAGATCTGTGAAGAAACAGATGTCCGCTCTTTTCTGAAGATGAGGTTTGAGTGCTGGGCCACAGAGATATTAAGATGATGTAAATACATTAGGCATTGTTTGAAAAATAGGAAGGAAAATGAAATGGAAGAGAGCCTCCCCACACACACATATACTGTATATGTGGGTATATAAGATGGACATTTAATTTTGAAAATCATGGAAATATCACACTGCATTCACCGTGCTGGTATTATGACAAGGAAGCCATCTACCAAAGCTCAATATAGACAGTTATGGGGCTTGGATGAGTTACAGTGAGTGGTATTCCCCTGGTAACCTTGTAGACAATTATTTTTTTTAGTTTACATATACTGTATAAATAACCACACTAGCACACACAAAAGTGAATAGAAACATAGCTTACAAGCCTTTAATAAATCAGAGGGATGTGTCATAAGCTGTCAACATAGATTTCTTCAGTTTTCAACTTTGTCTGGATGTTTGTATGTATAATGTGTAAAGGCTGCACCAATGAAGCTAGAGAGCTCAAAATTCAAACATTTACTCCTTTCATTATATTTTTGCTAAAATGCTTCCCCCTTTAAATGAGTTTTTAGTATGGGGGGGTTCAGTTTGCTACGTAAAGTTATGCTAAATTGACCCTTTAGTCTGGCAGCATTCATGCATTTAAAAAAAAATCAGATTTTTCGAGGGATCAGTGTCCGATAAAAGGCAAGAGATATAACTTATTTATTGATCACTGTTTCTTCTAAATGGTCACTTCAAACACGTCATACCGCCAAAAGACATAGTTTCTATTGAGTGACCAACCAGAGATGTTATATCTTTCATCTTATTACAGGTACTTTTCATTGCAACTGTCAGATCAGCATTCTATGATTAAGTAAGCACCACAAGTCAGAAAAAAAGAATAAGACTTTGGTAAGATTTGACCTTGGATTCCTTATCCTTAGGAGACTGTTTTTCATTGCAGTTCCTTACCAATTGGGCAACGAAGATCAACTCAAAGAAGTCATTTTCTTTACACCTCTGGGTAGCAATACGCTACCATCGTGTATATTTATATTTTACACAACTGATATTAGATGTATTAATATTTAGATTTCTTTGATGACGCATTGTCAATTATGAATTTTCATTTAGTATTTTTTTCACCGTAATTTTTGCCATTCTGCAATCATTCATTAGGCAGTGCAGATCCAAAAAAGAGACTAAGCCTTTGGCATGATTTAAACCTCATCCCTTTTCCTTGGGAACCTGTTTTTCAGTGACAGTGCCTTTCTGATGAGGCTACGAAGGAGTCATTCAAAGTCAGATTTCACCAAATGACATACACCGTCATCTTGTTTGTTTAAACTTTTCTACTCTGTTTGTAAATAGATGGAGTAGCATTCAAATTTCTAAAATGAATTACTGCTTATTAATAAAAAGCAACCAAAATAAGATGAAACTAGGAAAAAAATTACTGAATGAATATTTTTCATCCAAGTAATTTGAATACTATTACATCTAATAATAGTTGTGAATGAAAGAAAACCAAAAAAATTCTAGTCAAGATTGAATAACTGAAAATGCTTCATTCAAAAAAGGTGAGTACTATTAGAGAGAGATATTTTCTTGCTAACATCTCAAATTATAGATAATAATTCATTGAAATAAGAAAATATCTGAATAAGTAAAAAGGCCATGACATAAGCAATCTATCTATGTCTCTGCTGATCAATCGACTTTTGCATCTATCAATTTATATCAGCTCATACCAATTATTTGTATATCTAGGTAAGTATCAGATTGCTTATATTGATCTGTTTTTCCCAGGTTTGTCCAACTATTAGAAACTGTCAACCAAAACTGTCAATAAAGGTTACTTTGGTTTTTAAGTCGGTCTGGCTGGCTATATATGTATCATGCATCCAGACTGCACTAAGAAAGCCAGAAGTTTAAACAAATTTTCCTTTTGTCTTGAAAATATGTTTTTTTTTTGTTTTTTTGTCCCCCCCCCATATGTTTTTGGTGTGGAGTTTCAATTCAAAAAGTAAGATTATGCTAAACTCATCCCTTACTTTGTGTCAATTCAGACTTCTTTAGCGTTCACTGCCTAACAAAAGGCGAGCAAGGTAACTTATTCATTGATCACCTCTTCTTCCAATTTTTTTCTATTGATCACCCCAACATTGCACGCTACCAAAATACATTGTTCACGTGATGGTTTCCACTGAGTGACTAACCAGACATGTTTGTTATCATTGATTGCACCTGTCAATATGTTCTCATTCACTAATCATTTTACTAATGATCATTTGAAATTATACCTCTGAGAATAAAAAAAAATGTATACTCCTTAATACAATTAATAAACCTTGAAAGTAAATCCACCGTGCCTCTCTAGTATTATTACAAACAATAAATGTAGGTTTCTTCAGTGCATGTATGCATTATGAGCATAGGTTGCACCAGTGGAGCTAAAAGGCTGAAAATTTAAACATTTTCTCCTCAAAATGTCGAGGAAAAAACTTCTTTTTTTTTTTCTTTCAAATTCCCCACCTAAATAGATTTTCAGTGGGGATCCAGTTTGCAATGCAAACTTTCTTTTAAATTGGTCCCTTAGTTTGTGTCCTCCTGTGTTCATAGTTGTTTTTTTAAAAATTCAGACTTTTTAAAAATCGCTACCCAACAAAAGGCAAAAGAAGTAACTCATTCATGGATCACCCAATTTTTCCAATTTTTCGATTGATCACCCTCAACACAGAATGCTCTCAAAAGACGTTGGTTATGTGTTGGTCTCTATTGAGTCACTAAATAGATCTGTTTCTTGAATGATTTATAGACAAGGATACATCCATTTTATTTGCTAGCAGATTGTGAGAAATTCCAATTGAACTCTTGTTTTATGAGTATTTACTAAGCTCACCTTAGTCTTGCTAAAGTCCATAAGTTCAAAGCGCCCAGACAGAACTGAATCCACTCCAGTGATAATAATAGTCAACAAGGCTAGCTTGCTTATCATAGCTCTATGGCAAAGTATTCATATCTTATCTTATGAAAAATACTTGTTGGGGTACTCAGCATTGTCCAGGGAAATGATTCACATATAACAACATAGGAAAGCAAGGGATATTTTATAGAGATTTCATAAAATGAATTTGGTGATAAAAAAAGAAAAACGGGGTCAGATTCCAGAACCCCACCCCCCAACAGCCTTATTGGCATATGCACAGAGAAGAAAAAAGGAGAAATTCACATCTGCGGATATCCTCTAGTTCAGTATCAAATTTACATTGTAAATCTGACATTAAAAATATTATCTACCATTTTGTACATCTACGGTGGGATGGGGATTGGGAAGACCCTAAAAGGGGAATATCCTTGAATCAACAGCTCTTGGGGACAGATTGAAGGTATTGACAATGTTCACTCTGCCATGGGTTGGTTCTGATCCAGCGTGGTCTGGTAGCTGCATCAAAACTTGATAGCAAATCATTTGACATCATCAATATCGGTGATAGTTCATGAGGGGGATAGACATGGATCACCTCACTTACAATAGAGTTTTTATACAAAACCTTTCTTTTAGTTAGATATCTAAAACATCACAACCTACAATGACTCCCTATAAAAACTCTGAACATACGTGGTCAAATGCTTATCAGCCTTCTATTGTTTGACCGTCACTATATAAATATTGTCTTGTCACTTATCCTTCTTGATGAGAAAATTTGAAAGAACTTTATAGCTGCTAAATGCATATACTGTGACTACTATTTTTGGCGACTACACAAACGCTGCACTCACTATTTAGCCCCTTTTAGCTCCTTCTTGTATCTAATCTGAACCAACTGCCTTTTTAAAATCTTGCTTGGTCAACTATACCACTCATTATAACAGGTACAACTCATCAGGCTTCATTGGACAGATAAACCAAACGTCATTAGATCTGTTATGCCACATGTCCCCCTAAATACTAATTCTTTCCTATATTCCATTTTTATGTATGTAAATAACCTAAACTAAATAAGCCTCTTCTCCTCTCTTCTCTTCTCTTTACATGATAGATCAAATGTTTTCATTACATGTATTTCATTTCCATTCTCCATTCGTGCATTAGATATATCTCATTATTTACGTCTACATACTTGTATGTGTCTGTTTTCACTCTCTGTAATATCTGCATCCACATTCGTATTTGGCGTGCATGTTCTCTATACATGTCCTTTCCTTCTTCGACATCTCAAGTGATGTTGGCGCATGGTTCCAACCACCACACTGAGTAGAGGCAAATCCTTTGTCTTCACCAACATCTCCTTGCCACATCTAAGCAACAGCTATTCTGTACTCTCTACTACACAATGTAAGAACGATACCATGAAGTTCATATCTGGGGTTATGTACTTTTCATTGCCACTGGTTCAGTGATGCTAATAAAGCAACACAGCTTCAGCACAGGCCACTTCAGCACCAGGCTATTTGGCCCCAATAACTTCCACTGCAGGTATATAATTTCAAGACTAATTACAAAGCTAGCCAAGACTTGCCCAGTTCACACTCTCAATACACTGTGAGTGGGAGCAATCTGCATTAAATGCACAGCTTCCTGATATTTTTTGATCGATAGAATTGATAAGTAATTTTAGTTTTTTTAATGAATTAATGCAATAGTATTATTATTTGTATCAGGCATTAGAGTAAGGAATCAAATAGGGGGTGGTTCTTTACTACTTGCCCATCGCCATATGTTAGGGTTAACCATTTTATGATTGAATCTGACAAATCTGGCTATGGAAAAAATGGATCATTCAGTCATAAAATTTTGTTTTGGCAATATCTAAATAGTTGAACATTCTGTCTTTGTTGTATCAGAATTTTTAATAATCTTTCTTATTTTTGGTGTCGCTTGACTGGGCCTTTCTGTCAAATCTGTTGATAGCATTAATCAAAACGTTCCCACGTACTTATACAGAATTTGTTCTTGAACAAACTTGTTGGCAATTGCTCATATGTCAGGTGAGTCCATGATACTTTAGTACATATAAGAAATCATCAGATGGTTCAGTCTATTTTGTTTCATTGTCGATCTCAGATATATTTTTCAAATGGCAAAATGCACCAAATGCACTCTCACTGGGAGTGTTTATAGCCGGGATTGTCATCAGCTGTTTCGCCAGTTTAGTTACTAGTTTAACAAGCTCCCTTTCTGCGGAGACTGCTCTTCAAAAATGATCAAATATTCCACTGAGCGAATGAGGGTGTTGTGACCTTATTTAAATCAAATATGAAAATGAATAAGTATACTAGCCACATGAGCAATACATCACTGCCTTCTGTTCATGACTATGAAAGCCCTGAATTTTCATTTATTTTCGCTTCCCTCCCCAGGCGCTCAGTCAGTTAACTTCTCTGTCTTAATTCTCATCACTTCAAGACGCACACATGAGTTAAATCCTCTATGTGTTTTCTGTGATTTAAATAGTCTTCCCATTGTGTCCTTTTCCATGTTGAGAATGTTCCCCAAGTTTGCTTTAGGCGATCATATATTCAGGTGTGTCATATCACCTTATAACTTGGCCATTGGTATGACAATGAATATCCCGTTTCTAATAATTACTCTGGTTTTCAAAGCAACCAGCATTTATGGAAACAATTTCTTTCAGTACCTCCACACTA
Organism: Thysanoteuthis rhombus; assembly: GCA_963457665.1. Taxonomy (NCBI): domain Eukaryota; kingdom Metazoa; phylum Mollusca; class Cephalopoda; order Oegopsida; family Thysanoteuthidae; genus Thysanoteuthis; species Thysanoteuthis major. The sequence continues at coordinate 60,285,209 of OY735206.1, read as the reverse complement.
TACCTCAACAATAAATGAACAACACACAGTTCCTTGCTGTTTGCTTGAGAACTTAATCTTTCCATCTTCTTTACTATTCCTGCTAGTTAGACTTATAAGGAATTCTCTCTTGTACATCAGAGATATAATTCTTCTCCCTCATTAAAGTAGCTACGTAATAATATATTCTGAACAGGTCGGCTCTAATACGATTGTATTAATGTTTATGTTTCCCTTTCAGCACTGATTGTGTTATTTATAAATGTCTTATTGGTTGAACCATCAAATGTAAGTTTTATTTGGTTGCCCTCACTGATAAATCCTTTAGCTAGAGATTGCAGCTTAAATTATTGCTGTGTCTCATCAAACAGGCCCTCAGCAGAAGTCAGAAAAAGAGTTAAAAGTTGCGCATTTGTGCCAATACTCCATGGACACGTACTCTTGTCTCAGAATCCTTGTATTTGTCTAAAAATCATTCTCAGGGAGAGAGAGAGAAAAATGTTGTGTAATTGTCAAGCTTGGATTGTCCATCTTGTTGGACATGGTAAGTGAATATATGACACCGTGTTTTCTCCAGTACAACCAAGAATACTACTGCATGCAGTGTCTCTCTTTGGATACAATTTCACAAGTCTATCAATTTCATTGGTTGTATTCAGTGCATCTCTTATAACTTTGTGACCATATCTCTGCGAACTCAGTTCAAGGTATGTCTGTAGTAGAGTGTGTATAGCGCTCTAGGTTTGGGTCTCTTTATGGCAATTATTTCATCCTTTTTCTCTGCCAATGTGGTGCATCCGTCATAACATTGGCCATGACAGTTACTTATGAATAAATTAAAACATAAATGTACCACCAAAATTGCTCTTTTATGTCATCTGCCATAACACTGTCCATCTGGTACAAACTTGAAAAATCTTCATTCATAGTCTTCTCTAGGTCTAACTTTCAGATACAAAAACAAAACAAAAACAAAACCAACTGTTCATGATTATAAATGTCTGTAGTCTTGACCGCCAGGACAGAACAGAATTCAGAGTTTCAAATTTTTGATAAGATGTATTGCATAGTTTTTTTTGTCATAATATCTGCCATTTCATTTTGAATGTCATGGGACATATATTTTTGTGATTTACTTTCTATCCAGGCGTTCAGTTGTGGCTTATTCTCAATACTCAAATGGGAAAGCTGCATAAAGTTGGATTCCTCATCACCAGCGATTCCTTGTGGGAAAACCTTGTCGGAGTTGGATGCTCAGATTAGAAATAACAACTCTAAGACTTTCTCACTGCTTGCCTCCTCATCAGCAAGATTAGAGGATATAAGTTTTTCCACATCGCAAGTTCTGCTGAAATCCTCTATCTAAGGAAGTTATAGAAAAATTGTTTTCGTTGATATGAACAGTGAAAAGTTGTGCAAAAGTTGTATTCATCTGTTACAATATTCTATTGTCTGAAAAACTTCCAGTCATAAATCAGTCATAAAATGTCCACACTGTAGATTTTCTGTGATTTGGAGGGGAGTAGCTTGTCTGATGTGAATTATGAGGATGTGTTGAAAAAAGGGGGTAAGCTAAATTCTGGGGTGCTTTTCCCTGCTGCCACAGCCCCCGGTAAATCAAGTATAAAAAAAAACTTATCACTGGCTTTTAAGAAAGCAATTTTATGCTCTTCTTTCTGCATTCTGTTGTTTCATCCTACAAACATAGCCTGACTCCTCATAAGTGAGATAGTGCCCTCTTCAGTTTTTATTTGTCCCCAGAATTCAAAATATTCTTTCCTGGGTTGGAAATAGCCCCTGTTTTGAAAAATGCCTTTTTTTGGGAGAGCTCTTGAGTTGAAAATTAGAGGGAACCCTCCCACCTTGGTTCTGCTGCCTCCTATGAGCAACTTGAGAAGAACCAACACTGAGAATTCAATGTTGCTTTCAGAGAAAGTTGCAGTGTTCAATTTAATAGCAATGATAACGAAACAGAATATAAATGAGTATTAACATAGATAACTTTCATTGTCAAGCTCTGGTCCAAATTGGATGCAGGAGTTGACATTACTTTTCCTGGAACAGCAACAACAACAATCCTCAGCTAATTCAGGGTAGTAAACTCTTCATTGTTTATTCTGTCCTGTCATGTTAAACCAAACTAATATACAAAAATATGTATTATTGCAATTTGAAATAATGATCAAGTGATTGGCAGGTAACTCTCTTAACGACTGAACCTAATTAACAAGTTTTACAAAAAAATCATGTTACAAATATGCAAGAGCTGATTTCATTCTAAAGCATAAATATACTTATACTAATAATATACATTTTTATAATTTTCTTTTTATTTATTATACATACAATACAATAATTGCAGAAATCATCTTCAATCTAGACAGAAGTAGGAGTAGAGTTTGACCCTGCAGCTGCTAGGCTTGTTTCAGTCTATTATTCTGTGTATTCTTTTATTTCATTTATGCCTTAATGACTCTTTTCATTTGTATTTTTCAATTCTTGTTATTTATCCATTTGCATCTGCTCTCATCTACTTCCATCTATTCAATCAATATTAATTTCGTACATCCACCCCTATCTATCTGAATGTGTTTTTATTCAGATTATAATTGCACGTATCAAGTCTGTAGTTCAGGAGCTTAAAATCAATTGAGAAAATCTGACTGTTTCTGAATGCTTCATAAATTTGACTCTCACCAGACCAAGTTGAGTGAACTTCTATTTATTAGTACTAGATGCGATGGCTGGTGGATAAGAACACAAACCTACTCATGAACATTCCTGATCATATGATACAACTCATTTAAAAAAAAGTTAGCATTTAATACTTTTGGTAGATGTTGACCAATGAGGTAGATTTTCTGAGTCTGTCGGTGTAACTTAGATCCTGAATTTTTGAATGCTAATGTAATGTTTAATTTCACAAGGCATTTAGAAAAATTACATTTTTGAATGCTCACAACCAATAACTTTATCAGATATTAGCCCATGAGACAGAATATTTGAGTCTGTTGTTGTGAAATAGATGCTAAGTGGTAAGTCCCAAAAGAAATCTTCAATTTCCCATGGCATCTGATTCTGGCTTCGAGCCTTACGGAACAAATTATTTTATTACACAGTTTTTTTGTGCCCATCTATATCTAATTATTTATTGATCTAATTCCTTGGTAACCTATTTATCCTCAGTTCATAATTCTCAATTCATCACATTTTCAATATCCTTTGTTTATTTGTTTTGTATTTCATGTGCACAGGCAGACGGCCAACTGGCAAGAATTCAAAGCCAGATTTCCTTCTTTAAATATTTATTTCTTAACCCTTTATGTACTTACAGTCCTTTCTATACCACATGTTTTGCCAATTGATTTGACATCTGTATGTCTCTGATGGTACTTATTAGTTAAATCTTTATTTTTCAGTAAAAATTATTGTTTACCTAAATGATGCTTTATCATTCAATTTTATCATTCAATGCAAGTTATTTTCTATAGCCTTTAAATGTTAATAAGAAAATAATTGTGGAAAATTAAAAAACCAGGACTAGAAGGGTTAAGCTTAACTAATCAGGACATTTTCAAAAAAACACACTCTTTATATTGTTTTTTCAGAAATGATTAGTTTTGTCCTATGAGTGTCATCACATGATATAAAAATGTCAAATTTGTCAATCATTTGCCTGAGATTTGTTTCTGCTGTTTTGCTTTGCAATCTGAATAACAAAATTGTTACTCTCAGATTATCATCTTGACATAACTCTCAGATCATCATTTTACAATCATTAAGTGGCACGGGTCAGAAAATAAAATCAAGATTCCGTCAAAATGTGAACTGGCATCTCTTTTGTGTGGGAAACTGTCTTTCCATGATTGCACCTGACCAGTTAGGCTATGAAGTCCAACCAATAGTGGTTATTAAAATTTAGCCACATAACCATGTTTTTATATACTTCCATTTTGTTTGTTTATATTTCTTTGATACCACCTGAGGCTTATTGTTTATTCCATCATTGCATTGCTTATTCAAGAAATGATGATTTGGGAGTTGCCATAAAAAGTTACAAAATTAAACTGAAAAATATGCTTGTCAAAAATTAATGATAATTAATCACTCCTATCCACAACAGACCGGTTTGATCACTGCTGCTGCATTTAGGTTTTTATGTGTTCTAACATTTATATCTATCTATCTATCTATCTATCTGGACTTTGCTCAGCCCTAACCATTCATAGTTGGAATTGGAATTTTGCGACTATATTTAAGAAAAAAAAACTCCATACACAAATGTATGAATCCATATAGCATATGTATATGTGTGCATGTGTATTGATAAGACACTTTTTCTCTCACTCACTATATACATCAAAAGAGAGAGAAATCTTATATGCTATATCTCAGATGCTCTCTCAATGTATGAGTAATCAATACTATAATGTATATTGTATTTCCTGGCTGATAAGATGCTACAAGTGGTAAGGCTCACCCTATAATTAGCTAGTTATTTTTATGAAGATATTTGAAGATAAAATAGATCACTGTGCAAGTCCAAGTTGCCAAATCTATGATCATATTTCCCTTTCCGTCAAAACTAATCATTACATTTTAGACTTATCAAATATTTTTCGGGAAAAAAATTGGGTCCTACCAGCTTTGAAATGTATCATAATCTATGATGTGTTACATTTTCTCTCACCCATTGTATATATCTAGAGAGAAAGATGTTGTAAAAAAATGTGTGAATAGTTAATGCCAGAGGCTTTGTCTTTATTTCGGTTCTGCACTGCTTAATCAATGATTATAGAATGATGATCTGGGAGTTGTTATAAAAAGCAGCAAAATTCAGGATAAAAGAAAGACTGATCAAAAATTAATAATTGACTATGTTTTATCAAAAGAAATTTGAATATTAATGCATCTAATATTAGTAGTGTAAAATATAGATATACGTGATGGTAGTGTATTGCTCTTCAGAGTTGTTAAAGAAAATGACTCTTTGGGTTGATCTTCATTGCCTAATTGGTAAGGAACTGCAATGAAAAAGTCTCCCAAGGATAAAGAATCTAAGGTCAAATCTTACCAAAGGCTTATTCCTTTTTTTCAGACTTGTGCTACTTACTTAATAATAGAATGCTGATCTGACAGTTGCAGTGAAAAGTAACAGAAATAAGATGGAAGAGATAGCATCTCTGTTTAGTTCCTCAATGGAAACCGTCCTGCCGCCAATGTCCAATAGTATTGGGGATGATCAATCAAAAAATTGGAAAAAGGAGTGATCAGCGAATAATTTATTTCTCTCAGATTCAGTTGGATCTCTAAAAAGATCGAATTTGAGAAAAAAAAGCATGAATACTGCCGAACACAAACTGAGGGACCAATTTAGCATAAACTTAAATTGTGAATTGAATCCCCCCCCCAAAAAAAAACTAGGTGGGGGGATTTCCAAGTAACAAAAAACATTTTCGTAGACATAATGAGTAAATGTTCAAATTTTCCAGCTCTCTAGCTCTATTGGTGCAACCTGTACATGTGAGACATATATACATAGCCAGCCAGAATCACTTGAAAATTAAAGAAACCTACGTTGCCTCATATTGACAGTTTTGATTAATGGTTTCTAATACAATCAACCAAGTTATAATGGGCCATTTATGTACCACTTGTAACAGGTGATCTCTATCACGTATATCAAAGCTTATTCGAATCTATGGTTGCTGATTGATTTTGTCTCGCACATTAGTTGATACAGAGACGTACAAACATGAAATACTCAATGGAGACCATTACGTAACTTTTGGCAGCATGTCTAATGAGATGATCAATTGAAAAATCGGAAAAAAGGTTTGATCGGTGAATGTTACCTCTTTTGTTGGATAATGATCATTAAAAGAATCAGACTTTAAAAAAAACAAGCATGAATGCTGTTGGACATAAGCTAGGGGATTAGCTTAAACTTACATTGTCATTTGACCACCATTTTCACTAAAAACCTATTTAGGGGGCGATCTTTGAAAAGCAAGAAAAAATGTTTTTCTAGACATAATAAGGAATAAATGTTCAAATTTTAGGCACTCTAGCTCCATTGTTGTGGCCAGAGTGTATGATAGCTAGCCAGGTAGCCAGCCAGATTCCCTTGAAAACTGAAGATACCTATGTTGACAGTTTTGATAACTGTTTTGGTTGACAGTTTCTTGAATGGATAGCAAAAAAAATAAAAATGAAAAGAAAAAAGGCTGTAGATCGGGGGATGTCAAAGAGATCCGCCCAGATTGTGGCTATTTCATAAACCATTGATATTCAGCTATCATATAGAATGAAGTTTCAATTTATTGGTGACTCATAGCGGTTTTCCAATGCGTTTGTACTGGGACTGGAATGTATTCTTTTTGCTAAAATTCTATACAATCAGAAAATTCAAATAAAACTTGTTGAAATGGGCTATTTTTAGAAAATATATGATATTTCCTGATTTTATTTTTACACACATTTATGCACATGGGTGCCGCACTGAACTCAACCTTGTGTGCTGCATTTGCCCTTTGGGGAGGAAAAAATACTATTTCTCCAATTTGGTAACATAATGAGATAAAAGGAACACCTGCCATTTTACAGAATCACATGACCAAGTGAGGACATGTTGCCGGAGTTTGATATTGAATTGGCCAAGGAATGCATATATATATATATATATATATATATATATATATATATATATATATATATATATATATATATATACATATAGTGACCAGTAAAAAATCTATGCCAGCAGTATACTAACATTGTTTTTTCCTTGCCTCTCTATAGTCAGAAGCAATCGTGCAATTCAAAATAAGGAAACTTTATCCTTTGCTCAATCTCTTTTTCTCTCTTTATCTCACATGCAAATAAAAGGAAAGCTATCAAACACAGATTACAGAGTTGAGTTTTTCACCGTCAATGGCTAAGATCACTGGCTGTTGCACAATTTTTTTAAATTACATTTTTGTGTGGGACCATCAAACCTGTTTATTACAATGTATACATGATATTTATCACAACTACATTTTAAAAAAAGTCAATGAAAAAGAAAATAAAAAAAATCTGGAATGAAATGAAAGAACTGGAATGGAATACTTTTTATGAGTTTGTTTCATTTCTTATAAAGTAAACCAAAAAACACATTTTGGGGTATAAATTTCTGTCAATCAGAAAAACTGATTTCAAACGGAATATTTCAGAGATTCTGATACAATCATTACTGGTACAATTGTGTCAGTTCTAGATGGTAATATTTTTTTGCATCTGTGAGGAAAATGTCTAGACACATAAAGAAGGCAATTTGTTAGTTCTGTGTCCTGGGAATTCTTTAGCAAAGAAAGTTAGGAGTATGAAAGTATTATTTTTTACATGGTTAGAGCCATTGAAAAGGCAATAATGAAATCGCTAATGGAATTACTGAAGGAAAAGTAGAGAAGGGAAAAAGGTGGGAAGGAATAAAAGAAATGCAGGAGAAAAGGAGAGGAAGAAAGGAAAGAATGTTAAGAGAGGAGAAGAATATTGAGAAAGAAAAAGAAAGAATAGAATGAAAAGGAAGAAGAAGGAAAAGGAAAAAGAGGGAAAAGAATGAGAAAGAAGACAGAAGAAAAAAATAAAAAGGAAGAAGAGGGAAAAGAATGAGAAGGAGGAAGAAAGAAAAGAATGAAAAGGAAGATGGAAGAAAAGAATGAGGAGGAAGAGAGAAAAATGCAAAGGAAGAAGAAAGAAAAGGATGAGAAAGAAGATGACAGAAAAAAAAGAAAAAGAAGAAGAAGGAAAAGAAAGAAGAGGGAAAAATGAGAAGGAGGAAGAAAGAAAAGAATGAAAAGGAAGATGGAAGAAAAGAATGAGGAGGAAGAGAGAAAAATGCAAAAGAAGAAGAAAGAAAAGAATGAGAGCAAAGAAGAAGAGCAAAGAAAAGAATGAAAAGGAAGAAGAAAATCATGAGAAAGAAAGAGAAAGAAAAGAATGAAAAGGAAAAAAACAGAAAAGAATGAAAAGGAAGAAGAATGAGGAGGAAGAACAAGAAGGAGAAAAGTTGGATTAGGAAAAGATTGAGTTAAAAAAAAAAGGAGAAATTAGTGAAAAAGGAAGAGAAGTAAAAAAGAGAGACAGGCGAAGAAAAGATGAGAAGGTTGAGGAGAAGATGAAAAGAAAGGAAATTAAATGATGATGCAAGAAACATAAAGAAAAAAGGTGAATAAGAAGAAGGAGAAAGAAGAAAGAGTTGAGAGAAAAAAGAAGTGTTGAGAAATAAAGAAATAGACAGGGAAAGAAAGAAAGCACAAAAAGGAAGGAGGGTAAAAAGAGAAAAGGAGGAAGTAGAGAGGTGCTGAAAAGAATAAAGATGGAAAGAAAAAAGAAATAAAAGAAGGAAGAAAGAGACAAAGAGGAAGGAAAGGAACAAGAAAAAAATGAAAAACTAAAAGAATAATTTGAAGAAGTGCGTAAGTATTCTCTAGCCTAATGGAACTCCTAAATAATTTTAAATAATTTTTTTAACCCTTGTGCGACTCCTGGGACATATATCCCGAGGAAACATATGGCTGTTGGGATAAACGCACACAAACACACACACATACACATACACACGCACACACACACACACACACACATACACACACACACACACACACACACACATATATATATATGTATATATATATATATATATATATATACATATCTTGTAGAAGCCTACTGGGATATACTTGTAAAAAAAAGTAAATGAGATTTTCCAGGCTTTTACTACTGCAGACAATGACGTCATCATAGAATGAAACCTACGCAGAAATTAGTTCACGTTATAGGAACAGGAAAGACATGTGGGCGAAGTGATCTGCTAATTCCGATATGGATAATTCTTATCAGAAATTGGAGATGAATTATTACACAGTGGAGTGAAAATACAAACATTCTTTTTGAGTGATGAATATGGTTGCATAAGAGAGAAACAGTGAATTTGATCCGTGGAAAGGTTGCTGAACATGAAAAAAAAAATCAAAGAATAAGAATACAAATGAGCTTAAAAAGAAGAATCCATGAGCAAATCATGGCAGTAGAGTTGAAATGCTATGATGTAGAGAACACAGATCTGGTTGCTAGTCAGACAAGAAATTGTTGATACTCTTTCTTTAACTGAATAGTTATGATCCTTAAAAATAGTAAATGTTAACAATTAAGAATGTTTTGGCACATTGCAGAGGGAGAAAAATCAATTCAGGGCATATTCAAAGATACAATACTTTAGACCTTCCGAGCTAGGACAAACAAAAAAATAACAACAAAAAGCTTAGAATGCTTTTATGTTCCTGTTAAATGATTGGATTTCCTGATGATTTAATACTGACAAAGAAAAGAAAATGAAAAAATTGAGACTATTTTTACAGAAGCTCCAGACTGCCTACAAATAAGATACAAAGCTATAAAGAGAAAACATCAAAAATTTATAACAGCTGAAATAGAATTGAAAATTTTATTTATAAAATGAGTTTTAAAAATACTTTTTCTTGATATTTCAACAATTAAATGCTCAGATTTGTTCCAAACATGGAAGGAAAGGTTGATGACTTGATATTCACTTTTGTAAGATGCATTACGATATTTGGTTAACTGTGTATGGTAAGACAATGCTAAATGACAAAGAATGGAGAAAGCATTGTACCCATGCCCATAAAAAAGTTATTTCTTCTGTACATACAAACATTATTATGTTAAATCAGGATTTTTCTTGTTTATCTCAGGCTATAAAAGACTATCACTGTTGCAATGTCATCTTCAAATATCCATTAGATTAAGCATTATCAACAATTATTAATATTTGATTAATTTTCTTTCCATCTTGATTCCAGTTGCTTCTCATTCAGACCATCAGTCTGTTACCATTAGTTAACAGCATGGATCATAATAAGCCCCATGATTGTCCAGGGTCCTTTGAGAAAATCAAGATTATCCATTCAGAAGCCCAACAGTCACCATAAGCTCCTTAGCTGACCTCTCTGCCTTGAATTTGACTGACCCAGCAGGTCAGAAGGTATGGCATCAATTTCTGGACTTTAGCCAACTTCCCTCCCTTGGGTCATCTTTGAGGTCTTCATGACCTTCATTAAAATGTTTGATCCATCTATTGCAAATTCTCCTATGAGGAAACCAAATCACATCCTTTGAACACAGTAGACATGCCTCTAAAGTTGATGTATTACATAAGTTTACAATGAGGACATAAATAATTATTAGATGATACACCTTTTGAATTCATACATCAGTTCACTTACAAAATGTACTGTGGAAATTTTGGCAGCTGCAAGCTTCCTAAATATGCTTTTAGTATTTCCTGTGAAAGTAAATATTCAGAATTGCCAGAAACTTTGACATATTTATTTCTCTACCTCCACATATGATACCACGGGTTATATAAATGAGTAGCATATAGACCAAACACACATATATGTATATATATTTGCACAGATTATTGAAACTGTTCTCTGATCAATATAAATACACATATATATATATATATATATATATGTATATATGTGGTTATCACAAATCATTTTTTTATTTTCAGACTGTCATCCCTCACGTATTGGCCAAGCTTGTGGTTTGGGCTATAAATGGGAATTGATAAGCTGCCTGCTGAGTGGACAAAGATTTGATTGGAAATACCAATCTCCCTTGACCTGGAGGTCTTCTTTCATCACTGAGCACTCCTACTGGTAAAATATAGCAGTATCCAGCTGAGTTGATGATGACCACTCTAACCAATGTCATATTTGTTTCATAACTCTTAGTCGTGATATCAGAGGTTATATAAACAACTACTATGAATGAATGTGGATCAATGAATCTGTAATATGACATGTATTCATTAACTGAATTTTGATCCGAAATTTCAATTGTGTAATGTTTGATCTATGTAATTATCACTCACCATTGAATTATGTGCATTGACAAATAAATGGATTAGGTTGGAAAAAAATTGTTGTGCTGAATAAATGCTCTTTTCATCATAAACACTAAATACTTATATATGAATGAATGGCTCAGCTTCAGGGACAAAATATTTGGGAGTCTTTTCCAAGGAATAGGACCTAGGATAGATGTGCTTGTATTGTGGAAATTCCTCTCGCCTTTATATTGAATAAAGTGCTCTGCATCCTATTGTCCACTGGGGGGGGGGCACTAATAGGGGCAGAGTACCCTCATCTGGAAGATGCCTGCAAGTTATTAGGGTCTGCTGCTCCTTTGTTGGAGAATCCTGACATTCTGACTGACCTGAGGAGTTGAACCACAGAATGTAAGTGGTCAATGCTTGGCCTGGCTAATGAGTTCAACCATCCCATTTAAGGATAATAATGATGGTATGCCTACCACTAAGTACAGATTCGAGGCACTCCGACAGAAGCAGATGTGTACTGACTATAAAAGTTTGCTATCGCTCAGAAAAATTACCTGAGAGTAGAGCAGCCTATGCAGATTGGAGCCCAGGTCCAAATCATACTACTGGTAAAAAAATAGTCCCCCCAATCCTGAACATTCCCTTCTTTAGGGTAGAGCACTGTTAAGTAGGGCACCCATCTATTACTGCTATAATGCAATGCTCTTTCGACTCTGGAATGGAGCACTTTGGTAGATGGAGAATTACGTGTAAGTAAATATATCGATTAATTCCGTTCTACTGACCACTCACTTCTGCATAGGGCAGGGGTAAAATGTCTGCCTCTGGGTCTAAAGCGAAGGTTTCTATCTTACCTTGCGATACTGGAAGGGATGTTGGATTATATATATATACATACATGTATGTATGTATGTATGTATGTATATATATATATATATATATATATATTAATTTTTAATGATAATAATATGAGATTATGTTATAATAACTTAACTCGAGTGGTTCTAACTTGATTCCAAGTCCTTATCAATCACATCTACCCTGAATCACTGTTTGGATTCAGGGCTGAGAGCTCCAAAGTCATGATTTTTTCTATACGTTAACTCCAGGATTACCACCACTTTCCATGAGGACATGCAGGGTGTAGTAAGCCATGACTTGGAAACCTTGGAGTGCTTCTCAATTCAGAGTGATGCAAAGCAAGGTTTTGTCATTGCACCAACTTTATTTGGCAAGTTTTTATCGCAGCTACTGAACTTTGTGTTCAGACGTTTCACACAGGGTGTCCACTCACACACATCAGGAGTGATGGAAAGCTGTTCAACTTGGCAAAGTTTACACAGTCCTCATCATAGAAATGTTGTTCACCGATGACGCAGCCCTGACCTTGCATGCTGAGGAGGACCTCCAGTGCCTGATTAACTGGTTTGCTTATGTCTACGGGGAGTTTGGGCTGACTATCAGCATCAAGAAAAACCAATGTCATGGGTCAGGACATCCCTGCGCCATAAATCGTAATTGAATTGTGTTTGAAGTCACTGACCTCTTCACTTATCTAATCTCTGCCATCACCAGCAATCTGTTGCTTGACAGGGAAATCGACAAGTGCACTGAACACCAGACTCAAGGTTAACAATGGTGTGTGTCCTCAGTACCCAACTGTATAACATCCTGGATGTCATGTATGGGCTGGCCATGGCACACCACCTGCAGGGCTGCACAATGCTGTGCTTAAAGGACGAAACTCACAGGCATGAACCCAGACAGCTGAGAACTGTTTGCAGATCACTGCAGCAGTTGGTGCCACACTCTTCTAGAAGGAGTTAGGGAGTGTGTGTTTGGAAAAGCGCAATCAACAACTGGAGAACAGAAGACCATGCAGGAAGTTGAGACAGTTAACTCAGTCCCTTGATCCGCACTCCAACTTTGACTGCAATACCTGTGGAACGGACTGTTATGCAAAGATCGGATTGCTGAGCCATTACTCTCAACTGAACTGATCTTGACTGACCAGGGGTGCAACCATTATTTCAAGAGATAGATGAATGCCCAACATGTAAAGTATATAGCAATAATATGAGATAATCTCATATTAATTTATTTCATGACTTGAAGTTTCATGCGAGAGACTAAAACAGTTTGTATTCATTGACTGGAAATTCTTTTCTGTAGCTATTGAACTGCCTACAATGTGAGAAAATATTCATTTTTTCCTTTCTTTTTTGAGTCTAGACAATAAACTGGGTCATATCGTCTGCAACATTTTTCTATTTTTATGTAGGTATATATCATTTTACAGACGTGCAATCTCTAAGAATACAATTTAGTCATAAGAATAAGCACAAACATGAAATAGGCAACATCTAAAAAGACAAGACAAAAGGCCTAAGTTTGATTCAATTTCGATTGAAATTCAAGAAAAATAAAAATAAAGAACTGTGATTTTCTACCCATTTCAATATTTGGTTTTGTTTTAATATTTTCATAGCTGTGTTATAATACATTTAGTTTGTTATTTCATAAAGGGTATTATCATAATGTATTGTATGAGGATGTTGTTCTATACTACACATCATTTAATTTGGAAACAGAAGGCTCAGTTATGTAGGTAACACAAAAAATGTCTTTGATGATGAGGGATCAATAAATAAACAACTCAATAATAAATTATTGTTTGTGTTTCTTCTGTTGAGTGTTCACCCATGTGAATATTTTATCTGTTATATTGGATTTAATCTCAGAGTGCATGCAAGCCAAGCAATCATCTTTGAGAATACTAGTTAGTCAGAAAAAATCATTTGAGTAGTTTTTCTACCAATATGTCCAATCAAAGAATTAGACAAAATATTTATTCACTAACCTTAGATTGAATTATTGGTATCTTCCACTATCTCTCTTCCATCAATATCTCAAGTTTCTTCTGGCTAAATTATATATTGGTTAAGATGAAACCTAATAACTATCAAGTACTTAGAAACACCATATGGACTATTCCATCAATATAGTTCAAATATTGGTTTTTAAGAATTATGTTTTATTTCCCACCCAACCCAACTACCCCACAGACAAACAAATGAACCAGAGCAAAATGTTTTCCATCAACCCTAGTTTTAGCCAATTCAAAGATTTGCACACCGACAAGAATCTAATCAATCTCTTTTGATATAAACATACTAATAGTTGTCGCTGCAAATTACATTATCTAAATTTTTTGATTTAATATACACTTCTCATTTATATGTATATATGTATATATATATATATATATATATATATATATATATATATATACATAAATATATACATATAGTACAAATCAGGAATGCCATATAATATGATATAATGCAATATCCGTTGATGATGAGCCTATTTCATGGAGTCCCCGATACATTATCATCATCATCAGTCTTTTAATATCTATCGTTGGACATAGACCTTCCTCAGGATTCGCCACTCTTCTCTATCATGGGCATCGCAGAGCCAGAACTTTCTGAATTTGTCTAGCTCGTCTTTCTATCTCATACTCTGCCGGCCTCAGTTGAGCATATGATCTCTGGGAGATCCATGTCATGAGTCGCAATGTCTATTGCTTGTCTGCCATTCTTGCAACACGGCTAGCCCATTGCCATTTGAGTTTTTTAATTAATTCTATTAACTCCTGTCTTTTCCCGGATGTATTGTGCTGTCTTGTGATCTCTCCATAGGGTTGAGCATAATTCTTTCATGTGCACGTTGCATCGTTCTCAATTTGCTGGTCTGTCTCTTGGTTAAGTTCCATGTTTCAGCTCCATAAGTGACTATTGGGAGGATGCATTAGTTGAACACCCATATTAAATATAATGGAATGAGCATTCACTACAAAAATATGTTTATGTTTCTGTCCTGTTTGGGCCTCTTCAGGCGATTGATTCAGTATATTTTAGATTTCTGTTTTAGACATTTTTAGGGGGCCTGTCTTCTTTTCTAGGGATTAGTGTCTTTCTTTTATTTTGTTTATGAGTTGTGCGTGCCTGTAGATGGTTATAGATTCCCAGTTTGGGGGTATGGTGCAAGTGTTTGTTCCTATCAGTTTTTGGTATGTACTCTCTGAGAGTGTTTTATTCTTACTTGAATTTCTTATATTTATTTCCCCATGCTAGGATCCTTTTCATATGACCTCTGTGGGTTGCTTGATTATATTGGTTTTTGACTACTTCCTCATGCCTAAGATAATTACGTTGATTGTATTGTTCTTTGGGTGGCTTTGTGAATAAAATATCTATGCTACTTATTTTTTGTATATCTATATGCTGGTTATTGAGTTATGTTTGTTAATAAAAATTTTGAGTAGTGCCGACATTTTAATGCTATTTCATTTTTTTTTCTTTAATCATTCTGTTTTATATTTTTCGGTTCTGTTAACAAAACTAAAGATTTCAAATTTCTCATTTAGGCCTAGGCGTTTTAATACTTTTCATTTCACAGTTGGTTTGAAATTGTTATCATTCAGATGGTACATAGTTGTAGGGAAAATTTTAATACACCCATCACAGAACATAACAAAAGACTAATTAGAATTAATCTTAATGAAAAAAAACATAAAAAACTAGTACATGTATGAACAAAAATAGACGCTATTCACAAAACAAATATCTCAAATCAAATATTGTATACCAAACCAAAATATCAACTCAAGTGAAATATTATGTAGGAATATCAAAAACACCCGTTAAACTTAGATTAGCCAACTGTATATCTCAGTTCATCATTTCCAAATATGTGTTGATGCAATAATGTAGGATTTTCAAAGGGTTTTATGGTCTAACACAGAATTTGATAGTATTGTATTATATGTGAATTTTTCTTGTGGGGATCATCAGTTATATATATATATATATATATATATATATATATATATATATATATGCAAGTGTGTGTGTATGTATATATATGTGAGATTGGTTAAGAAGACAAATGGATCAAAGCGTAAACCACTGAGTGATTGTCTGTTTTCATTAAATTTAAAAAAAAAATCCCACTTGAGAAAAATGTACAAGAAAAATATTACAGTCCCAAGTGGCTAAAAATCTAAAATGTACAAGTTCTGTCCAGTAAGTTTTTAGCTGTTTTGAATACCTCGAGAACTGGTTGCCAGGCCATTGCTCTCAAAGACTCAAAAACCCTTAATAGTAAGAAATCATATTCACATTGAATCTTAGAAAATGAAAAAGGATTTGGAGTAGTCCATCTTTTGCTTTTAGCATTATTCTCAATGATGTAAAAAACAGTATTTCAAGTGTGACAAATTGATGATTTAATCACAGGCATCAGTTTTTCAACTTGAATAATCAAAAATATTCAAAAACTGACTTGAATTCATTTTCTTTTAATCTTGTTTTGTTCAAAATTAAAAATAAAATTTAAAAGAAAGTGTCAATATCCACAATTTTCAACAATTGAAGATTTTTGCCTTTTCAAGACAACTGCAAAACCAGTGAATGGATCAGAGTACCTCCATATTCATTTTCAATATATTGGTTTTTCATAGTACATTTTTGCATACAAGAGGCATTTGTATTGTATGAAATTTAACCCTTTGAAAACTAACCCTTGCACTGAAACCCTGGAGCTGAATAATATACTCTGTGTCTGATTAATGTCCCCAAGTCAGATGACCTACAGCGGGTCATGATTCTGAGAGCGTAAAAGCTCACATGAGCCAACAAACAGCAAATATAATGTGTGCTGTCTGATCAATGTACCTGGGTTATTGGGTCATGATTCTTAGGGCATTAAAATGTATCAATGTTTATGACTAAAATGCTCATGTTTATAGACTTTCGATAGTTATCTGCTAAAGAGTTAAGTCAGTTACAGATAATCAAATTAAAGACTATAAAAAATTTCCTGTACAAACTATGCAAACTCTTAATGTTATTAGTAAACTCTCCATGATCCACTGGTTTAATTAACTTTTAGCTTTCTTTATAAGAGATTATTTGCCATAAAATCCTGTCATAAAATAATGGGAAAATAAAGAAAAATGATGGTTGCATGCAAACACAAGTTTTAATTTGACATAACTTTTATTTAATGCAAATAAATCAATGCAATACTAAAAGAACAAACAAACCATCAAAATATCTTATAATTAATACTCCATCAATTATAGATTAGTCCATAACATTAAAAAATACTAAAGGATTATTTATGCATCATATTGATACTTTTCATTTGCTAAAATACTCTTCATTCTATTTGGTCTGAGATATTTCCACCTATAACATTCAAGTAACTGATTCCATTTCCCTGTTGATTATCCTGTAGTGACATTGTGGGTTATAGTATTCTGACTCCTTATTACAATTTACAGAGTTTCTATTGACAATAAATCAAATTTGGCTGGTAATGTAGAGTCACAAATGTTGAGGTTGTGTGTCCTATTTTAAAGTTTGAGGTAAGAATCTCATCTACACCACAGAAAGAAAACAGAATGAATTGACGAGAAACGCTGGTATTGTATAACAATGAACAATATGTATTTTATTTGTTACAACAAGAAGAATGTCTGAACTTTGAAGAACATATGTAAAGAGGAATACATGGAAGGTTCTTTGAACAGAGTCACTGTCATGACTTGAATAAGTTCCAATAATTCTGTTTGATAAGGAGGAGAATTATATATTCTTTTATTTGAATCGTGTTATTTTTCTTGGTGTTGGTAAATAATAACTGTTCAGCATAAAATGAAGAAACAATTGTGTATACAATATACAAGAGAAAAATGTCAATTTTGTTCTCCTTTAAGATTTTAAATCTAGAGAACATATTTTTTATTTGTATGCTTTTATTTGACTTTTTCTTTATAAGGGATTTCATCTAATTGATTCCTGAGTCAAAGTTTATCATTGTTGTCATTTGCTTTGTATCAGCATGACAACTTGATATTTTTAACAAGGCCAAAGTTGAGGATGATGGCTCTACACATACATCTCATAGACCTATTGGAAATTGATGAGGTTGGTCATTTTGTTTTCATGCCCGGAGTTGTCACGTGATCACATGTATGGATATTCATATATTTTGGAAGTTTAATTTGCATATGTACATTTCTATTTTTAAATACTGCCTAAAATTAGTTGCTACCTTAATATGAGATTCCATCAACTACTGCTTTTATTACAACTGAGTTTGTGCAATATGAACACAATGTAAAGCTGTGGGTGGCCTAGCGGTTAGCAGAAAAGAAAAAGAATTGGTAAACCAAATTCAAGCTCCAACTGAAACAGTTTGTATCCACCTCACACTGATACCCTTGGGGATGGCAATAAGCAATCTCTTTTCCCCCAGCCATGGGTGAGTAGCAGAGTTGACCAGGCTCTTCAGTCTTGGTTGGCAAGGAGATGGACAACTATGAATTTGAACCAGGATAGTCAAATCCTTTATCCAGCCTCACGAGAGGTTAGCAACAGACAGAGTGGGGGATCGTGTTCCCAAATTCTATGATGAACGGGGTTCTAGTGCTTCACAACAGGTATAAAAACAGCTGAAAGTGGATTTTAATAATAAACTGGTAAGGAGAAAGAAGAAATGGACAGCAAAAATGGACAAACAGAATATTGCAACTGCAGTCTCCACTTCCTTGTAAGATCTTGAGTATAAGTGGAGGATCTTAAAAAAAAACTGTACAACTCGAATTCGTGTAGAACTCTGTTAAATAAAATCCTTTCTCGATTTCTTAGTTTTATTTTATCGTTTGCATCACCTGAGAGTATTCTAGAGAGAAAAATGTATCGTTTTATGCATCTAATGCATTTGTTTAATTCTTGAGAGAAAAAAGAAATAGCGTGTTGTAAATGGAGCTGAAAATGTTTTCTTCTCTACATGCCATTTTAAGCTTTTGCGATTCATCAACAAAAACAAAGAAAAACCCTGCTTATCTCTTCAACTAGAGAATTTGAAAAAAAAATTCTTCCCTATTAGAAGAGTCAAATGGAAAATTTTTGACAAAATCCTTTAACAGGTCTGGTTAGTCACTCAGTAGAAACTGTCTCGGGACTAATGTCTTTTGGCAGCATGCCGTGTTGGGGCGATCAATTAAAAAATTGGAAAGAGGGGGATCAATGAATGAGTTACTTCTCTTGTCTTTTGTTGGGCAGTGATCACTAAAAAGAGTTTGAATTTTCAAAAAAGCAAGTGTGAATGCTGCTGGGTATAGCAAAACAAAACCTTTTTTTCTGGACATGATAAGAACCAAATGTTGAAATTTCCAGCCCTCTAGCTCCATAGATACATATCCAGCCAGCCAGCTGAAAACTGAAGAAACTTATGTTGATAGTTTCTAATACTCTAGACTCTGCATTCTCACAACTTGCTTTTAACTTTATTTCCTGTTACTTGAGTTAAAGAATGACATTATGCATACATGAACTGTACAAATGAGTACATATCACATAAAAATTTACTACATTCTTTATTTATCGTAAAAGCAAAATACTCCATAAAAAAAACAACATAATTTACGTATATATTGTACAGATCGATACTTTTGCCAAGGTTCATAGTGTCTGCCAGGTATCAAAGAGTTGCTCATTGGCAATTCTGTCTAGGATTATAGTGTAGCATTTGTGTACTCGATGGAAAATGTCAACACACACATAAAATATGTATACATATATTCGCTATTTTTAAGGGGTTGCTTTGTGACAGCGCTCGATATTTTGAATGTTAAATTGGCGTAAATAGAAACATATATACAATTTTGTTGTCACTGACCAGTTTCACATCATGGTGATCGATGGACAACTGTTATCTTTTAATTACAATGGTATGAAATTGATCAGTAACATCAAAACTCTCTCTCTCTCTATATATATATATTTATGTATGTATGTATATATGTATTAATGGATACATATTGTATTTTATATTTATGAATAATATACCATGTAGATGCTCTCAGATATGAATGTCATGTCAATGTTTTTTTTAGTCATTCTTTCCTTCCATTTAGACATGCCAATGTCAAGATATTGTGTCAAGTGCCCCATCAAAATGACAATTAAGTGACAAAATGAAAGTGATAAGAGAAAGCAGAAGAGATTTTGATTTTTCATTCGGATTAGCAATTCAATTCTCTTTTTTAACCTATTTTTGATTGCCTGTTCTTCAGTTTTTATAAGGTGAATGTAGCATTTGGAATATGTTGCTGTAGTCAGTCACAAGTAAAGAGTTTATAAAAGGGTATCTTGAACATTTTTTTCTAAAACAATTGGTGTTTATTCCTGTCTATTACTAGCAATATAGAATGTTAAAATCATCAAGGGTTTGGGAGAGATTTTAAACTTAATTGTTTATTTATCTATGTATTATTTTATGCAATCGGGAGCACATTATTTTGCTTTGTTTTGAAAGCTGGTAAGTTTTCTTCCTGAATTGAATGAATAAAAATAGAAATAGCTGTAAAAGAAAGTCGACACTATCATAAAAAAGACCCAGAAAAGTTTTTATTTTATTGTTTTGTTCAAAATGAACCGGACAACTAAGAAGTTGCCTTATTCACCACCACCATCAGTAGTATTAGTAGTAGTAGTCTTTTAACGTCTGTCGTTAGACATTGACCTTCCCCAGGATTCGCCACAATTCTCTATCATGGGCGTCACAGAGCCAGTACTTCCTGAATTTGTCTTGTTCATCTCTCCATCTTGCATTCTGTTGGCCTAGGTTTCTCATGTGATCTCTGGGGATCCATGTTGTGGGACGTGATGTCCATCGGTTGTCTTTCATTTGCTAAACTATGACAACATAATCATTTTCCAGGCAAAGTGTCTAAGCCAAACTCAAAATTATCAAATACAAAATCGAAAATTATCCAACATTTTCATGATAACAGTTTTTTTTGGAACTTGAAGCTTCTATGTGTGTTGATTTATAATGAAAGATCCATTTTTTTTATACCTACTGCCGATACTTTAGAAGACCAGTGATAAAGCAAGGTCATAATTACTGGAATGTGATCCATAAACAGAGAATTTTTGCTCAAACATTTGACACAAGTAACAAGAATTCAAAAGTGTTTTGTCTTTAAAAAAATACTTTTCTTTGTTTTTGAAAAATGACTATATATTGTGGTTTATTGAATGGAATTTGCAAATAAAGATATTTTTCCAAAATCTCAAGTATGTGTATGTGTGTACTCATGTATAGATGCATATGTATTCATATATACTGAAACATGTATATGCACGCATATGTTAAATTATGTATATACATTTTATATATTATTTATGCACACCCACACATGTATCATGATGGTACTGTTCATCAAGTGACTAGACCTATTTATGGAGGACTCCAGTATATCACAATAGTAGGTCCAATCTATACAGATGAAATTTCACCCTGGCAAATGTTGGGTCATGCACTTAGGTAGAAACAACACAAGAAGAAACTACACCATGATTAAAGATGACGGAACTCAACACAAACGGAAGGAAACTACAGTGGAGAAAGATCTTAGTATTCTTGTAGACAACTCATTTAAATTCACAGTGCATATACATAACAAAGTGAATACAGTAGATAAAATAATCGGCTTCATACAATACTCTCTCAAGTTTATTGATGAGTAGAGCTTCCTACAACTTTACAAGTCTCTGGTAGATAGATCATACACTGGAAGATCAAAACAACTTAATCTTGAGACCCTGGATTACAGAAGAAAATGTGCTAACCTATCGGAAGTTTATGTAATCAAGAACAACATACATTGAGTGGATACTGACATTTATTGCTCAAAATACTCCGATAAGAATACGCGGACTTCATCTATCTGCTGTAAAACCTGAAGGCACTGCCATAAACTACAAAGTCAGACCTCTGCTGGCACTGGGAAATAATTCTTCTTGGTAAGAGTTTCAAATGCATGGAACAGCCTAAGTGGAAAGATGGTCACATCTGAGAATATAAATATTCAAAAAAATAATCTTTGTAATTAAATACATAGAGATATAAAAAATAAAAAGCCAATGAGGATATGAATTTTCAGATCAATGCCAAGGAAAAAATTACATTCTCTTTGGTATGATATCATATGTGCATTTTAAAATTTGCACTTAACCCAATATAAAAAGTGACTGTGAGAGGTCAAAAATTTTTAAAAACTAAAAAGCGGAACAAATACTTTAAATTAGTCAAGTAACTAAAACACAATTGCTAAACAACACCCATTAATATAAATTTCATAATAACCTTTTCAATTACTTGTTGAGGGTTAATGATATCTTTCTTTCCCTATAGATTATATGCAGATGCAAACACACAAATATCAATTTATAAATACACACATACACATATACATATTCATACATGGACATGTATTCAGACGAAGTTCTCAAATACTTTTTCCCCACTAGGAATAAATATTTTAGAGAACTGACAAATGAATGAGTCAACTGTATTCAATTATACAATCATAACAATGAATTTGTGAGTATGTACAATATCAATATCCATCATAGTTTGGTTTTGCGAATAAAGATTTAGGAAGGGATTCCACATTGCAAGATTGATGACTGGCAAAAAAACTCTTATAGAATGGGCAATGTTTTCCACAAGGGTTGCAGGATAAGGTCTAGCAATGAAGAAGTTTTTCTTCTCTATATCTCAGCAGTTGGAGGTAATCAGGTCTCTGTTGAGGTAGTTGATACCACAAGGGACAAGAGTCTTTTCAAAGGAGTGCCTGTATCTCTTCCATGGTAGCCCTCTGCTCTGCCAGCTGGAGACCTGTTTATTCAGCAAGAGTGTTCTTTGAAGACTAGTCTTCCATCCTTGTCACATGACCTGCTCAACTTCAATGATTGCTGCAGAACCTGTCCCTAGGACTTCAGCAGCGAAATGTTTAAGGAGGGGAAGATGGCAATAGTTTATGACCCAGGTTTTGAAAAACATAAAGAGTTGGGCAGATTATGGATTTGTAGACTCATTTTGTGTCTTTCCTGAGGTTTTTGTAGTTCTAGACATATTTGCGCTGTCTACTGCAAGGTTGCTTTGCCTCTGTCAGTCAAGTGTCTATCTTTTAGTTCTACCTGGCATTAGAGCACCTGACACATAAGCGGGATCCTAGACTGCTTCCAGCTTTGTTGGGCTGATGGAGACAGAAGGTGAAAAACACTCTTACTGAGGTGCAAATTGATATAATAAGACCATCTTCATCAGGTTGACTTCCAAGCCCAGAAGTTCTGCGGCCTTTGCAAAGCAGAATGATATTTGCTGAAGGGCTGATTCTCAGAGCAACTAGAGTCACAATTCTCTGATCAGTTGCACCATTGTCTTGGTGAGGGCTTGGAATAATTGCAGTTCAAACACATTGCCATATGTACCCGTGTGGATATACACAATGTCTTCATCATCCATTACGCAATCAAAAAATTCAAAGCATTAATTTTTGTTATTTTTCTTGTTCGCTGTTTTGTATAGATTAGTAAAGATAAGAACTAAGTATCAAAATGTTATTTAAAAAAACTCATAAAAAATGATAGATAAGACGTAATTTAAGGGACAATTATTTCCTGATGTTCCTATCTTTTTTCCATATCCTGTATAACCAATATCATTATGGCCCCCAGATACGATTCTTTGCATTCATTGCCTCTGTCAGAGGTTTCAATGTAATTTTCCTAATTTTCTATTCTGGCAAGCAAACTTAGATGCTCACATGTGGATTCCATTATTGAATTCAATTTCTGAGGCACGAATCAGTTTTCATCACATCTCAAATCTCTTCAGGCAAACTTTTGGATTAACTAAACTCTATAGGAATCTGATTTGCTTTGGCTCATTTTCTGTTAACTCTGCAAACAACAACAGATTACCTTGGTACAGGATCCTTTTTGAAATTTCATAATACTCATATTATTTTGTTGTTACCTATATCATAGCTTATAGGTTACAGCATTAAACTGGAAGTATCAAAGTATATAAAACATCACAATATCATAGTTCAGACTTCCCAGCAACAAAAAAAGGAGAAAAAAAAAACAGCATGTTCTAAACAAAGTCTGTAAAAATTCTCTCTTACTTTCCAATTATCTAAGAAAAGATGATATTGTTAAAGATTACCCATCTTCCATAAATAGAGGATTTGTGTATGATAATACTAATAAGATCTAACAGAGTCCATGGGGCATCTTTTAAATTAAGGTATTAAGCACTAATGTGTATATTTTATTATTATAGAAAAAAAACAAAACAGTGTAGTGTTACATGTGCAAACACATGTAAATACCATGCGGTCCAGTATTTGTCTCAGCTCTATCCTTGATTAAAAGTGACAGTAGTCCCCAGTATGGTTATATGTATAGAAAGGAGATTGGGGCATACAGTGAAATATCTTATTTCATTTTTTCCTGGCACGACAAGATTTCAGCTAGTGTGGGACCTGTACCATAAGTTATAAAGGGGACCTAGATTAAAAAAAGAAAGATAAGCATAAATATCAAAAATTTTTTTCCATTTACTACATAGCTAGAGAATATGACAAAGAAGTTATAGTATTACTTTTTCTTTTTGATTTTTATGCAGTGGCTATGACTTCAGTTTCAAATACACTGTATTTATGTATTAGATATATATCACATAGATACCACACTTTCATTAATTACTGTGTTAAGATGAACCCAATAATACTGATAATTGGCTAAAATCACTAGCCTTAAACACCCAATCATTTGTTGAAAGCAGTATAGTACTATATTGATAGAGCAAGTGCAGGATCAATGAATTGGAATTGATAGCCTGCAAGCATATAGAGCATGGCCCTTGAAAATGCAAGGCTAGCGGCATATGATACTTTTGCTACATAGTTAATCTAGCACTGTTTCCTGGTGATATGAATGAATCCATTTGTTGCTAAGGCTTTAGAACTCTGTTATTTGAAAGGACAACATCCCATTTGTTTTAGCCATTTTTCTTGTTATGTTCTGTATATATATTTACTCAGAAAAATGATAGAAATTGCCTCTATCAGCACGCATTGTGCTGAAATCTGTTTTTGCTGCTGAAAAACGGGTACATATATTGCATGGAAAAAACATAACTTACTTACAGGGTTTGTTTCTATGAAACATACTAAAGTTGCATTATGAAATAAAATTGTGCTAATATTTATTTTGCTACTCTGTCATCTCTGTTTTCATGTTTCTTTTGAACTAACTTGCAATGATTATTATCATTACAACTATTTTTATTACCCCCACAACAAATTTATTATTCAGATTTGATTCACAGTTTTTAAGCACTTATCATCATCAGCCTGTGAGTGTTCATCGTTGGAGATACACCTCTCCCAAAATTTGCCAGACCTCTTTATCATGGCATCATCGCTTAGCCAGTACTTTCTGAATTTATCTAGCTTGTCACACCGTCTTACTCCCTGTTGGCCACAGCCTCACACCTGATCTCTGGGGATCCAAGTTGTGAGTCATAATGTCCAACACTTGTCTGACATTCTTACAACATGTCCAGCCCATTGGCATTTGAGTTTTCTAACAGTTTCTGTGATGTCTCTGATTCCTGTCTTTTCTTTGATCTATTGTGCTGTCTTATGATCTCTCCATGTGAGGTTGAGCATGATTCTTCCATGTCTATGTTGCATGGTTCTCAGTTTGAGGGTAGAATTGACAAAAGAGTATAGCAAAAAAATCAATCAAAGAAATTTACCATAGGATCAATAATTAGAAAAATTGTAAAGAATAACATGGAAGAACTATTACATGAAAAAGAAAATAATAAATTTTTGTTTCCAAAGGTTACTTTAGGATCACTTGGGATTATTTTGGTCTCTATATGGACCATACGTTTGTCCTGACAACAGCCATACTCTTATTAAACGTCAAGCATTGTTGCTTATCATGGTAACAGAAATAACTTTATAAATTGTGCGTTAATTCATTTTGATCATTCAATTGTCACTAAGACAAAAGCAGGTTGATATGTATATTATGTATTATATTATATAAATGACCAATATATTTATTCTATAAGATATGGCTTTCTTATTTCTTAAACTCCCATGAATTTTTCCAGATACTACAGTATTTAGGTATACCATTAGCGAAGCAACTTACTTATTTTACTTTACAAAACTTTTAGTGTTTGACTCCTTGATTTCAGAATCTACATATGAAAATGTTACTGTATAAAAAAATGATCAGAATTTTTTTTCACTTATTTGATTTTAAAACATCTCAGTAAATATTTGATTGAATAATTAACCCCATTGCTACATAACGGAAGGAAATAATTTTCCCCATTCGGAATTATGACCAAAGCCCACTTTATGCAATTTAATGACAATAATCCCCAAGGCCACCAGAGCACATCTAAGTGTTCTAGTTGTTTCAAGTTTAATACAAAATGAATACAAGAACATTAGTTATTAATACCTTGCATTACACTTTCATATTATTGTGTAAATAGACTGATTCAGACATCAGCTTTTTGCATACCATTTGCAAAGCATTGGGTGCTAGTTATATATAAATTATGGATGATTTTTTCCTCTTTTCCTGAGCATTATGTTCTTCCTCAGATTTGGATCTGATTTAAAGCCATAACAATAATACAGATCAGAGGAAAATAAATTAATGGTGTTAAGTTGTGTGTGGCCATTATTATGAGATAATGAAAGTTTGACAATAAACTCAGAAAATGGGTAGAAAGGCTAAGCAACACAAAGTTGGCAGAAAAGCAAGCAAACATTTTGAAAACAGAGCACACTTTATTCATAAAAGAAATACAAAAGAGTTATTGGCCCTTGTTTGCCGTAAATTAAAGTTTGGTATTAACAACACTAATGTAGAACAATATTCACCAGCTTTAGTTTACTTTTACAAATTAACAGTCCAGTTACCACTCAATGGACATTGTCACATGACCAATACCCTTTGGCAGTATGCCATATTGGGGAGGGGGTGATCAGTTAAAAATTGGAAAAAAGAGGTCTGGCTTTTTGTTGAGCTGTTATCACTGAAAAATTTTCCAAAAAGCAAGAGTAAATGCTGCTAGACACAAACTAGAGGATCAATTTAGTATAAACTTAGATTGCAAATTGAATCCCCACTAAAAACCTATTTAGGTGGGGTAAAATTTTTGAACAACAAAAAAAAATATAACAGAAATGGGGGGGAAAAGCTAAGCAATACAAAGTAAGAAGTTAAGCCAGCAAGTTTATAACAGTTTAATCCTATATCAGTTACTTTTTACTTCAACTCTCAGACTGTCATTCTATGGCTGTTAGTGAGCAATGTAAATAAGAAATAAGCATAAACTCGAAATTGGGTCCCTTTCCCTTGGGAAGCCTGTCTTGACATGACAACTACAATACCAATTTAGCCACATAGCTTTCCAACAGCAAATATTCAAAATTAAACATGCAGCCATAACTTATCCTCCATAACTACCTGACACAACATCTTTTTTTTTATCTGCATATACCAATAATATTCGTAGTAATAGTATTATTTATCTGAGAAACTGAAAAAAATATTTATACTACTAGTGTTTGTAAACAGAAAATTGTTAATGTATCAGTTGGTTGAGGAAGGTAAGGAATGGTTATCTTGAGTGATTTGTGTATGCAGCTATGAGACTCCGTAAGCCTAATCGGCAGGGCTGTTGTTGCATTCAGACAGGTTTCCTAAGGAATAGAGATGCAAGATTGGGTCTTGCCGTTGACTTATTCTTTTCCCATCTTCTTTGCTTACTAACAATCATAGAATGACAGTCTGGGTGTTGCAGTAAAAAGTAACTGAAATCAAGATGAAAGAAACACTAGTAGGGAAAATGAATGATAATTTAAAATGCCTAATCTCAGAAACTTAAAAAAGTATTATGACCAAGTTGCTTTTTCTTTATACTGTCATAAATGTAGTGGATATCAGCTTGTAACCAGTTTATGTTTGGTCTTAACTCTTCCTATCAGGCATGAAACCATGCAAGTATCACTATCATATAATTTGGTTGATGATGTTTATCCTTCATAGTTGAATATGACCACAGCTTCAGCGTTGAGTGGTACAGTTGTACTGCATGGTCTGAAGTCATACGCTTGACTTGATTGTATTTAAGGAGAGTTTCACACAGTGTCAGCCTTAATCTCTCATCCCTGTCTACCTTGGTCGAGAGGCCAAACATAGTCAGAATGGCTGGAGACTGACCAGGATGCAGTGGATGACCAGGGCACTCAGTAGTACTCTTCATATTCCAAAACACATTGTTGATAGTTGTACTTTCTACTAATCGGACCAACTGTTTGTTTCCTCTGTGCAATCCACCGAGTCGAGTAAGGGATTGTACTTTGGCAGGTTTGAATTCAGTGTTATCTTCCTATTAGACTGGTTGCCAACCAAGGCTGAAGAACCCTGTCTACCTTACTATTTACCCATAATTGGGGGATGTGGGGCATCAGCGCAACGTGAATACAAACATGCAGCTGAAGTTTGAAGTCGAATTGTTAATTTTCAGTGCTGCTGTCAGATCATCCGCACCTCCACGTTTAGAGTAATAAAAAAAATGATTTGGTTAATATAACTGGGTATCTGAAGTAGTTTTGACTGATTGATACTTGATGGAAGATGATGGCTTGTTGGATTAAAAACAAGATGCTGGTTTGTAAGTGTCTAAATCATCAATCGTGATTAAATTAAGGTTTTTGTTTGATTTCGGTGAAAAACATCAATTAACTCAAGGCTCGTGTTGAATACTCTGCTATAGAAAGGAGACAAAGTAAAAACACAACAACAGAATAGACAGGTTCCAAAGCTGAAAATAGCTAAAAGCAGAATTATTCTAAAAATAGAGGAAGCGACTCATCCGAAAGAAAGAAGAGGACGGGCCTAATGAAGGTAATTGATGTTGCCAAAGGGATCAATATAAAGATATTGAAAATTAGATAACAGGATTGTACTTATGTTTTTATTTAATGAAAAAATTCAAGTAGTAAGCTATTTTTTATAAGGTGAAAGTGGCCTCCAGAATGTGGCAGAACCAGATTTATGATCAGTCATCTTTGTTGATTATGGCTCCATAACTTTTGCTAGATTTCTTCTTTCACATTAACCATTATTAATCTAATAGCACTATGACTTGTGGGATATTGGATTCATGTTCTGCCAGATCATACATGATTAGGTTGAGTAAACACTTCCAATCTAATGACTAATGATTCCATTCTTTCTCCCTCTCACACATAAACACATACTGTTCACTCTGAAGATTTTTCTAAAGACTAATCATCATCAGTCTTTTATCAACTGTCATTTGACATAGATCTCACCCAGGATCCTCCACACCTCTCTACCACTGGCATCACAAAGCCAATACTTTCTGGACATATCTGTCTAGTTTGTCTTAAGTTCTGCTGATCATGGTTTTGTAATGCAATATCTAAGGATCTGTTTTGTGAGTCATAATGTCCATCAGTTGTCGGCCATTCTTGCAACATGGCCAACCCATTGCCATTTGAGTTTTCAAATATATTATGACTCAGACTCCTGTTTTTCCCTAATATATTGTGCTGTCTTGTGATCTCACTATGTGACATTGAGCATGATTCTCTCATGTGCACGTTGCATGATTCTGAGTTTGTAAGTCAGTCTCTTGGTTAGGTTCCATGTTCCAGCTCCATAGGTGACTATTGGGAGGATGCCTTGAATATCGTCTTTATTATCCATTTTTGACAATTTTTTCTTTCATCTTTTTTTTTTAATGCTATTTATGGCGAATCTCAGATCATTTTTATACTCAATGTCTGTTGAGTAAGCTGCATGGATCAGAAATAAAGAATCAAGAAAAATACGATAGAAAAAAAAAACTAGTCAAAAATCATAAGTAAGGACAAAAATACACAAAATAGGGAAATTTGATATTATCTGTTAATGTTTGATGTTTTTGGCTCATACCATCATAAATGCTTTATTTGTTGGAAATATGCCTAGAACCAAATAAGAGGAGGTTTTAATAATGAATGCAGCAAAAACAAGTATCAATGACTTGCTCGAGTTATTTGATTTGCACCAACAACTGATGCTGCTACTGGCACCACCCAAACAATAGAAGCAGATTTTGATAACAATTAGTGATGAATAACAACAATTCACTTTTAATGCATGTTAAAAAAAAACAACATCAGACTAAGGAGCATATGTGTATTGTGCTACTCATGCTCCTTATCGCTTTCCCAGTCAGCTCTCTTTACTCTCTTGTCAGGCACACATGCACTGAAAAACAATCCTCCGGATATTTTTGTGTATTCTTTAAGAACTTGATACTTTGTGATAAAAATGGTCTCAATAAAATCATGAAAGATTCTGTAAATATATATTCTGAGAATGAGTTGGTGCATAATTTGAGATGTTTACAGGTGTACATAGAGAGGTGTGGCAAATCCTGGGGAAGGTCTATGTCCAAGCACGGACGTTAAGAGACTGATGATGATGATGACAAAAAAAGACGAATTTTGATAAATCTAAGTGCAAACGCAACAGGGTAATGGGTCAAAGGATTGCAGCTCTTCATATAAAATGTTTTGTCTATGGTGCAAGATAGATGATACTCGTGTCTATGGTGTAAGATAAATGATACTAGTGTTTATGGTGTAAGATAAATGATACTTGTGTCTATGGTGTAAGATGATACTAGTTATTAGAAGTTCAAGCAAGGCAGTGTATTTTTGTGGGAAAATGTTTCATAATATGAATTTTGATGTGTTTTAAACTAGTATGACCTTCAGTTCTGAAGGATCTCTCATTTTTAAAAATCTTGTCAGTTAAGCCATGGGAGGGCTGAGGAGGTGGGGCAGCCATTTTCTTAACCAGTTAATCAAATAACAGGTCTGGTTAGTTACTCAATAAAATCCATCGTGAGACCAATGTATATTTGGCAGTATGTTGGAAGTGATCAATTAAAAAATTGGAAAAAGTGATCAATGAATAAATATTTTTCTCTTGCATTTTGTTGGGCAGTGAATATTAAGAAAGTCCAAATTTAAAGAAAAAACTACCAAGAATACTGCAGGGAACAAACTAAGGGACTAATTTAGCATGAACTTGAATTGCAAATTGAACCCCCTACTGCAAACCTATTCAAGGGAGGGAATTTAAAAAAAAACAAGAAAAGTTTTCTCTAGATATAATTAGGAATGAATGTTTAAATTTTCAGCCCTCTAGCTCCATTGGTGTGGCCTGTATGCATAATTCATGCATATATAGCCAGCCAGACCAAGTTCAATACTGAAGAAACCTCTGTTGACAGATTATGGTTGATTGTTTGTAATCATAAAATCTAACATACCCATTGTTAAATATTTCTGAAAACCTAAGACGAGTCACCATATCTTCAAAGTGAACCAGGATAACCTCGAGGAAGCATATGTATAAATAGTCAATGAGTGTTAAAAATATGTTTATGGTGTAAGTATAGATCTGATTCGTGTTGTAATTGGACTGTCTTGACCATTAAGGCAGAATATCACCAACCTTCAAAAATGTTCAAATGGATCCAATTCTAAAATATAACATTGATTATTTTTTTTGCATG
Organism: Thysanoteuthis rhombus; assembly: GCA_963457665.1. NCBI lineage: Eukaryota > Metazoa > Mollusca > Cephalopoda > Oegopsida > Thysanoteuthidae > Thysanoteuthis > Thysanoteuthis major. The sequence continues at coordinate 60,253,747 of OY735206.1, read as the reverse complement.
TTACCATCAGAATTTGCTGCATCTTTCTATATATGTAATCATAAGAGTGATGTAATGATTTTAAACACTTGATATGGATATTTTCAGTACATTGACATTCTTCTCAATTATTCTCAAGTAATGTCTAGGTTTGATCACTATCAACCTCTATTGATTCACCAAACAGTGGAGCATCATTTATAAAGAAATTTCCAGTATGAAACTTGGTTAACCATTTTAAACATATTTGATCATTCAGAGTAATTTTCTACATAAACTGCAGAAATATCTTTTTATGTTTGCATCTTTTCCTTTTTCAAAATAAAAAAGCATGATATGCCAAAAATGCTGCTTATTTTCTTTTATCTTCAATGCTAGAATCAACAAACAGAAATAAGCCAATTGAAAAAAATGCATGCTGATATGACAACTGTCACAATACATTCAAAAGCAATTTATAAAAAAAATCAGGTTAGTTAAAACTAACAGCTCCTAATGCCATCTAATGACAAAAACAGAGCAAATTTTTTGGTCAAGCCAATTGTACGATAGATGCTACCACTAAGTATAAGTAACAGTCTTAAAGTTTGGGGTCACCTAAGATACCTGTGTGTAAGTACATGTGGGTAGTGCAATTATAAGTCAGTTATATTTCAGAATAAGATGCCATTTATATTATTTATATGTTGCCATAAAGTTCATACATCTCCAATCTTTTTCTAATCTAACTCATTTTACATGAATAAAAGTTTAGACACTTGTATGCGTTCATATTTGCATGACAGTGTGTGAGAAATTAATCATCGTATATAAACCGTGGCTTATCAATGAAAAACATTATTTGAAATAGAAATTACCATTCCAGATTTTGAATCAGAGCCAGATATTTGCCTCTATGAAAAGAACAGCCCATCCCACTTTTCTAATGATTAAAATATCAGGGAATTTTGAATTGGAGAAAAATCTCAATTTTTAAAGCCATCCAGTGCACGTTTTAATATCTGGGATAATCTCTCTCGATTCACTAAAAAATAAGTTTCCACTTCAAATCCAATTTTACTGTTGGCTGCAGCTTTTAATAGAATTCTTAATTCCTGCTGAAACAGTTCCAATCTCTGGATATCTTGAATATCCATCAATGAATTTTCAAAGAATGAAAAATTTAACAATGGAGGGATTTTTTAATGGATATTCAAGAAAAGACAGAGGAGAAACAGTAAAGGAATAATTCTCAAGTCGTAAATATCTTTTGACAATGATATTTATTCCTCCAAATTAAATGTGAAACTATTAAAACAGTGAAATCGAGGAAATGAGGTGAGACACACCCTATCCAAAGCGCACAGAAATATATGTGAGAAACAAAATCAACAAAGGTAGATTCAACTCACAAGAGGAACGCTATATTGGTCATGGCAAAAATTGGTGTCACTGATTGGAAGGTCAGGACATCACACATAGCAGTTAGGCCATAACTGAGCAGTAACTAAACCAATATAGTTCCATTGCAAGGGACTAGAGGGAATGACATCACCAGATTCAAAACTCTGGACACAACGTAATGATTTTTACTAGACTGATCGTAAATGAAAATATGGCACAACATTATTTATGGGACAATTTTGAAAAATACTGAGAAGAATTAAGTGTCCAAAATGGTTGAATTGTTGGGATCATGATTAGACCTAATTCTAAAACTTTTACAATTCATACACTTAAAATTTTCATTTTATCCAAGACAGAGAATGAAACAAAGCAAAATTTGGTTATTGATACATGCCTATTCAATACTATAAGAAAATGGTGTCCGTGGCTAGTACTATGATGATCGTAATGAAAATTATTATTCATGAATGGTTCCTGTAACCAAAATAATAATTTTCGTTATGATCATCTACGATGTAAACATGATGAACATAAATAATTAATTTCTACATGTGTCGAATAAACATCTGGAATTGTGATCAATCAATTTTATCCTAATAATCTTCCATTATTAATGAGAAGTAAAGACCTTGTATAATTGCGAATTGGTGAAGGATGAGAATCTCGCCTTAGGGTGAGTTAGCCTATATAAATATCTAATGAAATAGCCTATGGAGCCAAGCCCAGTATTTATGGTCATATACATATATGTATATACATACGTACACACAAATATATATATGTGTACATACATGTATATATATTCACAGGTATTTATCATGTCTATTTGAATTGTTTACATTGAACAAACAAATTTCATACTATTCACTATGTTAAAAAAACGGTGTACAAATAAAAAGAAATATGAGTTTGTGAAAGAAAATCTTAATAATGCTTATATGCTTTAACCATGATGAATATCAATAAATAAATGATTGATCATTTAGAAATAATACTGAATAAAAAAAGATGGTAAAATAAATGATATTAAATACTACATTTTGACTTCAATAAATTAGACTAAATTTTTTATGATTGCAGAAAATAAACAAAATTAAACAAAAAAGCAAATACAGAATTGTAAATAGACCTCCCCTGCCCAACCAAAACACTTATCTTAGAGACTGATTTTCACAAACTGATTTGCTTTAAATGAATATTTATAAATCTTCAAATTGAACAACACAATTTTTCTTAAGGTCTTAGAAAAATGCAGCTTCCGGTTACAGAACATGAACAAACAGCTCAGGTTAGTCACTCAAGAGAAACCATCATGTGACCAATGTCTTATGGCAGTATGTGTAAACGGATTGGAAAAAGGGGTGATCAATGTATAAGTAACTTCTGTTGCCTTTTGTTGGGCAGTGATTACTAAAACAAGTAAAAAAAAAGCACGAATGCTGCTGGACAGGAACTAAGTGGTCAATTCAGCATAAACTTACATAGCAAATAGATCCTGACCATTAAAAACTGATTTAGCAGTGAGGGTGGGGTGTAAAAAAAAGATTTTCTATTCATTATTAGGGGGAAAAGTTTATATTTCAAGCCCTCTAGCTTCATTGGTGCAGCCTGTACGCGTGATACATATATACATAGATAGTCAGCCAGATCCTCCCAAAAACTGAAGAAACCCATAATGATAATTTTGACACCAGTTTTGATTTACTGTTTCTAATTAGGATGGAGAAAATGCTCATCAAAAATTAATGATTGACAATGCTTCATTTGATGAAAATAAATCAAGATCAATAGAAATCATCATGTGACCAATGTCTTTCAACAACAATCGGGGTGATCAACTGAAAAATTGGAGAAAGGGGCAACCAATCAATGAATAAGTTACTTAGTTACTAAAATTAGCCCGAGAGTTGCGGGAAATAAACTAAGGAACCAAGTTAGCATAATATTCTAGACATAACATTTTGTAAGTATTTGAATTTTCAGCCCTCTAGTTCCATTGGTGTAGCTTGTATGTGCAATACAATGCAGCCAGACCAGCTTAAAAAATGAACAAACCTATGTTTCATATTGAAGTTATAAGACAATTTAATGTTTCATGTCGGTTTTTTCTCAGAGGGTGGAGGTAAGACTTAGATAAGGGAATAAAGGTGAAAATACTACTAAAAATCATGTGCTCTCCCAATCCGATCAAATCCATTCCTTCTTGTTTTTTTTTTTATAGCAAATAATGTTTAGTTGATGATGGCCCAACTAAAAAGATATCATTGTTTTCTGTGATTGTGCAGTGAAGATTGAAATGAACTGTGCAAGTTTTAGTTTCAAACAAACATGACTGATGTCGACTTTTGTTTGGACAATTCTTACTATTCTTCTCATCGTAGTAACAATGTTTCGTGCAATTCTTCCTACCTCATAGTTATGAAGTTATAGACAAAATATAATTGAAATTGGGTATGAGCAGGTCATTAACTATTTCATGAAATACAAGTTAACAGACAAACTCAATGGTACAGACTCCAATGCACTCAGCAAAGCAGTTGTATCAAATATTCTAGAAGGGGTGGATCTATCAGGAAATATCTCTTAAACTAACTGAACAACACTTGGGGTATGCAGTTATTCAACCTCTATTTAATTAATAAGGTTTTTAGTTTAGATGGTTATTGATAAGTGGTTACATTGAATAATTCTCTTGTTTTTTCATTGAGCAATTTTCATTTATAATTTTGGATTGATCTTGGTTGCCATTTATTTGAGGAAGTGTTGGTAAATAGTTGTTTCCACTAAAAGGGCAAATTATTTGATGAGATAAAGTTGTTGGAATGTACTCAAGATATGTGCTTGAAACACATTTTGTATTTGGAATATTTTTGGATAGCTTTCATCAAATCTATAATTGTGGTCCATTAGTTTTTGATAATAAAGTTGAATTTATATAGAATGTAAATTCTGTAAAAACTAAATCACAACATACAAAAGCCTCTTTGAAAGTATAGGAAAATTCTAAGAAGAATACTGTATACAAATGGTATTTGAGGAAGGGTGGAGGGTACAGTGGTAGAAATGTTGGGACTACAATGACTAAGACGAGGAGACCAAATTCAATTAATCAGTGTTTAGTAATTAACTTCAAAACCATCAACCAAATCTATCACCAAAATGTTGTCTTAACTTTCTTCAGTCTTTGTGCTGGTCTGGCTGGCTGACTGGCTGGCAATATATATATGTATCATACATACAGACCACATTAATAGAGCTAGAGGGCTGAAAATTCTAACCATTTACACCTTACTATGTCTAGAAAAATATAAGACAACCTCCCAAATTTGTTTTTAAAGGGGGGTTCAATTTGCAAGATAAATTTGTGTCCAGCTATGTTTACGCTTGTTTTTTGCAAAACATTCCCTATGTTCATCACCTCTGAAATGCCAGGGAAGTAACTTTCTTATTGATTGCGTCTTTTTCTTATTTCCTAGTTGGTCAACCCCAATACAGCACCCTTTCAAAAGACATTGGTTTCATGATGATTTCTTTTGAGTAATTAATCAGACCTGTCAAACTAAAAACTTTTTGGACACCCAGAGATTGTATATTTTCTCATTATTCTTTTCAAGGTTTTTCCTCTCTGAACCTTCCCTGCTTTTTATCTGTTGAATGAATCATTGACATTTTTTCTGCATATTTTTACAGAAAGACTCTATCCAAAAAAGTGATGAGTTCAAGATCTCAAATCTTTGAATATTAACATCTGAAGAGCAAATTGAGAAATTGAGTCTAATAGGAGGTGAACTGATAGAAGATCAACTCTAAGAACAATGGATAGTTCATAAATGCAGAATGTGTTTAGCAGCAGCAAAGCTATTCTCCTTTTTTGTGGTGAGAAGGTTTTCAGAATAGCACTTTTGAATTTTTGCTACAATGTCCTGCTCAGAAGTGTGCTTATAGAATCATCTGTACAATAGCAGCATCTTAAGATTGGTTGAAGAATTAAGCACATAGTTTATTCGTTTGGGATAACTGAATGTTCATGGAATGTATCCCTGAAAATGATTCAATTTAAATACTTCAAAATATCCCCTAATCAAAAGTTCTTTTAAAACATTTTAAATAAGGACATGAACTCCACTCATTATTTTTCTTCATTTAATTATTTCTCAAAAAGATTTTACAATGTATTTTCCAATCGATAATTTAAAGAGTTTTTTTCAAAATAAATTTTAAAACATCATAGTCTAATTATTCATCAGAAAATTATTTCAAGACAAGAAAATTTTTTGAGGGTATATATTGATTTTTTAATTTTTCTTTCCCTCTCTTTGTTTTGCATGTAAATTTACCCAGTATTTTAACAATATATTGGGGAAATTCTAGATCAAGGTCACACTTAAGTAAATGTCTGAAATTAGAAATTTGAGTTGTTTTGAATTAATTGACAAATCATTGTGTTTGTACACATAATAATTCATTCAATATAGATTATAGAAAACCTTTCCCTAATCTAGTATTTTCTACATAAATAACTGGATACAATACTGAGAAAATTAGCGCTCTGTAATTCCCAGGCATACAAAGAAATAAAGGATAAAGAAAACACTGATAATAATGCTTATAGATAATCAGTATTTGATTAACAAAATCAATCAGAACCCATTTGTTAATCAAATACTGATTATCACCAACCATATTAATCATATTTATCAGAATTTGCTTTATATATATATATATATATCATACAAATCAGGAATTCAATATAATATGATATAATATAATTCAATATCCGATGTGTGATGGGTTTATTTCATAAAGTGCTCGATACATTCAATTTCAACATTATTCATTAAATTGAGTAGAGTTGAGATATACAAAAATGCCAAAAAATAAAAAAAAATACATCATAAAAGAAATGAAAAAATTGAACTTCAAGTTGAAATTGAGGCCAACATAAAAAAATTTGATAGTTTTTACGTACTAAGTTATACAATTCTTCAAATAAAACAATATTCAACAATGCTTGAAACAAATACTATTAAATCTTTAAAGGAAACTAGCTTTAAATATGAAAAAGTAAAATCCTATAGAATAAAACATGGCAACAACAAAAAAGGTAGAGGTATAAAAATCATCTAGTATGCCCGGCCATTCAACGTCCAACTAAAAAACCAACTTAGGAAAAATATTCATCAAATTAATAGAAAAAATACTTCCCCCTGAGCAACCCACTGAGTGAAATATTTAGCAAGAACAAACTGAAAATGAGCAATAGTTGTATGGATAATGTCAATAAGTTCATAACAAAATATAACAATAATTTGAAATAATACAAATGGAGAAGGATTGTAATTGTGCAAACAATAACATATACCCTTTGAAATAATTAAACTAACATCTAAGGTCATGTAAAAGTGAACCCCAACACTGGGAAATAGATCTGAGTAAGAATAAATTATCTCAGAGTGGAAACATATCACAAAGAGCTGATGTTTAACAACATACTGATAAAAATATGCTCTCAGTTTCTCCCCTACTAATTTGTAATTTCTAACTACCAACAAGCAAAGTATCTCCACTAAGTAAAACAGAAAAGCATACCAAGCAATAATCAACTACTAAACAAAGAAAAGAGAAAATAAAAATAAAAGATACATAAATAGAATAAGAGGAAGATCCCACACCCTAGAAAATAGACCCTCCCCAAAATGTCCGAAATAGAGATCTAAAATAAACCAGATCATTTGCCTCAAGGAGCCCAAACAGGGCAGAAACATTAATGTGTTTGTATTGCAAATCCTTTACTTCATTTTATATATATATATATATATATATGCATACATGTACCAGATCTAATTATCCAAGAGATTATATAAAAATCATCTAATAAAATTGGATCTGCTATCTGAAATTATTCAAAAAATACCAGCACAATATTTGGGCATTGGTGGTCCAAAAGTTTTTAGATGATGCCCAGGGGTGTACTCATGCAAATTTTGAAGGTTGTAGCTGAAAAAATGTGAAAAAGAGCACCAAGAAACACACATGCACACACTCTAAATGAGCAAAGAGAGGAGCTCTTTGTGGGGCTATGTTGCATTTAGATATAAAAAATTGTTTTTCGATATTATATATCAATTTAGACATTTTTTTGATGTGGCTGAGATATTTAAAATTTTTTTTTGCAAAATCTTGATATATATTGATTTTTCTGACAAAACTGATATTTTTTGATTCTTGATAAAGTTCAGGCACTAAATTTTTACCAATCATCCAAGACATCAAAATTTTGCCGAATCCTCAGTTTGGCACTTGCTTGCTGTGCTGCCATTAGTTTCTCCACTTACAACAATTTACATGTAAAACATTGAGTGAAAATCTAAGTGGATGACTGTCAAAAGTCTCAACAGTTTGCTAGCTAGGTAGCTTGATATATCCTGTTGAAGATGGACTTAATGGCTGTTGAGATATTGTAAGATTCTATAGCACCAATATCCTGAATAGGTTATGAATGCTGACATAGTCTAAAAACTGGAAACTTTTTTGAGTTCATCAATTAGTTTATGGCAGGCATATTTACTTTATTTAATTTATTTGATATCTAAAAATGTTTCCCATTTAACAAATTTTGTTTTACTGTACAAAAAAAAAACAGAACACTCCAGAATAAATATTAGTCTCATATCAATTTAGGATTTACAAATTTATTTACTGTATATATATATACCAAATATAGTGGGTTAGGATTAAAATTTTTGATTAAGATTCGTTTTTTGGCCCTCGCAGCTCTCATAGGAGATTTTCTTTTTTTCAACTTTAGGTGCTTTCAATCTGTTAGTCCCTAGAACCTTCCAGAATCTTAAAAAAAAAGTATTTTGAATGCTTTATGAAGGTGGGTTCTATTCACAGTGTAACTATAATCCTAAACTGAGAACTTACTTTCTGCCATTTACACAGAGTTTCGGCTAATATGAATTATCTTTGAGGTTTTTTTTCTAATAAGCTTATAAATTCAAACTGAAATTCCTCAAAATTCAAAACTTAATATTTCTCAAAAATGAAAACTTTTCTGATGAAATGAAGGTCATAATCATGCAAAACATCATAATTAAAAAAAAAACAAAAAAGTTTTATATTTTTACTTTATAGTCGTTAAATGGGTATTTTTTAGGAAATATATTTTAATCTAGTATGCAATGAATCATCATAATCAGTCTTTTATCACCTGTTGTTTGACATAGACCATCCCTGGGATTTGCCACAATTCCCTATCATGGGCGTCACAGAGCCAGTATTCTCTGAATTTGTCAAGTTCATCTCTCCATCTTGTATTCTGTTGGCCTTGGTCTTGCATGTGATCTCTAGGGATCCATATTGTGAGATGTGATGTCCATTAGTTGTCTACCATTCTTGCAACATGGCCTGCCCATTGCCATCTAAGTTTTTGATAGATTCTATGATGTTTCGGACTCCCATTTTCCTCCTGATATATTGTGGTATCGTGTGATCTTTCCTTGATTCTCTCATGCGCGCGTTGCATGCTTTTCAGTAGGTCTGCCTCTTAGTTAGGTTCCATATTTCAGCTCCATAAGTGACTATCGGGAAGAAGTATAGGCTGTAAACTCTTCTTTTAGGATTATTGGGATCATCTAGTTTTTGAAAGTTGAACTTGCTCTGCCAAAGGCTTGCCATCCTAGAGTGATTCTTCACTTGATTTTCTCTTGTTATTAGGATCTTATGGAGATTCGATGCCAGGTTTTCATCTTTGATTTTGACAGTAATATCCTTATTCTCTATGTGATTGTTGTGACTTTTGTTGTGCAATGAATGGAGACTTAATAAAATGTAATGTATTTCTAGATAATTTCCTGGAACATCTAGCAATTTAAAGATATTTTTTGCCTCAATTATAATTAATTTTTTAGATAATTTTCTGGAACAGCTAAATATTTTTAGATTTCTTTAGCCCCAATTTTGTCTATAAAAACTGCGAAAAAGTTGGCAATGCAGCTTGCTTTGTTTTGACTTAATCATCCTGATATTTGCAATTTCTGAATATTTATTTTATTCATTAAAGAATTTTGCAATCTTTGCAACTCACAATGGCATCATTTGATACAAAAATTGAAAGGAAGTGTGTGTACTTGAATGTCGTATAGAAATTAAACTCAATTAAAAATTTCTCATACTATGAATCTTTTCAGAAGTTCTGAATTAGCATTGTCATGAAATCATATCAGAGTGGCCAACTACTCAATGCTTGACACTTTCTTTTTGCAAACTTTACCCTTTCTCAGGTAAAATTCAATTAAACATTTGGCTTTAATGGCCATCCGTTCACCTCTACTTGTCTATCAAACTGAGGGTGTTTACTACATATATATATATATATATATATATATATATATATATATATATATATATATATATATATAAATGTATATATAATTATGATTAACAATTGTGTCATCCACAGACAGCTGTTTTCATTGTATCACAACTCTCCAGTGTGGCTGTAGACTATACAACATCCAGTACAACGAGGTAGGATCGAAGCATTCTCTTCAGACCCAGAGGCAGACATTTTACCCCTGCCGTACGTGAAACTGGACGGTCAGTAGGACCCAACTAAGCAATTATATATATATATATATATATATATATATATATATATATATATATATATATATATATATATATACATATATATACATATATATACATATATATATTTTATATAATAATGCTGAAAGAACATGTGTGCAATTAATCAATATTTGATGAACAAACGAAACCCAATTTTGACTTTCAATGTTATCTGCATCATTCCATCATCCTTAAAATTTTGTTAATGAAGAAAATTCTTACTTTTTGTTCATAGGAATACATTCATACAAAATTAGGAAATAAAAAGTATCAAATTAAACAGATGGTACATTGTGATAGTGGATACAATTACAAATCTATAGTATAAAAAAACTGGTTTATAATCACCAAGGTAGAAAGGATATACCCTGGTTGATCTCTTGATACTTAACAATTTTGCATGATTATAATCACATAAATAGGCTGCAAGAATCATACTTATATTGTCCTGAGCTGGAGTTTATCCATGGAAGGGGTCCCCAAAGCCTTATGAATCGTAGTTCAGCAATTGCATTTCTACTAACATAATAAAATAACAAATATCACTGAACAGTTTTCCTCAGGAGGCAAATCCCAAAATCTCCAGCTATGTCCCTGGTTCTGAAGATAATATGAATGTACATTAAAACATTAACAAAAAGATTGTGCTTGATTTTGTTAATGTCTTAATGTATATTTATATAATGCTCAAACTTTATGAACATGACTTATGCAGCCTATCAGTATAAATACAAAAAATCATTGGCATCAAATATGTACAGATTGTGTGGTAGAGTTTTATACTACTCTTACTATTTATATAATTATATACATGCAAAAAGAACTCCTTAGAGTAAAATATCAAGAAAAAATATATAATCGTGTAAAAATTATATCATCATTCATCTCTTCTAATCTATCAAAAGAGATGTCCATCCAATAAGCAGACAGCATCTCAGAGCCATTCTTTAGGGTGACCCCCAAACAGACACATATATAATTTCAGCTTGTCACCTTCGGAATCATCTCTAAATAAGAAACATCATGTCCAAACTATTCACAATGTTAACTCATTCATCATCTTTATGACACTCAACTAAACAGCTGTAAAAATTAAGAACTTATAAATGAATGATACAGAAACTGTTTGCATCAATTTAATCTGATACCCAAAATCTGATAAAATTCTGAACTAATTTTGTATCCAACTAGAATCTTCTAGTCCATTCTACCAGCAAGGAATGTCCAAAATACAATTTGTCTTTTCAAATGCAAATCTTTATGCGAACTTCAACCAACAATCATTTTATTCGAGGTTGATTTATCATTTTTCTTCCACTATAAACTTACATATACATACATGCATGTATGATAACCTTGAATATCCATATTCACTCATTACAAGACAATATGAATCTACACTTGCCCCAGATTACCAAGCTTTTTAACTGTTTGTAAAGACATTCTCACTTACAAATCATGCTGTACATGGAAGATAAGTGGAACCTTTCTGTTCTTTATGATTCAATGTCAATTTTTTCGAAATGAATTATTTTCTTAATGTTTGCATGTAAAGCCTTGTCAATTTTGTCGACCAATTTGTAACCATTTCAAGTATTTAAGATATAAATGATTAAGCTCAATTCAGAACAACTTTTTACAAAATGGTGAACTTGCTAATGTTAATAGTCAGGAAAAACTCTAAACAGAAGTTTCTCTACAAAAAGTGAAATAATGAACACATCGAAAATTAAAATAAATTGTCAATCTTAAGTTCAATGTAAATACTGCCACCTCTGTCTAAAAATGAATCATTTTAATCTAGTTGCTTCATTTTCCCCACAATATCTGCACTTACAGTTATACAAGGTTACAAATAGCAATTCATGACTTTGTGAAATCAAAGGTGCCAACTGACTAGAGTTGTCACTTTCAAAGGAATGAGTGTTACAGGATCTTTAGGACAAAAAAGGTTATAATCTTTATTCGAAAAAATTCTAATTTATCCATATACTTACAAACCCACACATACTTGCAAACACAACCTTCCCTCTCTCTTACTCTCTCTCTCTCATTCCAACCCAAATCTCATAATATTATATCACAGTAGCACTGGAAAAATATATCTATCCATTTTCAAGGATCTATGCTAAAAGATATGACCAGGAGCACTGAAATAGACACAGAGATAGACAGTCAGATGATTTAGAAGAGATGAATACCTAGCCTATGTTCTTGATCAGTGATCATGGCTATGGTGATTCAATTCATTCTTGTTTGACAAAGTAGAAAATATGATTTCTTAAAAATAAAAAATAAATTGTATTTCTATCAGAACAACATTTTATCTAACAGAAAACTATAATAAGAAATATTTTAGAAGAAAATTAGCAAATGAACTTGCCTCATTACTGACATAGCTGTGTATTTCCCACAGGGGCCAATGGCTAGTGTTCAAGCCCAGGTGAAAAAACAGAATTCCGAATCCAGATTTTCAAAACAGCTAGGCCAACTCTTCCTACTTAGAAGATTAGTACAGCACAATTTCCCAACTCCTCTATTTTGCCCTTCATTTGGCCTTTTGCCAATCCAAATCTCGGGAGATATAAGTAAACAATAAATAAAATAAATAAAGAAAAATGAAAGCAATCAGATTTTTTTATTTTGAAGGAAAACAAACACATTTTTTCCATTACCTCAACTTAGTTACCCTCAGGAGACAAGTATCTTGATTGTAGGTATCCAAAATATTTTGACTTACCTAGAAAAAAAAAAAAAAAAAATGTGATTAAATGATTTAATAGTGAATGGAAAAAAAAGAGTAAATAATTCACAAAAAGACACAAAACCAAAATGTTTGAAATTGCTTAATTAATTATTGAATTATTTTTACATGTAATAAAGAGTTTTTTTAGAAACTGTTTTTCATGAAATTCAATTTATAAGATAGCTTATCAATGTATGACAACATCTTTAGAAATTTTGCTGCCATGATAGATAGATAATTTCCATTTGTATATTTTAGAATTAGATAGTAGCAAGGGGTTAAAGACATACTATCATGTAATCTAGACAAGTTTTACTTGTAAACTACATAAAATCATCCATCGCACAACCTTTTATTGAATAATCCTTCATCAAACAGCATTTCATTAAAAGACATTTCATCAAAACAACTTTTTATTGAATTGACTCCATCAAAAACATTTGTTGAGTTTTTTGGTTTATACTTTTGAAAATCTATAGAAAAATGATCAAATAATTATTTATCTGCAATCTATAGCACATGATTTATGAAACTGGTACTGTTTGTAAAAATTGAAATTTTGTTTTCAAATCATGAAAATTATCCTTATCTTTTATTTCATTTAAATTACTAATTTGAAAAGTCTTTTCCATGAACTGGTTCTGACGAAATATTGTTTCGATAAAAATTCGATTTGATAAAGTCATTCCATTCGATAAGAAGACAATTCAATAAAAAGTCTTTCCAATGAAATGTTGTTTGATAAAATGACGCAGCACCAAAATCATCAAGATAAGGTCCTAATGAAAATACCTTCCATGCCTATATAAAAAAATGCAAAGATACTTTAACATCACTTTTGTCTGAGTGAGTCATTGTTAAGAAGGCTTGAAAAATAATTTTTGCTGCACTTTCAGACTAACAGATAAGTAGATATTACCTCCGCATTTTGTTTTACATTTTTATTTGTTGATATCATTATGAACCATCAACCAAAACTATCAACATAGGTTTCTCCAGTTTCCAAGTTAGTCTGGCTGGCTGTGTATGTATTAAGCATACAGACTGCACCAACAGAGTAAGAGGGCTGAAAATTCAAACATTTACTCCTTATTATGTACTGAAAAAACATTTTTTCATTTTTTGAAAATCCTCCCTACCACAAAAAGAATAGGTTTTTAAAGCTTTCAATTTGTAATGAAAGTTTATGCTTGTTTTTTGAAAATTTAGACTTTTTTAGTGATCACTACCCTAACAAAAGACAAGAGAAGCAACTTATTCAATGACCATCTCTATACCTAATTTTTCTAATTGATCACCTCCAGCTTGACTTGCTGCCAAAAGATGTTGGTCATGTGACGGTTTCTATTGAATGACTAACCAGACTCATATTCGTTAATACCAATTTTTATACTTTGTGTAAATCTTGTAGGAGATAGAAAACCGTCTGTTTGGTGTGAATCAATATTAAGAAAACTTATGAGTCATGAATTTTTGCAACCTTGTCCAACTTAGGCATTTAGTACTGGTAATTAGGAAAAAATGAATGAAGAATATTCTTTGTGGCACCTGAAATGCAATAGTCATTGCTGCTTGTGGTATTTGAGGATATTTACAATGCAAGACTGTATGAGCATTCAGGTGAAATTGATGCTAGAATTTCAAAGTCTACGATTCCCCCCAAAAGAAGAAAAGCTGAATCATTTCTTTTGACAGACAGACTAAAGCTACATCCATTATTCAAATCTTCATTCTGAAGAAGGAAGAACAAAAGTTGCTGCTGTTTCCTATACCTGGACTATGTCTAGACTTTCCCCACATATTCCTATGAAAGAAGATTTGAACACGTATACACACACACATACACACACACATGCGCACATACATGCACTTATAAACACACGCACATGCTGCATGCATGCACACACACACATATATATACTCATACATGCACATGTACATGCACGCACAAACACACATGTGCATTCACACACACACTCACACATTTGCTGAAAATTTCTGTTTTCATTGAGAAAGAGAACAGGTGATAGATAAGTTTTTCTTAGACCATTCCATTAATCAATATTGCAGATTGTATTTTGAGGAAGAGACTAATTTAGAAAATATAGGGGTTTACAGTTACGAAATGCAATCAGATCTAAGATTATAAAAAGAGTTATAATGAAACAATACTTTAACAAAAGTTCTGGATCAGAAAGAAAGATGATTCTTCAAAGGATTACTTGGATATTTCAGAATCCACTTATATAAAACACAACGTATATCCCTGTATATAAATTTTTTGTGTGAAAAATTTCCAGTGAATGAACAGGTAGTACACTCTGATCCATTTTTACTTGCTAACCCACAAGAGCAAGATGTTAGTTTAATGTTGGGTTCTATACACGCAAAGGCATCAGGGCAAGACTGACCCTTGCTTCTTAGTACAATGGGAAAGAGCTGATTCCCCAAGACAGGGCAGAGTTATTTTTTGAGGTCACAGAACAAATCTTAAGCCTCTTACGCTTGGCAGTATCGAGCCTTGATAGGTCATCATCGGCCACAGTATTACACCAGTGCAAAGCTACAAAAGAATGTACTACTGCAAACAAGTACTACACTCTGATCCCAGGCACAAGTGCAAGGGGGGTACACTTTGATTCTAAGCAGTGCACACAGATATTACACTCTGATCTTAGATAGAGGACTAGATATTCTGATGCTAAGAAGTGCTAATCCATACGTGAAGATTCCAGTCATTTTTATTGGGTACCGTTCTGAGGGAACTACAACCAATGCATCCTTGCAAGAGTTATCTATTGAGCAGAAACATGGAACTAAATGAAGAGATTGGTTCTCAGAATAAGAATCATGCAACTTGTACAAGAAATAACACCACATGCTTAACATCACATGGAGAGATCACAAAAGTACATTAAAAAGACTTGAAGTACATTAAGAAAAAAACATGTTAGAATCCATTAGTAAACTCGAATGACAATGGGCAGTTAAAGTTACAAGAATGGACAACACAACTCACAATGTGGGTCAGCAGATATCTTAAGCAAAATTGTGGTTGAAAGAATATAAGATGGTGTGACAATTTAGACAAGTTCAGGAGATATTAGCACCAAAACGTCTGTGATAAAAAAATCTGGTAAACCTTGTGGAAGGTCTATGTCCAAAGACTGATGTCAAAAGGTTGTTGATAACGATGCTGATGCTAATTATAATAATAATGAAGATGAATGTTGTATCATGAAGCACAATTTTTTTTCTTAAACTGTGATGAGAGATGAAAGAAAAAAAATTCACTAGTATATAAGTATTATACATAATACAACTCCACCAAGTTGGAACTACTTGCTACAGAAATAACAGCTGCATCACCCAAGTGATAGTTTGCTGGTATGGCATAATTATGGCCTTATACTCAGCGAGAAGTCTACAGGAATGAACAAAAATTGTTTAGTCTCTCAATAGAAACCGTCATATGACTAATGTCTTGTAGCAGTATACTGTATTGTGGGTGATCAATTAAAAAATTGGGAAAAGGGCTGATTAATGAAAAAGTTGATTTTCATAAAAAAAAACAAGTACAAATGCCTCCAGACACAAAGTAATGGACTAATTCAACATAAACTCACATTGCAAATTGAACCCCCAAACCTATTCAGACAGGTAATTTTACAAAAACAAGAAAATTTTTTTTGTTGGCATATTTAGATTTCCAGCCCTATAGCTCCATTGATGTTGCATGTATGTGCGATACATACATATGTAGCCAGTTAGACCTTCTTAAAAACTGAAGAAACCTATGTTGATGGTTTTGGCAATAATTCTTGTTGATGGTTTCTAAAAGAAAAAAAGATAGTACCTATCTTGAATTGTAAAGACTAACTCTGTTTGGGTCAGGTGTGGAAATAATGATGTAAGCCCCACCTTTGTTAAACATTCTATCTGCAACACGTATCTGCTTGATCACTTAGTCAATGCCTGAAGAAAAAGGCCTTTGCACCAATCTCCTGTTTTGCACCCAAATACATCTGACTTATTTCCAAAAGCTTCCCACTTCTTTACCTGTACATTTTCCAGAGTTTAGTCTAAGAGCCTTTGTTCTATTGAATTCACTTTCTCTCTTTCTTTACTTGTATTGTGCATATTTTTATCCATTGTAGAAACTGGTGCCTGGTCTTTTGTAATGAGAAATGATGGCAAAAAACAATAAAGTGTGTACATTTTCCTTTCAAGACAATACTTCTGTATAGTAGCATTCGGAAAGAACCTCTTTGCTAGTAATAGCTGTGTAGTTGAGGATTGAACTGAAATGCCATAAAGTTTAAGGTTCAAATTACTCTTATTGAGATAGGAAAATTTGATTTCAAAATTTAGAAGAAAAAAAATGTATTTGTAGGTTTAGAAATCATTGCTTTTATTTGGGCCTTAGCATTTGCTCCTGTTCCAACAACATCGTTCTGGCTATCTAACAGGCTCAGAGAAATAAAGATAGATACAATACAACATTTCAATTGAAATGGTCAAATGATAAATGTCTTTTCGTAGTATGCCATATTGGGGTGATCAATTAAAAAATTAGAAAAAGGGGCAATCAATGAATAAGTTACTTCTTTTTCCTTTTCTTGGGCTTTCAATGCTAAAAAAGCCTGACTTTTCGAAAAAAACAAGTGTCAATGCCAGCAAACACAATCTAAGGGACTAATTTAGCATAAATTTGGATTACAATTTGAAGCCCCATCCTTAATCCTATTCAACAGGGGATTTCCCCCTCAAAATGTTGAAATTCCAGCCCTCTAGTTCTGTTGGTGCAGCCAGTATGTGTGATACATACATACATATATAGCCATCAAGACCAACTTAAAAAAGCTAAAGAAACCTATGTTGACAGTTTTGGTTGATGGTTTCTAGAAATGTATGAATAGATTTACTGAAATAATGCTACAGAAGTAAAGCTATACTTCTTTCGTGTCTTGGGTACTAACGGAAAAGAACCAATCCGTTTTAAAAATCATTCTTTTTATTTGGGCCCTAGCATTGACTCTTGACATCAAAAAGAAACACCACCATTCCTGCTACCAAACAGGCCCATAGAAATAAAGATAGATACCATACAATAATGGATATAAATAGATGGATAACAACAGAAATAAATTTGATCAGAAGGAAGCCAATTGAATCAATGTCTATTGATTTTTAAAAATATAGAACGCACTGATAGATTTATAGATTGCAGCAGTCAAATGGGTTACATGAAATACTTACACATACATATGTATATATATACCTACCAACATATCACAGAGTAATCATGATAACTGCTTTTCTTGTAAACTATTGAGATCAATCATTCTGTGCTCTAGTCCTATAACCTTGTGTCTGAGATAGCATATGCACACGCACACATACATACATTCACTGACAAATAGATTGTATCAAATGGTTTGGTAAATTTTAGTTCCAAGATCATAATGGAAAATGAAAATTATATATACACACACACACATATATATATATATATATATATATATATATATATATATATATATATATATATGATTGTAAATTGTATTATTTCATATCGAAAAACTTTTTCGAAATGATCACCTGTTCTTACATGGTGAATATACTGTTTGGTCTAGACAGCATAAATAGAATGGACAATTAAATTGTCCATTTCTAAATAACATAATTTTCACGTTGAAAGGAACAAATAGAGCAGATATAGGCTGTGAATAATGAAGTTGGAACAGTTATTTGGGCCTTTGCATTAATGGCGGCTGTTTAGCTTCATTGGAGTGGCTACCCTATCAGTCCATCTTGGACCAACAATGCTCAAATCTTTTGTTGATATTTTTTAGATAATTTTAGATTAAAAGATCTATTTTTCTTTAGATGATTTTAGATAATAAGATCCATTTTTTAAAGATAAGTTCTAAGATAACTAGCTCTGGTATATGTGTCCGATGGTTGATTCATTTATGTGAGGTACAGATACATATATATATATATATGTATATATATATATATATATATATATATATATATATATATTAAAGAATCCATTAAAAAGCTCAAATGGTGGTGGGTTAGCCATGTTGCATGAATGGTGGACAACTGATGGACATCGCAACTCACAACATAGATCCTCCGAGATCACATGCGGAACCAAGGCTGGCAGAATATTAGATGGAGAGACAAGCTAAATAAATTCAGAAAGTACTGGCTCTGCGACACCCATGATAGAGAAGTGTGGCAAATCCTGGAGAAGGTCTATGTCCAACGACGGATGTTGAAAGACTGATGATGATGATGATGATAATATGTCAGCAATTTTTCTTTAAAATATATATATATATATATATATATATATATATATATATATATATATATATATATATATACATATATGGCAAGTTCCTTATCTCACTCCATCTAACTTTTGCTTGTTTCCTCCCTCCTTACCTTAACCCTCAACCTCAAGGCTTTAAGTTTCTAGTCTTTATTTTATATGTTATCAGATGGAAAAAAACAAAATTGACACATCAGTCGCAGCAATAGAGAAGTAGTAGTAATATTACCAGCAGCCAACAAATAAACGTAAATACACAGTGGAACTTGCATAGCACCAGCCAATTTCATGTTTGTGTCTTTGTAATATTCTCTTCCTCTCTTTTTAATTATCGTGTGACAAATAGACTGACATGTTGCAAATTATGATACAGATTTATGAAAAAGAAATTGAATTCTGTCTCTAGTTTCAGGAAGAGTCAGTAACATTCAGAGAGTTTTTCAGACGACTCAAAATGAAAACACCTGAATCCTATATCTTAAGAGTTGAAGATTGGTGAACAAAATTTTTCTTTTACGAACATTTCATTTGGATAGTATACCTGAAGAAGGTAGTAGAATGGATCAACCGAAACGTTATATTAACAACACAAACAAAAAGGAGTTCAATCATTCGAAAAACACTTTGAACTTTGAGTTCTGTTCCAAAATAAGTCTGTTTCTTCGGATCATACAAGCTGGAATAAATCTGAAATTGCTATTATCACAAATGTCTGCTTATATTAGGTTGATTTTAAAATATCTCATCCACATCAGTTGCTGTCTCTTGAGCCAACGAATCAACCAAACCAGACAGTCAGACTAATTAATGGTCTTATCTCATCCCGAGACAGTTCCCCTTCAATCATAAATCCCTTCAAGCACTGACATTCTTAGGTTTGTTCATACCATCATTCATGAAGGACAATTGAAAAGAATTGACAACTAAATCTACTATCTTGATATATTATCAGAACAGACCTGACTTAATAGATCAAGAGAACTGCTTTGTTAAATGAAGATGAACTACTTGGTGTATTAAAGCCAAGCTGAGAAAATACATTAGATAAAGAGGTGCAAAGCTCTAACAGTGTTAGCTTTCAGTGCATATAGATCACCAAAGATTGTAGCACAGAAGTTGGCATTTCAAGATTTAGAAAAATCTCTCCGAAGCCAGGTGTCAGACTTTATACAGAAAATCAAAAGTCAACTTTTACCACAGAATGATAAACATGTAAAATAGTCTACTGAAAACTTGTGCATAATTTATCATAACTCCACAATCTCCAGCAGGTATTTAAGATATATTTTCTGCGAGCTGATTCAACTTATTTGACACAGAGATTATAATAATTAAAAAGAAAAAAAATCTTTCACTTATACTCGAGGTATCATTGGGGAATGGAGACAATCAACACATCTGTTTTTATTTTCTTATATTTGTTTCTTGAGTATATAATCATAATCCACTTCCGGCTTGCTAGATCCATCAAAATTTCACCAAGCTCCTCGAACAGTATGTTTCGGGGGCATGTTCCTTAGTTCGTCCATTGCCAGGCTCTCATAATGCTGAACAAGAGGTTGTACTATCTCAATTTTTAATTAAGAGTTGTCTGTCTCGTAGACAGGTTGTCAACCAAAGTTAAAGAGCTCAGTCAGCCCAGCTATTTATCCATAGCTTGAGATCGACTCATGCCTTTCCAAAAGACGTTAGTGCAAACTGAAGGCTGACTGTGAACTTGGTTTGCCAATTCCATTTTTCAAACTGCTACACCCCCACCTCCCCGTAAAGAATAAAGATGAAACAAAAATAATTGAAAGCAACTCCACTATCAGAATTATACTCCAACAGGTCAATAGTATCATAACTACTGCTTGAAGGATTAAGAAATAGGAAAGACAAGAGAAATACAACATGGATGATATGCAGTATAAGCTATTACAATAAAAATAACCGTTGCCGTAAAAAAAAAAAACACCAAAAATAAGAGCACAACCCTGACCCAACTATAGAGACCAGACCAACCCAACTGAACAACCCTACCAACTGGACCAACCTGATTGTATTGCAACTGGTCAGATAGACCCCAATGATTTTCTATCGTTAAGTATGACATCAGGCTATCTAATATAGTAATGAATACAATCATGAATAGTTGTATATCAATGGCAATTTCATTTAAATACATTTAGAATTGAAACAATCAAAATCTTTCAGCAACATCCTCTGATAACAGAAAACATGAAATGGGTAGATTTACAAATGTATGCAATTGTTATACATTAGTGAAAAAATAGTTATTTATGTTAAATAACAATTGTCAATGAATAATACAAACGGTGGCAAAATAACAAATTAGCAGTACTTGATAGAATAGATGAAGTTATTTCCCCAAATAGTTCAGAAAGAGAAAGACTACATAAGAGATAGTAAAAGGTGCGTCTTTGTTATTAGAAACTATAGATAATTCAAGGTACTGCGTTTTATTCTTGTTTGTGCAGTTTCCTAAGATATGACTGAAATGCTGTAAGGATGAAAAAACCCAACAATGTTTAGATAGCAGGTGAAAGATGGAAGCAGTGTGTCTGAAATGCCTGGTCTAGTGCTTACTCTTTCTTGTTTAATTGATTTTGTTTGCATTTGCATAATGACGCCCCACTTGATCTTTTGTGTAAAATTCAGTGAGAGTCCAAGATACAGCAAAAATGGCTCTTATAATTCTACTAAAAATTAGAATAGCCCTGTCTCCACCCATTTTTGCTACAGGGATCAAGGCATACCAACAACTAATTCTACATCATCAGTGCAATGGGAAGGTGCTGCTAGGAGGACAGGACCCCAGGAATTAGGCTCAGTTTCTGTAAGTTTCTCCATCAATAAACAAACTGGAACCACTGTAAAAACAATTTTGAGGCTGTATTTGATAATTCCCCAAAAATGTCTTAAAAAAAATTAAGAGGTAAAACCTGACCATTACTAAATAATAATCTCAATACTTGCCTTCAGTGGGTTGGAATAAGAAAATAACAACCGTGAAAGACGGCAACAGAGGATTGAAGTAAGAAAAAAACTGTCTCGGTAGATGCCACTTGAGAATTGGCTTGAGAAGATAACAATCTCTATATTTGCAATTGGGGTTTTATATTGAAAGAATAACAAACTCTACAGACACTTTTGGGGGTTGGTTTGAAAAGATAACAATCTCCATAGATACCTCCACCTGTACTTTGGCCTGAAATAAGATTCTGATAGACACCAAAATGTGCAGAATTGTAGCCCTAGGGTCAATCTTGAGAATAGTTAATGTTCCATTAATGGCCATATAATGCTTCCAAATTACATCAAAAACGCATAAATATATGAAAATGCACAAAAATGGCTATAGGGTCAATCTTAAGATTGGCCAAGGTCCCATTGACGGCCCCATGATACTTCCAAATGGATGAAAAAGGTGAATGTCTGAAACGTGAGAAGAAAATCAATGGAGACCAGTTTTTCTCCCAAAGCTATGCTTTTCGGATTTTTTTCATCAATAAAGAAATAGATATTGATTGAAAAAAGCCGTCTAATCTTACCAAATTTAATAAATTGTATGCGAGTTTTTCTTATGGTAAACAAGGCTAGGAAATCTTGTCAGCTTGCAAGGAAATTTTACAGGTTAACCTGAATTTAGTTTCTTCTATAATGCCCTTTCCGTTATCAAAGATCTTATTTAGTTTGGAGTCCATCTGATGTTTTAAACTGTTGACATTATTATGTAATATGTGCATAAAAGGCAAAAGACCAGTGATTTTTTAGTTCCTCTTGTGCATCAAAAGAATAGGTAACTGCTTAATGCTTTAATGCATGGGACTTTTGGTTTTGGTTTTCCCAAGCTAGAAAACAGGTCAGAGCATTTTGCCCAAAGAGGTGAAGTAGGTTGATTTTTACCCGTGGAAAGCTATCTGGGATTTCAATGTTCTCACCTGCAATAGGGTCATTAGAACAGAGCATGAAAGATACCAAGCTGAGTTTGGGCTTGATTGAGTTTTCTTGGTGGGGGTAACTTAATATATGTCTTAATTAACAAGGACATTTTACTCGTCAATTTCCTGTGTGTGGGGGTCTTTGTGTAGTATGTGGCTAGATTTAAAAGATGAATTGACTAATTCTCTTCATATCTTGATTACATAAATGCCACATTATATTGAGGATATTTTTGATTACAGAGTCTCATGTTTTCTCTCAACATGCATGATCAAAATCAGAATGATAATATAGAAATTTCTCTTTTCATACCATTCTATTCAGACAAAAATGTGAAATGTGTATCTGATCCAAAGACTTGTTACTTAAGACAATTGATATGGATAATTAACCAAGGGGTATCAGTTTGTCAATAAATAGCAATAGAAAACAAATATCCCCTTTATGTTTAGGGATATATTATGCTAAGATGTATTAATCATGATGGATCAGTTTTTCATTTCATAGCAATAGAAAACCAATACCCAACACTATTGATCTTCCATTTCATGTACACAGATTTTAAAAAGAGTTAAAAATCCTTTCTAAGAAGGCAAATCTTCTTTTACTTAATACCATTGTATTCAGACATATACTGAAGCTATGAATGAGAAATTTTGAAGCTGTAGCTGGTCTACACACTCAAGTATCATGAATTCAGTGTGACTGATTGGGGGCTGTCAATGGGACCTTGACCAATCTCAAGCTTGACCTTTCTGTGCATTTTGGTGTCTCTCAGATCTTTATTTACTGAGTTGTCAGCAGAAGAATAGGTGGTGGGTGTATTTTGCAAATGCGATTTTATCTAAAATTGTGTAGATTTTCATTCCATTTTCCTTGAAGAATATTTAAGTAGCATGGATATTTGGCTCATGTTTCAGACATTGAACTTTTTTAGTTCATTTTTTAAAGTATTATGGGCTTGTCAATGGGACCTCAACCAACCTCAAGATTGATCCTAAAGCTATTTTTCTAGGCATTTTGGTGTGTCTATGACCCTCACTTCCTGAGGCCAAGGAACATGTCAGAGGGTGGTTCCCAAATGCAATTTCATCAAAAATTATCTAGATTTTCATGTCAGTTATCTAAAATGATATCTAGGAAAAATGGAAGTGATTTTTTTTCTCAATCACTAACACTCTAAAAAAAACCTTCCCACCTTTTTTTTTTTTTGACTAGACGATATTTTATTGGACAGGTAGATTTTAGTGTTATTACCAAGATAACTGATCACCATGCCAGTATGTCAGATAAAGGAAATGGTGTATGATATAGTATTCACTTAATTATATTGAATTTTCATGACTTTTTATTGACTCTTTGTTAAATAAGTTGGTAGTGAATGTCTTCAGTCTCCAAAGACTGGAAATCGTACGACTAAAAGTAGTTTTTACAGACAGGATCAGAAGTGTGAGTTTCAGTAGCTGATGAGAATAAATGGCTAAGCTCCATGAATGTTTTCCATCCAATCAAAGGTGCTGCTGAGGACCATCCCCCAGAATCCTGTCTTGAGCCTATCTGAACCTTTCTCATAAACAGTGATTTTATCTGGTTTTGTTTGTTGTAACAATATTCGCGGAGATTGACTGTGTTGGATACATCCAGGTTGGAAGTTCAATGATTTGTAAAAATTATGGTCCTGGATAGTTCTATAGTTCTCTTCAGAGAATGAGTACTTGCTGTATTAGTGGGCCCACGTGGACAACAGTGGAAAAGTTGATGAAGGAAGGGAGATTCATAGAGAACATACGTGCCAAGTACAAATGTAGACACAGATATAAAATGGAATAAGAACGACACATACAAGTATTTAGATGTGAAAAATGAAAGATAAATTCAATGCACAAAAAGGACGTAAATGATATACATATAATGAAAACATAAATACATTCAATTGAGTAATGAAGAGATGAGAAGAGAAAAGTAGAGGCCTTTAGGTAAGTGTAAAAATGAGATATAGGATAGAATGAGAATTTAAGGGACACAAAGCATAACACATCTAATGTTGTTTTGTCTATCTATTGAATAGAACTTGATGAGTCATGCCTGTTATAATGAGTAGTATAGCTGACAAAGCTAGATTATAAAAAGATGATTAGAGAGGATAGGTGAAAGAGGGAGCTAAAAAGGGCAAAATAATGAACATAACATTTGCGTGGTCACCAAAAATAATAGTTGCAGTATTTGCATTTAATAGCTATAAAGTTCTTGCAAATGCTCACATAGAGGAAGATAAGTGACAAGGTAATATATATAAATAGTCATGGTCAATGAATAGACTGCGCTGACTACGAGTTTAGAGAAGGGTAAAGGGAGATGACCAGCTCAAGATGCCAGGGCCAAATAAGCGATTGACCATATGTGCCAGAAGGAAAGGAAGATAATATAGCTGGCTCTAAAGCCAGGGCCAAATAAGTGATTGACCGCATGCATTCAGGGCTTTTATAGGTGATCGTCGAAGGAAGTGACATCTTTGATATATCGCTGAAAGAAGACTTTTGTATGAAATTCCTAACTGAAATATAAGGGTTGCCACAACAGGTTTTCTCATACTATTCATACTTTTGCCACTCATGTAACTCTCAACACACATCAATGCAGCTATCTATTCAAATATTCAATATATATAGAGAAATTCATCAACTCACGCACATACAATCTAACCAGACTATTACTTTGAGCTCTTGATAAATTTCCCAAGTCAACAGCTGACGGCAATCACAAAATAGACTGTTTTGAAAAGTGTGAAGGATGCTGAGGTAGGTGAGGGAAGACCAAAGGGGAGTTATTTCAAGAGGACTAAAGCGCCATTGGCCTATTTTTTTTCTGTTGATATTAGATGGCTGAATATTTCCAAGCATTTTCCTTTCTTTGTATTATAGTTTAGTAAAATTAAATAACAAATCATTCTTCATTTAAATGTATGTTTTCTTTCCTTTATACTAAAATTTGGAAGTACCTCTTATAGTATTTACTTCAGAATTACAGGTGTTGTTCATATAATGGCTGACAAACTTCATACTTATTGATGTTTATCGCATTAAACCAAAGAAAACTGTAATTTTTAACCCGACGGTCTGTGTGCTCCTTAACATGGACAAGTTAAAAGTGGGGTCAAGACAACAAACACTCATGATTGATCATAAAACAAGGATTTCTGTAGATTCCAATTGGTTGGAATCAACCAGCTTCCATATTCAACAAAATCAGTTTGACTTTTGTAAACCACAATTGTCTGATAAGTCGATTCCTATAACTGTCTGATGGAAACAAAAATATTCCTGATTTTTTTTCCTCCGTAATCATTACAATTTGATTGATAAAACTCTGAGACCGCTGTTTAGAGTAATAATATTCTTACTCAAAAAAGAAAGATTAGGCCAAAGGTTGAGTAAGAACATCTTACTCTAAATAACGGTCTCAGAGCTTATCTATTAAACTGTAATGATTAGAGATAAAAAAGAAACCAATAACTTATTTACAAATCATTCTTTATGTGATATAAAACTCATATGAAATATAAACTGGCTGGCATTTAGAAAACAGATCAATTTTGCCTTTTAAAAAGACCAAATATTGAAAAAAATATCTGGAAAAGTATGTATGAATCAAGTAATCAAACAAAAACATTGTTGTCCCTGACAATAGTGTCTGGGTTTGACTGTAATCTCACTGTTATTTCTATTTTCTTAGAATGATATTTTTGAGCTAAAATAATAAAAATGACAGTTTCAAAAGAGACTACAATATATGTATGAGATTTTTGGCCATGAAAGATTTTGTGAAGCCTATTTATTTTTCTTTTAGTTTTAACTTGGAAATTTTTATCATTTGATTCTGATAATCCTTTTATTTTTCATTTATTCAAATGATGTTATGTACTTCTTGGGACTTGAAGAGGCAAATAATATTGCTACTTGTAGAAGATCTTGATACAGGAGCATTGTAAATGAAAACTGAAAGATCCAAAGTATCAGTGATAATTATTATTTTAAATTTCTCTAGCAGAGAGGAAACTGGTGACATTTTCTCTCCAGTAATTAGAGAAAAGCTGTAAAATCAAACTTGATTTCTTTGTTGAAAGTGAATGAAAGTAATCTCAAGTACCATGTATAATGATTTATAAGATGGATACCTAAATTCAAAAAACTGTGTAAATATTTCACTGCATAAATTTATGCTGGTATTATGACCTGGTAGCCAATTTACGAAGCTCGATACAAACAATTATAGGACTTGAATGAATTACAGTGAGTGGTAATCCACCAAAAACCGTTATGAACCATTTGTCTTATAGTGCAGCCAAGCGGTATGCACCATTTCAGTTTATGGAAAACAAAAGAATAAGATGATCATTATTTTGAAAATTTTATACACCAAAAAATACACCTTGGCGGTTTGAAAAAAATATTACTTGCAATCTCAAAATTTGATGGAATGATAATTTAATTTAAGCTAATTTTGGGGGGCCTTTTGTAATGAACCCTACCCTTAACTTAGTGAGAATTAGATTGATTTTGAAATAATCCAATATTTTTTCTTGTGTGGAATTATCCTGCTGTGAGAAAAACATCTGATTGGAAGATATTGAAAGATAGGTCACTTAAAAGAAACCGTCATGTGACCTAAGTCATTTGGTGACATGTTATGTTGGGAGTGATCAATTAAAAAATTGGAAGAAGTTGGTGAACAATGAATAGATTACTTCACTTGTCTTTTGTTCATTAAAAAAACTGAATTTTCAAAAAACAAACACAAATGCTGATGGTTACTAACCAAGGAAGCAATTTAGCCTAAACTTACACTATAAATTGCATCTCTGTTAAAAATCTATTGGGATGGGGTTTGAAAATTTAAAAAAATCGTTTTCTGTTGACATAATAAGGAGTGAATGTTAAAATGTTCAGCTCTCTAGTTTCATTGGTACAGCTGGTATGTGTGATACATATGTAGCTATCCAGCCAGACCAATTTGAAAACTGAAGAAACTTATGCTGATGTTGACAGTTTTGGTTCTCAGTCTCTAAAAGATGACAAATATCCTTTCTGGTACTATACAGCAACCAATATGACACAAGCTGATAACAGGATTCAGATTCCAAACTTCAGCAGTTCTATGTTTTATGAAGATGAAGTGATCAGTCTGTTTGGAGCTTCATATTGCTTGCATAGCTTCTCTTTATCTTTCTACTCAGCATTGGCTAAACATACCAAGCAAGGATAGGTTCTCCATACTTAGTTTCTTTTCCTTCTCCCAAAGAATAGCATTTCAATAGTATATGACTCAGGGAGTACATGTCTTTATGCAGTCAAATGTCGACCGATGCACAAAAGTCAGTTGTCATTATGGATTCTTTTTCAAAGAAGTCAGTTTTCATTATGGATTCTTCTTCAAAAGGTGATGACGAATTCTTTTTATCAACAGTGTATCATAGCTTTTATCCCCATTTTCTATCAATTCATGAATGATTTCATCTTTTGATCAGGGTACAAATGTCATGTGCAACGATCATTTCAGAAATAAACAGACACAGATCAAAATCGAAAACGCAGATCAGGTGAAAGTAGACCACAACATCTACCTAGGACAGTGAATATCCATGATATCCACAAAAGTACAAGAAATCAAATGAAGAATAACTCTAGAATGGCAAGACTTAGACAGAGCGAACTAAACTATCAAGAACAAGAAAATCCGATTTGTCCTAAAAAGAAGAGTATACAACCAATACATCCTACTGATAGTCACCTGTGGAGCTGAAATGTGAAACCTAACCAAGAGACTGACCCTCAAATTGAGAAGCATGTAACATGCACCAGAAACAATCATGCTCAACCTCACGTGGAGAGACCATAAGACAGCACAATATATCAGGGAGAAAACACGAGTCAGAGACATCATAGAATCTCCAGGAAAACTCGAACAGCAATGGGCAGGTCATGTTGCAACAATAGCAGACAACCGCTGGAAATCACGTAGATCCCCAGAGATCACATGCAAAACTGAGGCTGGCAGAATACAAGATGGAGAGATGACCAAAACAATTTCAGAAAGTATTTGCTCCATGATGCCCATGATAGAGACATCTGGCAAATCCTGAGGAAGGTCTATGTCCAATGACAGACGATAAAAGACTGATGATGATGATGATACTGCTTGCATTGTGATAAGGATAGCCACTCATTAGATTAGAATGTTAAATTCACTCTCTATAGTCTTGTGCAAAACTTGGGTAAATTGACTGTAGGATTTCTCCGATGCACATCTGGAAGAAATATGCACCTACCTGATATTTGACGTGACTTTCCCATTAGTCTAAACTATTTTTAACCCAAAAAAAGGTAACAAAAATTGTTTATCTTCAACTTATTTTTTACACTTATAACTCTTAGATTAACACATTGCATACTAAAAAATTCATAGAACTTTTTGTTGGCTTGAAGATGTAAAAATTCACAGCCAGTAGAGTAAAATGAGAGAGTTGTCATCAATGTTAGATGATCATGCATGGTATTTGAGCACACAGCAAACCTAAATTGAGTTAATTGATTTACTTACTTTTTTAATAGGGTAACAGTTGAAACACAAAGCTGATACAGCTGTTAGAGTAACCAGATCTTAAGCAGGTTTGGCTAGTCACATAATAGAAACCATCACGTCTCTAATGTCTTTTGATAGCATATCATGTTTGGGGTGATCAATTAGAAAAAGGAAAAGGGGTGATCAATTGGAAAAAACAAGAAGGGATGATCAGTGAATAAGTTACATCTCTTGCCTTATGTTGGACAGTGATCAAAAAACAAGTCTGAGTGTTGCCGGACACAAACTAATGGACAAATTTAGCATGAGCTTACATGGCCAAATGTCTTTAAATTTGAGATGAGATGTATCACATTTCAAATAATCACAATCATTATTGAAAATTCTCATCAATTTATATCTTTTGACATCAATATTTTAAAACAAATGAACACACAGCTAATGCCAGACTGACTTAATTGATATACATACTTTTCAAATAGGGTAACAGTTAAGACTCAAAGCTGATACAGCTGTTGGATTTAAACCAAATCTATTTCAATTTTAACCCTTGAAGTGAGATCTTTTCAAATCTACCTGTCCTGTAAACAATTCGGAGGGGAGGCGGTGCCTTCTAATTCTAATTAAACAGTGTGATATTTCTGAATGAATGGCCTCCATTCTGTCTCTGCAGACAATAGAACATCCTCTCAAAGGCACATACCTTGGCAAAGCATATGGAAATTCTTGAATGCTCAATCATCAGGATCCCAACCTCAGCCCCGCTGATGTAGTCCACAGGAAAGCAGGGCAATACATTTAGCATCAGTTTGGCTGTGAGAGTGACCGGAAGAATGTCAAGTTGGGCATTAAACTGTCTTCAGGTAGCTCCACACCCTAGTTTTTAATCAGAGTTGTCCTTCTCTTAGACTGGTTGCCCTCCCAAGACCAATCTGCTCTGCTATTTTACCCACAACTAGGGGGAGAAGAGACAGATTTATGCCTCTCACAAAGGCATCAGTGTGAATTGAACATAAACAGCCCTGACTGGAGTTTGAACTCAGGTCATTGATTCCATTGTCCATGCCATTACAACTACACAAGATACACCTATGATATATGTCAGTGTCTTTATAACCATGTGTTGTTTTTTTTCTCTTCATATGTTATTCTATTCTGGAGACACATAAACACATGCATTATTATGTATATTATTTAAAGAAAAAGACCTTTCATTGTATTATATAAGCTAAGACTCACTTCTATATAATGCTATGAACAATGCCCTTGCATTATAAGTCACTTCCATATAATGCTATGAACAATGCCCTTGAATTATAAGTCACTTCCATATATTGCTACGAACAATGCCCTTGCATTATAAGTGTCTGATCTTTGGCCATCAATTGATAAATTTTTTTCTTGCTCTTCAATGGCAGGCAATAACTCTTAATTCTTCTCTTGATTCTATAGAAATCTCTCATTTTATACAAATCAATGCAATTTTTCATTATGAAAATAGTGAAGAAGAGGAAACCAAAAGATATAGGAAGAAAGTTTATTGTTTAGTGTATGAAAACATCTTACTGAGGTCTTATTGTTAGTTTCCACATAAAGCTCAAATATCTTAAATTATTTTAAAGTATGGAAGCCTAAAAGAGAAAAAAAATTGATCAAGTTGCACTTTTCCTTTTTTCTGTAGAGAAAGACCCAAAATGTTGGATCTTTTAATTACTCTCTACTATAAAATTCCAAAACCACAGCCCTAATCTTAACCATAACCCCTAAGCCTTATGAAATTTACTAAAATGTCAATTCCACTGGTTATATTTTGATCAGATCCGCAGACTAATGGAAAAGTTCCAAAATGCTATATCCTATACTTTTATTTTAAACTTTGTCTCCTCTGCAAAAGCTGCAAAGGCTACAAAAATCTGACAACTTGACTGATTTGAAATGCGACTAAAAAGGTATACTAAGCTGACTGTTCAGAAGAAAGGTAGAAATGTACTGATTCTCCAAGATCAAATTGCTTTAAAAATTTGACCCAAAAGTAACACCTTGAATTGTGTTTCTAGTCAACAAGGAAAAGGAGATATAACTTGATCATTATTTTTCCTTTTTGGGCTTCTGTACTTTAAAATTTTGGTTGTTAGCTTTTGATGGGGAAAAACAAAAAAGTCCACACATCCCTGCTTTTTATACAAGCGCAACTACCACTATTGATGCAAGTACTGCTGAGATGAGAGTGTTTAAAGCTGTCTTCTGGATTTTCTAGAATGGCTATCATAGACTGAATCTGTCTAATCTAGCCTTTACAACTTCTTATCATACCTGAGAGTCTTGCTGTTGAGACAAACTACCTTCTGACACTACCTTTCAGTTAATGTAATACATTTTAGGCACTTACACACTGTTTTTTCGAAATCTCCCATGGCAGCATTTTGATAATCTAATTTTATCCAATCAATCGTGGTTAACATGACCTTGAACATCGTTGTAGGTCTTCTCTTCTTTTCTTACATGCTATTTATGCAGTTATTCACAAACTCAATCCTTCAAAAGCAGGTCTAGGTAGTCACTCAATAGAAACTGTCAAATGTCTTTTGGCAGAATGCTGTGTCGAAGATGAAATGAATAATTGCAGGACATTGAGAAAAGTCTGAATTTTCAGAAAGTAAGTGTGAATGCTATCGCACATGAATTGAGGGACCAACCTAGCATAAACTCACAACGCAAATTGAACCTCCCTCTGAAAAGCTATTTCAAATGTTTTTTCTAGACATAATAAGGGGTGAATACTGGAACTTTTAGCACTTTAGTTCCATCGGTGCGGCCAACATGCATCTTACATACATAGCCAGAGCAGTTTAAAAACTGAAGAAACCTATGTCGGCAGTTTTAGTGACAGTTGTGGTTAACAGTTTCTAATAAATATGTTCCCCTAGTCTTTTAAATATCTTTTGCATCTAGCAATAGATCACAAAGTCTTTACTATTGATTTACTATAATCTAGCAATACAAAAATCTACTAAAAGACTACCAAAAATCACCTGTGATGGTTGGCAATTGCACCTGGAACCAAAACTATTTTTGCCATTGGTCTTCCTTAGATAATGCATTATGAGGAAATTACCTAAATCTAAACTGGGTATTTACTTGCCATTAGTCACATTTTCAGTAGCTTACTAATTGGAGTTTCCATGTTTTACATCCGTGCATTGTAGTCGGTATTACACACTCACTGGGCACTTCACATTTTAGGCACATTGATGAGGTGCTTTCACAGTCAATAATCGAAGAACAGTAGCGTCAAGATTTGAAGTTATGTAAAAAGATTTCACCAGAGAATGAATATGGTTAGAATAAATTCTATTTATGACATTGCTAGCATTTTCCGCAAGAAAACACCTAAAATAGAATGAAAAACATCTGGACAGTCAACATATTATTGATAAACCTGTCAGAATAAGGGCCCCAAAATGTCAAAAAAGCTTTTTTTTTCAAGAATAAAAAAATATTTTCAGAAGGTGTCTAGTGGAGTACTGATGCCAATTTCTAAGTTAGTAGATAAAACAGTATGGTCAAGAGTGTTGGGACATATAGACAAAAAATAAGTCCCTAGAAAGGTCAAAAAAGCTTTTTTCCAAAAATCAAAAAAAGCATTTTTAGAAGTGGTCTAGGGGAGTTTTGATACCAATTTTTTGTGTATACAAAATGGTATGGCTAGGAACACTGGAATGGAGTGACAAGCAAATAGGTCAAAAAAAGGGTCAAGAAAGTTTTCTTTCCAAGAATTAAAAAAAGGAGTTCTTAGAAGGGAACTTGCTGAGTATGGATGCAAATTTTCAAGCATGTAGAAAAAAAAGGTATGACCAGGAACACTGGAGACACATAAACACATGCATATTAAAAAAAAAGTATAAAAATTTATATCATCTTCGATGGCTATGGTTATTCAACAAGGGTATACAATTTAGCCTGAACTATTTACTATAAGCACTGGAAGAACCTTCCTGAAAACTGAATGGGAAAAAAATGGAGGTAAACATAGATGAAAATATCTAGATAATTTACAATTTGATGATGACACTGCAAGAGACATCAGATGAGTTACAAAACATACCAAGTTATCTATGAAGGAAGAGTCTCAAAATAAGCTTAAAGATAAACAGAATTAAGACAAAAGTTTATGTTCAACAATGATGTCCTGAAAATGACCACAAAAATAGAGGGTGAAGATTTGAATGAGATTGAGGGGTACATCTACTTGGGTCAGTTGATAAAATTAGAGAAAAACAATGAAAGTATATATATGCTGTTAAGGCCAAGTGACTCATGACAGGAGGTTATTTCAAATAGTGCTCCAAATATTACAATGCCTTCATAAATATTCTTTCAAATTATGTATCCATTTCTTAACATTATGATTGTCTACATTGGGAAACAACATTGCAGATGTGGACAGTGTATGAACATGTCACTCATCCCCCGAGTAATGATGGGAGGTTAATTCAAGTAGAGTTTCAAACAATATAACACATTCATAACTATACATATATGTATACATATAAATATAATATGGTTGAAGCAAAAGTTCCTTGCAGAATTTTTGCACAATGTTAGGGAAATTTTAAAAACGTTTGTGAAGTTCATTCAGCTTTTTATTGTTAGTGCAATCAGTCAACTGCAGTGTGTCAGTAAAATTCCTAAAAAAAATTCAGAAACTAAGAAAAATGTGTTCTACATGAACGTACCAAAACAAACATCAGTCAGCGTTTGAATATGTCTATGTCTTTTTGCCTGACAAAGAAAAATGTCATTTTTGTTCAAAATTGTGACTAGCCATGAAAAATGGATTTGTTATGAAAATCCCAAGTGAAGAAAATTGTAGTTACATCCAGGACAGCCTTTAACATGTCAATGTAAATGGAGTCTGGTAAAGAAAAAGGTTTTTTTTTCTATGTTTGGCAGGATTCAAAGGAGATTCTACGATACAAATTGGTAGAAGCTAAATAAACCACTATTGTGCGGTACTCCAGTGAGCTATTAGCTGGTTTGAATGGCACAGAAGAATTCTTTTTTCTGGCCAAAGTATTTGACTGCTAGATTTTCTGCATGAAAACATCTGTCCTCGTATTGCAAATGTGATGCAGCCATGATGGAGAGTTCTTCAAGATGCAGTGTATTTCCCAGACCTGTCACCTTCAGACTTTTACTTGTCCAACTCCATCCAGCACTTTTTATGTGGTGATAGGAAGATATAATAAAATATAGTATTCTTCTGAAAAAGTACCAAAATGGTCATAGACAGCAAGGAAAAGTACTCTGATGACTGAATAATGATGCTATGAATTTCTGTGAATCAAAGATTTTATCAAAATATTTCAGGAATCTTTTGCATCAACCTAATATATCAAGAGACGGATAAACTTCCTTCCATAAATGAATGAGTTTTCTTTGTAAATGTTCTGAAATAAAGTAGATATAAACAGATATTCAAAGAGAGGGCATTTTTTTGAAAAGAATGTAATGAAAACAATTAGAATGAGTTCTGAAAAATTCCACATTATGAATTATCAATATTTTAAATTTTTAGATATTATAAAGTCACCTGAACTCCATTTGAAGTCTTTTCTTTACTAATTGTTTACAGAAAACTTTAAAAAATGAATGTAGAATCATGAAACTAAACTTGAAAAGATTGGTAGAATTAAGAATATTCCAGCTTTTTTTGTGCTTTGAAATGACAAACTAAATAAAACGAAAGGAAGAATTCATCTTAGAGCCTTTTTTTTATATGCTTCTCTGTTGCCATATTTGCCAACTGTGGCATATCTGTTCAAGAGCGGCCCAATGAATTATCAATAACATCTGTCTCCCACTTTAGCTAAGAATATACAGAGGGTAAAGACTCATTCTTTCAAACAGATATAGATTTCAGCTGATCTAGAGTTAGTGCAGCATCTGCAGGCTGGAGAGAGTATCTCTAGTGAACCATTCCATTTTTTTAAAATACTGGGTTTGGCTGTTGTGGCTACACTGAGATAAAAGAAAGACTTAGTAGCCAGAATAACTATTGATATTGCATTTAGTGGTAGATGCAACTCAAGAGATGAACATTTGATCTCTTCTTTACCAAGTCATAAAAAGTTATAAGCAACTTTTTTCTAATTCAATAATAATAATACATTATATATCATAAAAGATGTAGATATATAAGCACATTGTACATAAACTTTTCTAATTTTTTCTGTTCTCAGTACAGTGTAAGGTGTTAAAATTCAGTCTCAAGCAGAAATTTTTTGATGGTATACCCAAGAGAAAGGCATGTGCATTGAAAGTCCCAATCCCATACAAATATACACTAACAGAGATATGTCCTTTAACTATTTCAAAACTCCTGTGATATTTATATCCCGAGCTTTCTATGACTGCTGAGATACATTTATCCTGTAGATCTCTTTTAGAAGTCTACTATGGTGTATGTATCATGAAAAATAAAGCAAACTAATTAGATTTAGCGCTGCAGACTTTTATCGTGGCAGATAATGAATTCAATAAACATATATATTACATGACTGAATTGGGAAGATGTGTAGGTGGAATGATCTTCTAATTCCATGTTTTTCATCTCTTCTGGATAAACATCTGATGGGACAAATGTATCACATTATAATATTGCTTCTTTGAATCATGGAAAATTTTAGATTTATAAGATTATAGTTTTCTTTAACCACTTAAATAAATTGGATACATTTTTTTGCTTTTTGGTACCGTTTCAAAAATTCAGATGGTACTCTGAACCATAAGATTTAAAAGGGAGATAACTCATTGAAAAAAAGTAACAACACCGCCTTTATAAATTTGCATTGAAAAAGATAGATCATTTACAAATGTAGATGAAGCTTGAGCTGATGAAGAGTCAATCTATTGCCCACTCTTTTTGGTCACTAAGTGCTGTGGGTTGTTAGGTTAGCAGTCAAACCCAGTCAAGACATCAAGAATTCATTTACTAAAAATTCTCTGCTGATGCCTCATGTGTCAGAAGACTTGAAAAGCTGTGAACTGAACAGAAAAAAAACCCCAGCTGATAGATATAAATGTATAAGTAATGAATCTCAGTAGAAGAGTGATGTAGTGCTTCAAGATCAGAAGTGAATGACAAAGTGATTATTCAGTCTTTGGAAATGCAGCTCTGTCTTGAAAACATAGATGAATATCTTTTTTCTCTCTCTCTCTCTCTCTCTCTTTTACTCTCTCTTTTTCTCCTAGTGTGTATGTGTATGAGAAGGTATGCCTCTTTATACATATCAATCAACAATCTTTTTTATTTTTCTAGCTATTTCATATTCCATTTCTTGTTCTCTGTATTGTCAACTGCTTGTTACTTATTAGTCTATAGCTGACATGCAACTTATGAGAAATTTCCTCAATGCATATATATATATATATGTATGTGATTGTGCACAGGTTTTTATATTTGTGTATATATATATATATATATATATATATATATATATATATATATATATATATGTATGTTGATGAAAGTTACAATTGGAGGGGGGGAGAGAAAAAATCTAAGAGAGAAGCAGATGTTACTTGTTGAATTTTTATCGTCATGTTGGCATGTTTTGATGCATTTCGATGGTTGCCAGCTATCTTTTTCAGAGAAACCTGCCGCGGTGCATGAAAAATTGTATGCTGTTTACTTGTTTGAGATTGAGGAAAAAAATGGGGATTTTTCTGTGTTGCGAGTTGTTATGTAGGAGAGATAAAGAATACAGAAAATATTCCCATAGCTGGCAACTGCTGGAATGTATCGGAACATTCCCACGTGATAATAAAAATTTACGAGATGTAACACCTGCTTTCCTCTTAAATTTTTTTCTCTTCACCTTTCAATTGTCACTTTCATCAACATTCTGTCGGATCACTTCACATCCAAACAAAAAACATTTATATGAGTGTGTGTAAATGAGACAGCTTGCATTGATATATATATATATATATATATATATATATGTGTGTGTGTGTGTGTGTGTGTGTGTGTGTGTGTCTGTGAATATTTTTATATGCATTTATATGTATGTGCAGTGCATGTATATATATATGTGTATATATATATATATATATGTATGAGACAACCAAATTTCCTCAATGCATATGTGCGAATGTGTGTGTATATACAAATAAAAAAATTTGAGATGTAACATCAATCTCTTGACTCTTTCTCTTTGACTTCCAATTGTCATTTTCCTCTACATTCTGTCGAATCACTTCACATTCACGATATAAACATACATGTATGTATATGCAAATGTTTATATATGTGCATGTGCTAATGAGATCACAAGATATCCTCAATGCATACATGTGTGTTTGTGAGTATGTGTATATAAGTACAAATGTGAATGGATATTTAGATAATGAACCTTCTTTTCTGGAGCATTGCAGTTCAAGATATAGAAAAAAATTGATTATATTTCCTTGCTTGGTTTTGTTTCATAAAACATAAAATGAAACAGGTCTTGTTAGTCAATAGAAATTGTCATATGACTAACGTCTTTTGGCTGCATGCCATGTTGGGAGAGATCAATTGAAAAATTGGAAATAGAGGTGATCAATGAATTAGTTTTTTCTCTCACTTTTTGTTGGACAGTGATCACTGGAAAAGTCTGAATTTTCAAAAAAATATGTGTGATGAGTGGAGGACTCAAACTAAACTTATATTGTGAATTGAGCCCCAACTAAAGACCTATTTTGGAGAGGGATTTCCCCCCTACAATAAAACGTTTTTTCCGGGCAGGAATAAATGTTCAAATTTTCAGCCTTCTAGCTCCGTTGGTGTGCCTTGTACACATGCTGTGTACATCTGTACATAATCAGCCAGAACAACTTGAAAACTGAAGAAATCTATGTTGACAGTTTTGGTTGACATTTTTTTGATAATGTATGAACATACTGAACAGACACCAGAGCAATAAGAGGCAGTTGAATAAGTATAGCACGCATATGATATGCAGAGGAAATCTTTAAGTTATCTTTTACGGAAATGTACAAAAATATCTCTAAAGAGATTTGTAAATGGATTCTAAAGCATTACAGAATGGCTGATGGCTTTATAGATTTTTGCACTAATCATAAATTATTTCTTTCATCCAGTTTGCGTTTCTCTTGGACAATTATTAATCAGACTTATTTTGCCAAAATTCATTACAATAAAAACAGAGAAAACAATAATGTACCAGTAATAGTCATCTTTTTAAAAAAACAAAAGAAGTAAAACAAAAAGAAATATGGTAAAAAAATCCTAAACTGCTGACTTTAAGTAACAAGAACTGTCACGCGTCAGAAAATAAAATCAACAAAATGGTTTCATTTTATGCTATTAGTCTTTTGAAGGGCATGAAGACATTATTTCAATCTACGTCTAAATGCAAGCAACAATCCTCAAAGACGATTACTGTTACAGACAGAAATGAGAACAATGATAACAGCAAAAAAATTGATAGGTTTGCGAAAAATCAGATTTGACTGTGAGCCTTCAATATATAGTGAACTCATAAACAAAACAGTCAACTTGACTTAAAAATTCAGTACAGTTCTATTCATTATTTATTGTATACATATTGTAAATTGTTTATTCATGAATTTTGGTTATTTCAGGTAATATAAAATACTTCATAAAAACTTCATGATAAGTGATTTCACAAAATATCAGTGACTTTATAAAACTATATAAAATTAAATTCCAAAGGTGGATTTATTAATATTGGTTATAATATAGAAGCTGCACTAAATCAAGAACCTTATAAAATCATTAATCAAAATTTACTGAAATATTAAAAATATTAAATCAGTCGTCACTTAATTTTTCTTTCTGTTCTTTTCATTCCAACTTTGAAATGATCTCCTTCTAAAGAGACATATGCCTTTACTTTCATCTAAAATATCATTAAGAAAATTCACACCATTTTATTCCAGATGTTATATTACAGTGAAGCAGTCTCCTTTTGTCAATATGATTTAAATGTAAAATGTTATCGTCTATTGATTTTTGATTGGGTTTTTCCATTCCCATAATCACATTATAACATTGCTTCATCACTCTAGGACAGGGGTTGGCACATTACAGCCCGCGGGCCAAATCTGGCCCGTAGGCTTATTTCATTGGGCCTGCTGACTTCATTGAATATGTGATGTTGCTTATAAAAATTCTTTGTTTCCCTTATCTGCCTTTGCTTAGTGGAGAATAAATTCAATATTGAAAAATAAAGCAGAAGTCTCATTTTTTGATAGTAGCCTGGAATGAATCATTGTTTTAGAGCTAAAAATGTTTAAAACAATGCATTCCTGCTGCTATTCTATTAATATATACAAACTTAGAACCACATTAACATTATTTCGTCCCGGCTGCCCTGCAAAATTCATAGTTCTCATTGAATAATAGTAGATAGAAGTTTTTATACAAGTATATAATCCTATAATGAAAAAACAACAAAATAAAGCAATTGAAAAACAATCTGTTCCCATAAAAATTGTATGATCATTGATTCATTTTTATTCCCTTTAGCCCATAAGACATAAAAATATTTCTAAAATGGCCCACCTCCAAAACAGTTTGCCAACCTGTGCTCTTGAAAATATGTATTACCAGAGTTTTTTTTATATGCAGTCATACGTTGAAAAATTCTGTACTTGGTGTGTATGAATTTATGCACACACACAAATATACATGTATGGTTGGATCATGTTGAACATGAGTGTAATATTTTGAAAATTTGTTAATTTGCATCAACGAAAACAACTTCTCATAAATAGATATCTAGTGTATATGATTGCTTTTCCTTGGATAGAATAACTTGCAATGTCAATTTATTTCCCAAGAGTTGACACCTCATGTATACAACTTGGTGATACTTTCTGTGACAGAAACCTTATCTTAACCCCCTCAGACGGTATCCAAGTCCAAGGTTCTAACTGAGACTAAAATCATTTTAGCAATAAGAAAAAAATATTACACCAACTCTCATTTCACACCTCCTATGTGTAGCAAAATGGAGATTATGTTACACCTGGAAATAGAATATATTCATGGTTTTTACTTATAAAAATACAGGATTGCTTTATGCACAAGATTGCATCGTTCATGAATAAATTCAGTGCGGATATGCACACACACAATATATACACACATATATATATACATACATATACATGTATGCATGTATATAAATACTCACACATATATAAGGTTGTCCAAAACATGTATATACATTTTATTAGTTTATAGATGTGTACAATGTTTTCTTTCTTTTTTAGGGAAAAATTGGCCCCAGACAATAACAAACTTGTATTTAAACAATGCAAAATTATATTGAAGTGGTACTGGAAATGTGATAAGAGTTCAAACAGTGTAGAGAAGTGTGTAAGTGCTTCGGAGGAGACTCTCTATAAAAACTTTAAATCTAATTTTCACTATTTTTTTAGGTAGACAGGATTTTTTTGTCTTCTGATAGGATAAGTAATGGCTGACAATTCCTTATAATAGCCTCTAAGAATGGCAAATAACATGTGCATGACCATTAGGTGATGTCTCTTGAACATAAGTACTGGCTGGCAACTCTTGTACATGTAGTAGCTTTCACATTGCTACTTGAAAGCGTAGTCTGAGCTTTTCTTCAAAGTCTGTGAGGAGCTGTTCACATTTCTGACAATGTGTTCTGTATGGAGCATTCATGAGAATATTCATTGTCTATTCTTTATATAGTACAAAAAAGAAGAGTCCACCTGTTCAGTTCTTTTTAACTGATTGCAGGTAGACAGGCAACTAGAAAGTGTGGTTTGGTTTCTGCGGTATGAGACCTGAGTCTAACTCACTCAAAGTCTTGGTATTTTTTTTTTAGTGTTTCATGAAATATGGAAGGATAGTTTGCAAAAAATAGAAAAAGAGATTTTAAGGATTAAGTTAAGGATCCAACTCCTTATAGTAGTAAAACTTTGCAAGATTGATTTGCTCACCATTGCAACATGGTGAGATGAAAGGTTAATGTATAGAAATTATAACATCTTTTTTTCCAATGATTAAGAAGAATTTGTAAGTGTTTATATTTTTTTGGTAGGTTAAGATATAAATTAGTGAAAACTGAATGCAATTTGAGTTACCTAATTATCAAACTCAAGTCTAAATTGGAGTTGACACTTTCCCCATGATGACGACAAGAACAAACCCCAGCCGATTTAGGGGAGAAATCTCATTACTGTTTTTCTGTCACATCTTGTTAAACCAAACCTATGTATAAAATAAACATTTCCCTTGCATGATTAAAAATCATGACCAACTGATTGCTATTTGACTGTCTTACTAAATGACAAGTCACATATATTTACAAAATTTTTGTCATAAATACAATACAAAATTTGCAGTAATGAACGGTCAGAAAAGTAGTAAGAGTAGATTTTAACCATGCAGCAACCAAGCTGTGTTGATGAATTAAGAGTTGAAAGATGCAAATCATGAAGAATTATTGTTAAATTTCAATGCCAAAAGAAGATCGGAAACACATGCTGACTAAATGTGGTGCTATCCAAAAGTTTGGGAAATTTGATGTTGCAAAAAAATTGCTTTGCCTGACACCTAGTTTCTACAATCTCCTTTGAAGTAGTCCCTTGCCTGTTGCTTACGCACTGGCTCACAAAGAGTAGTGGCAAAAGCTACTTCTACTCATACATAGTTGCAATACGATTATGCAGAAGTGCTTTCCCAGAGTTGGAAGCTCCGAAGACCAGGCACATCTGTATCAATTTTATACCCTGTCTTGTCCCAAGACAAAAATAAGGCTAATGCAAGCCCGCAAAAGCTGTATATTGTGCAGAAGATATCAAATTAAATGTTTGTCTCTTTGTTTACTATTTATTCTTGGTTTTATATCAGTTGGTTGGTTCCCAATATGCATACCTTAAATGTGATATTACTTTCTAAACGACCAAATATTTCTAAAATATACAATTTGTATTCATAACAAAAATGTAAAGAAGATTATTGAGGTGTCTGAGCTGGCTTGTTGCACCATAGTAAGATATTTTACAAAGAATTCAGTCCTCGCTGACAGGATTTTATTGTGCGAAT
This sequence comes from Thysanoteuthis rhombus, assembly GCA_963457665.1. Lineage (NCBI taxonomy): Eukaryota > Metazoa > Mollusca > Cephalopoda > Oegopsida > Thysanoteuthidae > Thysanoteuthis > Thysanoteuthis major. Next base: position 60,211,018 of record OY735206.1, on the reverse strand, counting down.
TAAGCACAATAAAATTCTTATGACAAAAGTATTATATGAAAAGAATATACAAAAAAATATTTATTTTTCAACAAAATCTCCTTCCTTGTTAATGCACTTCATTCAGTGGAGAATGATAATCACATAGATTGAACATTATGTATAGTGAAAATTCCTTGATCAAATTTTAGCAAATAACTATGTGACAAGTTAAAGACTTATTTTTTTCAAGATAAAATCCCACCTTGTAAGTGAACTTGATTCAGTGGTGGATATTAATCACATGGACTGAACCTTACACAGAGAAAACTTTGGATCAAAATTCAGCCAATTACTGTGTGCTAGGCTATACATTTATTGAGCCACCTTCCACTATGTACAAAAAAAAAATGTACATAAATTCACAATGCTACAAAAGGTATCATTCATAGAGTATCTCCAAACTTAGATGGGCAATACAAAATGATTCTCATTGCCCTAAGAAATATCATGATAGACTCTGGATAGTACCTTAGCAATTCACTCGTCTTACAATAATTTAAATTTGATTTTGATTTCCAAGCTGAAATGGTGACTTTGTAAAATCTGATGAAGCAAAATGTCGATAATTGAGTTTGAAACTTCTTTCTATGACAAATGTAATTATCATTTCCAATTAAACTCAAAGTGACTGACTCTGACAATCAAATTTGACTCAGACAATCCGAAAAAGAGGCATTATATTATGATAGACTGCATCAAAAGCCTGCACCGTATTCATATTTTAACCTCAGGCATCTAAACGTTTGAAACACAATTCTTTTGTACTGAATTCTCACTTAGTCATTGTGCTGCAAGGTTTCAATACATCAAAGGGTGATGAAGTACAAAGATCATCATTAATCAAGAACTGGAAACTCAACAGAGTCTTCACCTTGAGCAAATCCACAAATAGAAAATTCAGACATTTACTGCTGTAAAAACAGCAGCAGTGCATTAAACAAAGCCTTCATTAGATTATAACCCTTGTGTAAGGCATGGTTTCGGAGCTGAAGTATCATTTCCTTTATCCTGAGGAGCCCTAGCAGTACTTCATGATAACACCAGACATTGTTTTGAAATAATGTGGAAGTACCATATCCACACAAATACAGAGTCTGGCTGATATGAATACATATCTTACTTTTCGGATAATGTATAATGACCATTACTAATACAGAATATACATTTCCCAAACGATTCTCAATCATACATAACAAGGAACCCCTTTAACCTACATCCCACTACCTTGATAACAACAACAGATAGCCTCAATCCAAACATACTAAGTATCCAAATAGCCTAACATTAAACCATTACTCAGTTCCCCAATTTCTATGACAACCAATTCTTAAGAATGCCGATCTCCTCTGACCAGCACAACCAATAAAATACCCATAACTGCTATAACTACTTCCAACAAAATATCCAACTAAATCAAACCAGACCAAAACAGATCCCTTCACAGACATAAAACAGTCCGGACTCACTACCTTGGCCTCTCATGAATCCTCGTTTTTGATTTTCATTTCTACTTTTAAAGCAAAACATCTAATACTGAATTTGTTTCCTACAGAAACCTAACAACAACTAAAAGGTATACACATGCTACTACAGATGGGAACCCCTCCCAAAACATGTATTGCATACAAATTATCTAATTTATAAATTACTTAATGAACAAAGAAAGTTTCCATGTATTTTTACTCCTTTTTTAGTCTCATTCCCTATAATTACTTATACATATATATTATTCATATATACATATATACATTGATATATATTTTACATATAAGTTATATATTTATTTAATAACACACTCCCACCCTTAGCATATATAATCAACAAGAGATGGAATATCCACACACTAAAAACAGAACTCAGAGAAATATTCATAGAACCATGTGTCATTGCCTACAGCAGTCCCTAAAACATCAAAGATATGTTTAGCAGCAACACTATGATAAACAATAAAGTCTCACATAACACCCCCAAAACCACTAAATTCTTCTAACCATGTAACAAAAGAAATAATCTATGCTGCAACCACCTTAAGTACACCAACACCTTCACAAACTCTATCACAAACAAGACCTTCTATGTATACCATAACTCTGTCATAACAAAAATATCATATACCTTCTAGAGCGCAATAGAAGCAAATTACAATACATAGGCTAGTCCAGGTGGCAATCTGACATTAGACTTAATAACTATTGACACAGAATCAAATCATGAAACCATCCCAGTCCACTTCCCATAGAACTACATTTCTACACCCTCAGACATAATTTGAATGAAGAAAGCAAGAAAGTTAGCTTACACATAAATTTCAGCAAGACAAAGGTTATATGCAACAATCATGTTGGAAATAAGAATATAAAGATCCAAATCAGAGATGCCAAACTGGACAAAGTAGTTCATATTATAGATATATGTACATTATATATATATATATATATATATATATATATATTATATATCTATAATAAATAATATATATAAGTATAAAAGCATATATATTATCACTCTCTCTCTCTCTCTCTCTCTCTCTATATATATATATATATATATATATACATGCATATAATATATATCGATATGAATATATATCTATATATATTCATAGATATGTATACATATGTATAGGTATAGATGTATGGATATAGATATATACTTATTCATAAAAGTATATATGTATACATAATTATATATATATATTGATATTTATGTGAATATAGATTTATATGTATATATGTATACATGAATATATATATATATATATATATATATATATATATATATATATGTATATGTATATACAAGAAAATGATTATTGGAAGGTGAAAAGAAAAATATGCTGTTAGCATTTTGATACTGAAAAGGAGAATGTGAATAATTCTGAGTTTGTTTGTTTTTCTCTGTTAACCTCTGCAAATATTTTTCTATGATAAAGATGGTTGGCCCCTGTTGCAATGCATCGCACTACGCCCATTGTACAATAATAAAAGATGTTGAGACATAACACCTATCTTTTGAGTTTTTCTCTTCACATTCCAATTGTCGTTTTCACCCACATTTTGTTGGATCACTTCGCATCCACAATACAAACATATATAAATATATGTATGAATATATATGTTGAATTAGATTTGAATAGAAATGTATTTATATTATACATAGATATATAGATATAAGTTTGAAAATGAATGCATGGATATTATGTATAAACATATATATAGATTTAAACGTAAATATGCGCATATATTATGTATAAATTAATGTATGGATAGATATAGACATAAACATATATATCATATAAGAATATATATATATATTTGTGTATATATATATATATATATATATAAAAGGAAGAATTCCCATTGTTAACAACTTCAGATGCAATAAATATTTTTGTTATTTTTCTCTGTGGAATATCTGCATTGATGCCTTGAAGCCAATTTTGAAACCACAACTTTCTGCAAATCCCCAAGAACCAATAACAAATAAATGCCCACAAATACTTGCACATGTTATGAATGTATAGGTGAGTGGAAATGTGCAGGCTTCTTGTAGGTGTTTTTCTTTGAATTGAGTCTCTATACACTTTGAAATTTTTTATGACCATTATTTCAGTATGTACAAACAGAAATTTGTCATGCTTATAACCCCTGCATGCTTATAACCCCTTTGATGAATGACTCAGTTTTTAGGAAGGAGGAGAATCAATCAGAGAGAGCAAAACAATGTTGTGTAAACACAGGACTGGCCATAGGTATCTGCAACATAGTCAGTTGCCCAGGATGCCAAGTGCTGGGGGCGACTCATTATGTTGCGGAGACCATAGGACTTCCTATATACAAAAGGAAAACTGGCAAAACAGTGAAATTTTCGGGGAATATTTACCTGTTAATTACTCTCTGTTTCTAGAGAAACTTAGAGAAACAATTGGCAAAGGAAGCGACAAGTTCAGTCAGAGTTAGCTAGTCTGGTGAAACTGAGTGCTAACAATTGCCAGGGCCCTGGGAGAGACGGTGAATAGAGTGTGGTGGGGTCAGCAGGAAATTCATGTTCAATTCTCACCTTCTGTTTCATGATATGCATAGCCAGTTTTGTGTTTGTTTGTAACAACATGTAAAGACAACAATCATTTATCACTAATGTAAAGGACACTCACTTTGTTATGATGATAAATCAGTTATATCCGTATCTCACATAAATGAATCACCATTGCATGTGCGGGTACCAGACCTAATTATCTACAAAGAAATAGATCTTTTATCTAAAATAATCTAAAAAATACTAGAACAAGATTTGAGCATTGATCCAAAAATGACCAACGCACTATATTGAATAAAAGAACATTTTCATATGGTGCTAAATGATAAACTCTTGCAAAATTTCAAGGTTGTAGCCCTCAAAATGTGACCAGGAATGCCCAGTGACATACATATAGACACGGACACTTAAACAGAAAAGAAACTGGTCGGTTGGTCAGCTATTTGTGGGGCTACAGTCATTTGATACTCATCGAACGATGATCTGAAAGTTGGATGCTGTGTTGCAACTGTTTTCTTCTACGTTTTAATAAACTTCTTGTTGCTATATATTTTTCTCACTTTGAAACATAAATGAATAATATAATACTTTAAGGAGTGCTGAAGCTCACCTAGCTGAGGGCACCAGTAACCCTAGTGATAGCCCTGAGTGTAGAACATGAGAGAATAGTATAGCAGCTGTTCGTTAGCATGCAAATTCAAAAAAGTCTTCAACTTAGTTACTGTGTTAGGAACTGGATGACTGTGCAAGTGTAAAAGTTAATTTAATACCTGATTTGAGCAATTCACTGTATAGATATTTACACCTGCAACAAGTCGTAGTGAACTGGCAAATGAGCTTCTAATGATGGGAGTTCTTTTCTTGGATATTACTTGATTAGAGCAAATGCTGTGTTGAATCAGTTGTAAGTTTTCACATATTACTATATACAACCATATTTCTTTCCTCAGTGCGCAAATATTGAGTTTGGAATGAATAAGACACCGTGTTATTGATATTCATTAATTTAAGATCATATCCATTCCCATCTCTATTAATGATATTACCAATTGGCTGAGTTAATAAACATAGTAACATCAGAATTAAAAAGTATGAGTTATGAGGATAAGTTAATGGAGTCAAGTTTAATATCATAAGAAAATAGAAAGGATCGGGGAGACTTGATGACAATATTCAAGATTATGCTTGGTAGAGAATTAGTAGAAACTAATAAATTTTTTACAAGAGGAATGTACAAGGGATGGAAAGGCAACAAAGGTAGAAATAAATAGATGAAGATGAAATATCAGGGATTCTTTTAGTCATAGAGTGATGGGACTATAGAATAAATTACCAGAATATGAAGAGCTTGGAACAGATGTGAATGATTTTTAAAAAGAATCCTGATGTTTCTACAGCAAGGCAAATGTTTGAGGTCCTTGATATTGTGTAAATATGAGTGTTATGATGTGTGCTTGTACATACAATTTGTATACTTTTTTTCATTCTGAAATAAATGTTCTATAATGGACCAGAACTTTTACCTCTGAAGCCACAGAAAATATTTCCTGTTCAGAAAGAATCTAAGTGATCATTACTCTAATGTATCGAAGCACTTTGGATATTAATGAAATAAAACCATAAAATCAAGGATTCTATAAAACCTAAATATTTTTCTATTCGGAAGTGTAAAATGGAATACGTTTTCTCTATCATAAAATTCAACATTCATACACAAATATGGGAAAAGTTTCTGATTATCCCAAGACGTCAAAAATAACACACCAAATATTACCAAATAACACTTGAAATCTACAATAATATCAATTTATAGTAAAAGCAGGCATGATATGTTCATTGCAAAACAAATGTTGAATGTTTTTACCTTTTTCTCATAAAGGTAAATTAAGTGGCATATAGCTGAGTGGGGCACCATCATCATCGGTCTTTTAGCATCTGTCATTGGATGTAGATCTTCCCCAGGATTTGCCAAACTTCTCTATCATGGGTGTCGGGGAGCCAATATTATCAGAATTTGTCAAGTTCGTTTCACCATCTTGTATTCTGCCAGCTTCAGTAACACATCCATATCATGAGTCGTGATGTCCATCAGTTGTTTGCCATTGTTGCAACATGATCAGCCCATTGCCATTTGAGTTTTCTAATGGAATCTATGATGTCTTGGACTCCTGTTTCCTCCCTGATATTCTGTGCTGCCTTGTGATCTCTCCATGTGAGGTTGACCATGATTCTTTCATGTGCATGCTGCATGGTTCTCAGTTTGCAGGTCTGTCTCTTGGTTAGGTTCCATGTTTCAGTTTCATAAGAAACTATCAGGAGGATGTGTTGGTTGTGGACCCTTCTTTTTTAGGACTAATGAAATCTTCTTCTCCTTGAAGGTTGAGCTTGCTCTGCCAACTGTTTGCCATCTTAAAGTGATTCATTGCTTAATTTCTTCTTCTTATCAGGATTTCCTGTATATAAAAGTTAGATGTTCCTGATTTTACTGTACTTACCAAGGCTTTGAAAACACTAGGATTTAAAGTTTAATAAAGATTTCATCTTTATGAACACAGGTCTGATTAGTCACTCAATACCAGTAATTAGTAAAGGTGAATACAGCTATTGAGTTAGAATAGATTCAGGTGAAAGATTTTATAAGTTTTCAATAATGTAAAATGGGAAGTCATTTCATGATTGAATAATGATGCTGCAAAGATACCTGAATTAGAAAGCGTAAATGAAAACTGTCGATTTAGATTTCTTCAGTCATTAAGTAGTTCTGGCTGGCTGGATATGTATGTGTCATATGCAAAGGTTGTACCAAGTGAGCTGGAGGGCTGAAAATATAAACATTTACTCCTAAATATATCTACAAAAAACTTTTTTTGAAAATCTTCCTCCAATATAGGTCTTCTGTGGAGATTCAATTTACAATGTAAGTTTATGTTAAATTGACCCGTTAGTTTGTGTCTGGCAGTGGGGGACTTGTTTTTCTGAGTACTCATTCTTTTTAGTGATGCCACAAAAGAAGTTTCAATTATTGATCACCTCTTTTTCTAATTTTTTAATTGCTCACCCATCACATGGCATGCTGTCAAAAGATGTTGGTTACATGATTGTTTTTCTGAATGGCTCGTTCTTCTTTGTTAATAATGAAAATAGCAATGGTAGCACAGATTTAACTATAAGCATCATTCCAATTGGTGGATTCTATAAGACAATAATAAAAATATGTTTAAGGATGTATAATACTCAGTTTCACTCTGATACATTGTATACTTATGACTGAATAATGAAATTTTGAATTTCATGTATGCAGTCTGTCTGAAAAGTATACAGCTATTTTGAGTATCTAAAAAAAATGGTTGCATAGCTTTGACGTAACTGCGCAACCAATTAGAGGGGACCTAACTACACATGAGTGAACAGACTCTCTCCAGTGGGGTTAATCAGTCAGCAGTGAGACATCACTGTCTGAGCTTGTGTACTGTGTGACCATTGCATTCACAATGACTGAGCCTGCTCATTCTTCATGCAGGTTTTTTTAATAAAACATTACATCATTCCCTACAGTCCAGGTTTGGCTTCCTATGAGTACGTTCCCAAAGAGATTTCAGACCATGCACAGGATTGAGAAGAGGACTTTGCGGACTGTTTTTCAAAAGTAGAAGGGGCACTGAGATGAGTGTGGGAGGTCATAAGGGTAGAACTTTGAAGAGGACTAAGGTGTCATTAACCTAGATGAGCTATTTTTTTTTTGTTAATATTAAATGGCTGGATACTTTATGGACAGACCTCATAAGACATGGAAATTTTCTTTCCCTTTTCTCTCTTATTTTGCTTCTTGGTTTGCAAATCTCTTTTTTCTCTGAACAAAGCTTATCATCCAGTTTCTCTGCTGAGGTAAATATGCATTATACATACACCAATCAGGTTAGATAATCGATCAGGATCTGTTGTGGCAGAAAAGAAATAAACAAATAAATTCAGATCCAGATATATTATTCCCATTACTTACAGCAACAAAAATAATCTAATCTTGAAAAATATGATTGCAAAAATCTTAACCATCCCCTCCCTTCCAACCCCACCCAAAGAAAATCAGGGAAAAAAGCTGGAAATGGTTTCATTTATTGTATTTTTTTAATATAAAAAAATAGTAAAAAATAGCCAATGACATTTTGTCGTCACGGGGAGGAAATAAAAAAAAAAAGATTGCTGAGATAGAAAAGACTCAAATCCAAGCACCTATTGTAGACGCCTTTTCGGTTTGAGAAAGTTTGTTCTCTTAATCTAAAGATTACACAGAAAATATTGCTTGAATTCTACACCATATTACTTGTGGCTGACAAAGAATCCACAGTCTTCAATTTGTAGACAGTATTGATCTAATGGGAAGAACCAAAGAAGAACTTTAAGACTTCATAACTAGAATGCGGGAAAAAACTTGGATTATACAGAATAGAGATGTGTGCATAGATACTTGTCAACAGTGAAAGTAAACATGAAGCAACAAAATTGAGCTGAATAGATAAAGGTCTGACAGCTTCAAACTTCTTACAAAATGAAAATGGTGGAATCAACAGAAGAAATCTAATCAAAAGATTCCTTCAGCACAGCAGCTGCGATGTAAAAAATGGATACCATTTGGAAAAGCAGAATTATCAGTTTATTAGAAAAGGTGAAAGCATTCCTGTCACTGGTGGCATCATTCTTTTTGAATGGAAACAAAAATTGAACCCAAAAACCAGATACAAAATCAATAATCCAGGCATGTGAATGTCACTGTTTCAGAAAACTGTGATAAATCTCAACTTGCTTCCAAAGAAAAACAACTGTTCTGTGTACAATGACTGTATGATCTGGTTAAACCATTGTCATGAAATACAGCAAAAGATAGTTCAGTTGGAGAAACACGCAGGAAAATGAAGACTCAAGACGTGGTCAGGCATCTTGAAATGACGCTGACGAAAATTATGCCTCCATCTTTCAAAAAATTCTCTTTCATTTAAATGTCAGCCATTTAAAAAAATATATTTCCATAGTTTCAAAAAAATTATCATCAAAAGGATTTTTTTAAAGTTAGAATTCTAGAGAATTGCCACACAAAACTTCATAAAAAATACTTGAAAATTTTTTTTCTATAAGGCAAATAAATACATACAGATGAGATTACAAATCTCAATCCTCCTATTTCATTCATAGATTAATAAGGAGAATTATGGCTAGTCATTCAAGCATTGCCTTCTCTTTTGTATGCAATGGTTTATATATGACTGGGGAAAAAAGATTTCAGTGGCTCAGAATAGCATACATGCAGCTTTTGCTATTAATTTTAATGCTAGAGATTTTCTGTGACATACTTTCAGTCATTTATTTATAGTATACTGACCAACTGCTGAATTCTTCAAATTGAAAAGAAATTAATCCGCTTAGTCTCACCAAACACAAAAATATGGATAGACAAGAGACTTGAGGGGTGTAGAAATAGAAAGAAGTGTAAAAAAAAAGTAAAACACTTGGTTTATGGAGTGCTATAAATATTTTTTGATGATTCAGATATAATTAGGGATGGCTCAGTGGAATGAAAGTATTTTAATCCATGGTTCAGTTCAAAGAGATGTGTCTTGGAAATTTCAACTCAATGATGTCCTGGTAAATTCCAAATCATTATCGGTTGCTCAGGTTCAAGTTTTATGTATTCTTGCACTAACTATTCTATTAGAAACCATCACCAAAATTGTCAACATAGTTTTCTTCTTTTTTTTAAGTTGGTTTGGCTGGCTATGTATGTATGACATGTACAGGCAGCATGGTGTGTGTGTGTGTGGGGGGGCACACACACACACTGAATAGGGGTCCAGTTTACAATTTCCCTTAGCTTATGTTAGTCAACATTCATGTTTTTTTTTTAAAATTCAAACTTTTTGTAATCAAACAAAAGGTGAGAAGTAACTTTTTAAAAAGATTTTCCACCCCCAACACAGCATGCTGCCATAAGACTTTGGTCACATGACATTTTCTATTGAGTGACTAACAAGACCTGTTTTTGTTATCTATTGATCAGTTGACAAAATATCAAAATAAATGACTAAATTTCAGATTGAAAGTTAGGGATAAATCTTTTTTAAAACAATTTGAGACAAAATTTGAAAAAAAACCATTTTATTTTCTTATAAGGTCTTATATTTAGAGCAAAAATTCAATAGACTCATCTGTGCATCATAATCAGTAATTTTTGGTTAATATTTTTGTTGATTCATTTTCATCTAAAATGAAATTTCACTTCTTCACAAATGTATTGATCTTTAAAACTTCATAGAGAACATTTATCTGGCATTTTGGCAAAAATGAAAATCAATGGCAATAAGACAATCTCAAGACAGACAAAGAATTTTATCAACAAAAAGCATGACTTGTAGGGATTCAAAAGATAAAGAATTGTTGTAATGTGCCAGGAAATATTCAAGTTGCAAATTAACTAGGTATAAACAAGTCCATAGATTTAAAGTGCAATTAAGGTTCATAAGAGTATGGCAAGTAGAACCCTCACTGTTAAACCTTAAAAAACCTTTATCTAAGAACCAACAAAGACCCAGATGTTCCAAAGGTCTAGTAAATTAAAAGCACCTAAGATTTAAAGGAAAAAAAATTTCTTCTAGAAGATTCAAATGTCACTTATTTGATATTAACTAGAAATGTGAGGTGGCCCATGGCTGTCAAATTGAAACATAAACTGAGTTTAAACTCAGGTTGTGACTGCTTTTGTCACTATTACATATATGCTCTTGGGAAAGTTATGAACCCAACACTTCCTACATTCTGTCTCATTGTAAATTTTATCGACCATAGTCACGTCACCGACATGCAGTGAACGTAGATATAGAAAAGAATTAGTGAGTGAGTAAATATGGAAATTCATAATCATCAGTCTTTTAGCATTCATTGTTGGATATAGACCTTCCCCAAGATTTTCCAGACTTCTCCATTGTTGGTGTCATGATGCCAGTACTTTCTGAATTTCTCCAATTCGTCATGTTATCTTATATTTTGTCAGCCCCGGTTTTTCATGTGATCTTCGGGGATCCATATCATCAGTCAACCATTCTCGCCAATTGACCAGTCCATTGCCATTTGATATATGGAAATAACTTTCTCTAACTACCCTTCCTATCCAGGCAGTAGTAGCAAAGTGACTGCTATACCCTGACAGTTTAGTTCATGAATAGAAAATATAGAGAAAAAATGTATTCAATGTTTAAAACAGCACAACTCCAGTATATCTTTGATGTACTAGAAATTGATATAGTTAAAATTGATGACAAACATTCCATATGATTGAACTATGAATCCGTATAGATGAAAGCTATACATTAATATTGACTTGACAAAGCTTTATTTAACAACAAAAGATGAAGTAAAAATAAGTACTGACAACGTTAAAGCACATATCAGAACACTAAGAAACCTTTTAGGGCCAAGTAAAGTTCACTTGGGATCTTTTTCTCTTTCTCTCATGTTTAAACAAACATTGAAACTTCTTTCAAAAGGGAAAAAGAGTATTATTTTTTTATCGTCACATTGCTGTAATATTTCCAATGATACTAAAAAAGAAGGATTGAAAATGATAAATCATTGGCTCTCTATCTTGTCAATAAAATTTTATGAGTTTCTCTGATTTTCTTTCAGTCAGAAATAACTTCAAAAGCATACCCTGCACCTTTAGGAAAAATATCAATGAATATGCCTCCAGAATAATTGCTGGTATAGCTCATTCTATTCTAACTAACACTGAATAAATAGGCATTATCATTTTTTCAAAGAAACTCTGAATTCTAAAATTGTCAAGAATTGAATTTTATGAGCAAACTTCATAGACATTAGGCAGAGAAACTGGTAAGTGAGTTGAAATATTACTGAAGAGTGAGAGAGGGAGAGTAGCAAACCACGATACTAAATGACCTGTCTCTCAAACTTTAAAAGCAATAATGAATGGAGCATCTATTTTTGATTAGTATTTTCTTTCATCCTATTTAGAAACTATCAACAAAAACTGTCAACATAGGTTTCTTCAGTTTTGATGTTGGTTTGGCTGAAAAATTTAACCAGGATTGCTGGGGTTAAAGGGAAATACGTTTGAATCTCTCTGAGAGCTTATACTTTATTTCTGGTCCATGACATTGACTCACTGTTGCGCATTGAGTGAAGTTGCAATAAAAAGCAACTAAGAAAATAAAGACTTGACATCTCAGTCAATAATTGATTAACTTTAGCATCAAAATTTGAAGTCTTTAAGAAATTCCTTTAAAAGAATGAATATGGTCTGAATAATTGCTATTCATTTCCACTTGAAAATCTCTGAAATAGAATAAAAAACATCTAGAAATATCTAGATTCTGGAGAATCTAAATGTTATTGATAGATTCATGAGAATCAGGCCCCCAAAAGGTGAAAAAACCTTTTCTCTACAAATCAAACAAATAATTTTTAGAAGCTGTCTAATGGAGTACTGATGACAATTCTCAACTCTGTAGACAAAACAGTATGGCCATGAGTGCTGGAACACACAAACAAACACATGCACATATAAAAAAGGATAGAACTCTTTGCCATCTTTGGTGGCTACAGTTGTTCAATAGTATTGCTCATGCTGAATGATATCTAGGGAGGAATATTGAATTATCTGATTGATGATATTGCCTCTGACAAAATCAGATGATTGTTGCCTGTGAAAGTCTACAATGTATTCAAGTCACTTTCAATATCTTGATACCGAATGGTATTTATTATCCTAATGATAGGCTATATGATTTGAAATTTTATAGGTATGGTTAGTCATTCAATAGAAACTGTCATCTTTTGGCACCATGCAGTGACGGCAAAGATCAATTGAAAAAAATGGAAAAAGGGGTAATCAACGAATGAGTTACTCCACTCACTTTTTGTTGGGCAGTGATTACTGGAAAAGTCTGAATTTTCAAAAACACAGCCAGACACGAACTAAGGGACCTAATCGCAATACACATACATTATAGACTGATCCTGCTGCCAAAAACCTATTTTTGGTGTGAATTTAAATAAAATATAAACATAATTAAGAGTAAGTGTTCAAATTTTCAGTCTTCTTGGTTCCAGTGGTTGATACATACATAGTCTTATAGTTAGACCAACTTTATAACTGAAAAACTTTTGATGTTGACAGTTTTAGTGGGCTGTTTCTAATTTGCCGCATCATTTCATTCTCATACTCAAAGAGAATAAAATCATAAAATATGTTCTTATGTAGACTCTGATCTTAAAGCCTAATTAGTGAAGCACTATTATAGTCTGATTGGCTTCCAAGGATGAAGGATGTGAGTTCAAATCTCACTGGAATCTTATTCTCTATTTCTGATCCTTACTTAACAATGATAAAATAAATTTATAGAAAAGGAACCATAATGACAAAAAATAAGACAAAAGAAAAAAATCATCACAAAATAATTGAGAATTCTTTATCTTTAGAATTTTACATCTTATTATTTCTAGGTGTGGATAAAAAAAAAGAGCAAAAATTAAAAACAACTAGAAAGCACTCAGAGTGCATAACTCTGCCAATGGCATTGTCACGGGAAGTAATTGCACATGGATCCAACCAAAAATTCAATCAGTTCCTCTATAAGCCACCCATGCACAAAATATTATTGGAATTCATTGAGAAATTCTGGGCATAGTGTGTAGACAAACATAAAATTTGGTGATATTATGTGGTTTGGACACATAACTACAACGGAGCGAAGGTAATTGCACATGCATCCACTTCAAAACGTTATCATTTCACCCATAGCCTTTTTGTTTGCCCTTCCACAAAATGTCATTGAAATCTATTGATAATTTTTTGAGATATTGAGTGGACAGTTATGAACGTATATGTTATTATGATTAAAAAGAAAACGGGAAAATATATGTCAATCAGGAAAAAATTTCTGGATCCACCCCAAATTTTTCCATGTCTTTTTTAAACATTAAATAATGACATAGGAGAGGTAAACATGTATGGATTTGCTCTAAAACTTGAGCAATTTTATTCATAGCTTATAACTCACCATTCCCCAAAATATCAGTGATATTCATAGAGAAATTTTATAGATATTTTGTGAGGAAGGAAAAAAACTGAAATATTATGTGAATTTTACGTATAACTAACCAAGCATAAATCTACTCCAAAATTCAAGCAGTCTTACTGTTGCCTATTGTCTACTCTTCCACTGAATTACATGGAAATTTATGGAGAACTTTTTTAGATATTATATTGTGAGTCATAAGTGTACCCATAAATGTAATTGGAAAGAAAAAAACGAAAAAACATTCCTGGATTAGTAAAGAAATCATGGAGTCACCCTTAAATTTTACCACCTCTCTCTTACTTCATTGCCCATCCTTCTGCAAAATTTCATTGAAATTCATTTACTGCTTCCAAAGATATCATGGACAGACAAATGAATAAAGAAACAATCCAACAAACTTTACAACAATGATAGTAAAAACACACACGTGCATATATATATATATATATATATATATATATATATATATATACATGTTATGTTGCGCTTCATTTTTAAAACTTCATTTTGTAGGACTTTAGGCTATTTATATACTGGCCACACCTACTCAGGACCTGAAAAGTCGTGGAAAATCCTCCTGAATCTCCCTCTGTGGAGCCAAGCCATCATACACATGAATGCATGTATGTATGTTACAAATAGATGCAAATATTTCTTTTGGAGTAATGGATTAAAAACAAATTTTATTTGAGATAACAGAAAAAAACAAATTCCTAATGGAAAATATTTTCAAATACAATGAAATGTGATCAAGAACAAATTAGACACTATGCAACATTAAAAGAATTTATCCATTTTTTTAATATAATGGGTTAGTATTCTCAAAAGGAAGTCATGATGATGATATTTGCATTTTTGGAAATTATAGATTTGAGAGTTAACTATGGAAAAACTTTTTCAAGATTTTTTGATATTGAACAGATAACAAAATTTACGGTATCATCCATAAATGAGTACACTCCAACTACTTTTTAAAAACAGAAAGTTCATTCTCCTCTGAACTAAAGATATTTATTATTTCTTGTTGAACATTGCACTGTCAAAACAGATATCATCAGGTATTATATGTATCCATACTGTACCACATTGAAACTCTGTTGTCAAAAAATGAAAACACTACTATAGAAAAGTTTATTTAAAATCATTACTTAGTGTATCTGCCTTTATTTTCTTTTACAGTCCATAACATCCATTGTGCTTTAGTCAAATAATTTTCACTGGAAATGAAAAAAAACAAACTCCTATTCTTGATTTAGAAGAAAATTAACTTTTCATTAAGAAGTGAAATGGGTTGTGTTCATTTATAGGAGACACTGTATGAAAAAAATGTTTATACAAATATTTGATGAAAATTGGCGCTAATGTGGCATAGTACCAGTCTACAGACAACATGATCTAAAGTTTCAGCTCTGATGTCTTACTGTCCTGGGATAAAATGTTTTTGAATAAATGTGATGGAATCTTGTCTGAATTTTGTTAGGTGGTACTTTAGTGATTATATATGATATGGTTGGACTATTTTCCTTTACTATGTGTTTGTTTTTTCACAATGTTTTGGCTGTGTACCCTCTGGCCTTTTTTGGGTATTGTTGCTTCTAGAGTGTAGAATCACCACAAGAATCAACACCAAAAACAGGCATAATAAGATGCCTACAACACTGGCAAAACAAATATGCAGTGACCTGGATACATACCTACGGGAAATGTTTAGTATAAAAAACTGTCTCCTGAGAAACAATCACCCGGTGGATATGATTATAAGAAAACCAAACACAAACAACTGTATGGTACAACAAAACCAAAACCCATCTCCACAGTCATTCTCCCACACATTAAAGGTTTTCCAAGAAACATAAAATATTATGCCATCAGCACATCTGATCAATTTTCCAAAGTGGGACCACCGTATGCTCAAACCTCTCCAAAGTAAAACCATCCACCAAAATAGATATGACCAGAAACTGCATATATTCCATTCTGTGTTGCTGTAGATATTATAAAGGTGAAACATGACAGCCTATGAAAATAAGAATTGAAGAGCATGGGAAAACCATGACATATACAAATCTGGCATGGTAGACCAGGGAGCAGGGTGGGCACAAAAATTCACAAATTATTGATAAGGAAAACAATTGGCTGATATAACGACTGGAAATAGTGGCACACATACTTTTTCTAGTCAAACCAATGAGCTGACTGATTGATATTAATAGCATTTAGGAGCCTTTCATCATAGGAGACCTCTAAAAAAAGCAATAACTGATTACCCAATGCAAGAGAAGATACTCTGAACTACCCCAATGACAACGCGAATATACAAAAAAAAGGGAAGCATGCAGAGTCCAGTCCAACTGAGCATGCACACTGAGTTGTGATTCCACACTCGCGAACCAACATCATCCAACGAAGGCCAGAGGGTACATGGCTGAAACATGGAAAAATGAAAATGTCAAAGAAAATAATCAGACCATATCATTCAAAATGTGATAGACTAAAATCTAAATAAGTCAATGATGCTAACATACATGTACAGAGGAGGCTCTCTATTATAATCACTGTGTTATCAAGTGGTTATTGTTATCAAAACTGTTCAGTCCTGATCACTGTAAAATGAATTAATTTAAATAGAAAAGAAGTTTTTGAATTTCATATTTTTTTCCATAATTATACCAACTCTTTCTCTGTGGTTGGCTTCTGTCAAATCAGGAGGAACACATTTTTCAAGTTCAGGCACCATTCCAAGTTGTTGCAGATTAAGTGTTGAGTGGGTTGAATTCAGTTTTTTAGTTTTATCTTTAACAGTAACAGCATTATTTCAAGTTCAGACCTAAACTGGTCATGATTTAACTCAACAGGACAACCAGTTTGTGGTGATCCCCTCAAGCCTGAAGTCATCTTTTGAAAACCTTTCAAACCATCTTCAGTCATTTGAAGAAGCTATTCCATAAACATCATGAATATTGAAGGTTTCAGCATTACTATCTTTTCTTAATTCAGAGAGCAATGCAATGCATGTCTAATGTGCTCTCTAGACAATTCCATTGTTTGGAAGATCAAATTAGTTACTAACTTAGTTGAATCTTCCTCCTCCTCCTCCTCCTCTTCTTCTTAGTGTCCATTGTTGGACATAGAGCCTCTGCAAGATTTGTCAGATCTCTCTATCATGGGTATCACGGAACTAGTACTTTCTGAATTTATCTAACTTATCATGCCATCTTACTTTCTGTCCACCACAATTTCACTCTAGGGATCCACGTTGCGAGTCCAGTGGTTGTCTGCCATTCTTGCATCATGTTCAGCCCATTTGAGTTTTCTGACTGTTTCTATGATATCTCGGACTATTGTCTTTTTCTCTAATATACTGTGCAGTCATTATTTTTCCATGTGAAGTTCTGCATGATTCTCTCATGTGCATATTGCATGGTTCTCAGAGGGTTAATTTTTTGGTTATGTTCCATGTTTCAGCTCTATAGGTGATTATCAGTAGGATACATTAGTTGTCATTTAAACTATAAAAACATATACTAGACTGTTTTATAATCATTTTAGCTTTATAGAATGGCAAAAATATAATTCAATCTATTGCTATCAGATTTTGGACATTACTTATAGGATGACCTGATATGTATACGCATATGTATGTATAAAGGAGTGTTCTAATATATTGACAACACAAATTCATGCCACAGTACCATATTAATCTCTACATATATTTCTTCTGTGGACAATATCAGCAATGAAAACAAAACATATCTCAAAGAAACAAAAGAGTGAAAATATCATTAAGTCTATCGCTATTAGATTTCAGTTATTACTTATGGCATGACCTGATATATGAAAAACACGATAAGAAGGGATTATTTATTGCTTGATCTCTGCAGGATATGAATATCTGGAGATCTATATGTTTCTTTTTGTAGAAATTTCACTCTGATACATAGCTCTCAAGGGCCATAAAAGTCATTATTTCACAGTAACAAATCATTCAATAAACTAGTTCCTCTCTACCTGCATACGTATATATATATATGTATACATATAAGAAATAAATATACATTTTCATAGCTGGGCTGATCTGGATTTGATTAAAGTGACATAGATCAAGATACAGGTACATGTTAATCCATACTTTTATCTGACTATTACACACAGCTCTTTTTATGTAAGCACTCCCAATAACTGTCTATAGGTTCTTGGTATTAACTATGGATGTCTAAAAATGCTTGGACCCTCCCTTCTAAGTTGAATGCAAAGTGCTCTCCAAAGACGACTTACCCAAAGCTCTGCAATGATTGGCAATGATCGGACAAAAACGCATGTAAGGTATTTGTTAAGATTAGCTTAGATACCAGACCAAAATAGTGAAACATCTAGTAAGGATCAAATTCCTGAGAGAATTCATAGAAAGAACTGGAATTGATCTTTCACAAGATAATACACTATTAAGCTGAAAACTGGTGTAAGGACATTGAAAATAATTCAATGACTGAATAATCTATGAATTTAATTAAATATAGGGTCTTGTCAAAAAAAGCTTGGAATTTTTGCATCAACCAAATGCTTTAAACAAATATTTACAACCTACAAGTGTTTTTGCATGAATGAAGTAATCAATATCATTCATATAAATTAAACATTATTGAGAGAAAACTTCATATCAAAATTCTGCTAATAACTATATGTTTGGCTATGGACATGACTCCAAACTCTCAATATATATATATATATATATATATATATATATATATATATATATATATATATTATGATAGTAATAACTGACCATATGGAAATGAAGAGATTGAGACTTGTTTTAATATATCTCAACAGTTTTTAATTAAAAACTCCAATGCTTTTTACCAGTATTATCAGGCTTCTTCAGGGAGAAATGGAATACAAAAATTTTTCATATTGTTAATAATCATTATCATATATATATATATATATATATATATATATACATATATATATACAACTAAGAAAAATGCATACCTGTAAAATGTGTGAATATAATTGTAAAAAGCTGAAAAAACACTGAACAAGAATATCTTAACATTAAATAGACAAAAAAATATTAATGCAGTGGCAAAATCGAACAATCTTATTTTGCAAAATGTAATTTTTCCAATGCATTAATATACTTCCATCTATTTTATGTTGAAATTTTCTGAAAATAGACGAAAAGATTATTGCACGAACATAAAATAAACAGTAAATCAAGCTGCCAGAATCATCTGCCACAAGTCTATACAAAATGACATAGATTTTTGAAAAAATCTACAAAAGCTACGATAAAATTAATGCTGTTGTTTTTTTTATAAAAACTAGAGTGGCCAGATTATTTCTAATAAAATCAAACGAATTGGTTAAAACCAGACATAAAAAAAAGCATATATATATATATATATATATATATATATATATATATATATATATATATATATATATATATATATGTATATATATATATATGTATATATATATATATATATATATATATATATATATATATAGTGTGTGTGTGAAGGATGTATGGCCGTGATTTTCAAAACATTGTTTGGAAAAGCAAGATTAGATCTTTTTAAAATTAAAAGAAGATGCTTCGAAAACTTCAAATCCAATATTTATATCATTTGAAGAAAATGCTACAAAAAAAAAGAAATTAGAGAATTCATAAAAAAATTCCTGATGATGGTGAAAGAAAAATAATTAAGCCATACCTCCACATGGTAATCCTAGCATGGGGAAATAAACCTAAGATATATAAGTAAGAATAAAAAACTCCCACAGAAAACGCACACCAACAACCACTTATTGATAATGTGAACACCAACACCATACCCCCTGGCTTGTAATTTATGACCATCAGCAAAAATACACAAACTACAAATCAAATGATATAAAGAGGAAATCATCCCACCTGAAATGGGAGACATATCCCCTAAAGATGTTCCAAACAGGAATCTAAAGTATAAACTAACCATTCACCTGAAGAATCCAAGACAGTGCAGTAAAATAAATGTGTTTGTGTAGTGAATCTCTATTTGACTATATTTCTAGCTCTATTCTAAATCAACTTAATAATTAAGGTTGAATGTATCAAGCACTCTATGGAATAAACCTATCATACATTGAATACTATATTATATTATATCATATTGCATACCTGATTTGTACTGTGTGGTATATATATATATATATATATATATATATATATATATATATATATATATATATATAACACATCCTCATATGGATTAAAGAGATCTTATTTTCATTTAATGAAATAAACTAACTTTTCATGCTCTCCTATACATCTGAAAATATTGATCCAAACATGTTGAAAACAACAAAAATTGATGACATGAAATTCAAATTATTCAATAATTTGTCCTTGCATTAAAAAAAATTGTGAATATATTTTTAGAAACAACAATATTCTCTATCATGAAAATGATAAATGCATTACAACATTTTTAACCTCTGAGAAAAATAAAATCAGGCGAATATGAGATTGTATTGATTTAGGAAAAATATTTTTAATCTATGCTTAAAGGGGCTAAAGGATTTTGTAGCAAGAGAAGTACCAATAGTTGTTTGGTGAAGCAGATTTTTGCTTACGTTCTTTTCGAGCAATGCATTAAATTTGTTTTTGTAAAGGAACAATTTTTCTTTTTTTAAAGATCTACATTGTTTTCTTTTCATTCATGCAAATACATTCCATCTTGCTAGGCCTGTCAAAGCTTCACCAGAGCCCTATTAACTATGTTTCAGGAGTATGTTTTCTACTCAGTTCATTAGCAGCCCCTCATGATGCTGGACAAGAAGTTGAATTTTCCTGGTTTTTGTTCAGAGTCGTCCATCTTCTAGACTGGTTGTCAACCAAGGTCAAAAAGGCCCAATCTATTCAAACATAGCTAGGAAGGGAAGAGATTGATTGATAGCTTTCCCAAGGGTATCTTAACCGTTGTTTTTAACTTGGTTCACTGATTTAATTTTCTGTGCCACGAAGCAGTCGGTCAACTGTGTCTCCATGAGAGGTTAGACATAATTTGAAAATGGTAATGGCTAATTGGATCACATTTTGGTCAGTTTAACTAAATCGAAATTCAGAACAATAGCAGTCTAATTTTATTTGGAAGCTATTTTAGAACTCATTGAAAACAAATAGTTTGGGTTACTCATTTAATAGAAACAGTCAAGTGACAATGGGTGAGTGATTCAAAAATTTGAAAAAGTACGGATCAATAAATGAGTTACACCTCTCACCTTCTGTTGAGAAGTGAACAATTAAAAAATTTTAAAAAAACCAAACAGTCTGAATGCTGCCTGACGTAATTGAATAGATCAAATTAGCATGAAATTACATTACAAATTGACCCACACTTGAAACCTATTGGTGATAAAGAGTAAATGTTGAAATTTTATGTTGATGCGGCCTGTATATGATATATATATATATATATATATATATATATATATATATATATATATATATATATATAATATATATATATATATATATAAATATACATATATATATACATATGTATATTATTGTATCATCCACAGACAGCTGTTTCGTTGTATTACAACTCTTCAGTGTGGCTATAGACTATCCATTATCCCATCCAATACCACGAGGCAGGATCAAAACCTTAGCTTCAAACCCGGAGGCTGGTTTCCTCCCTCTACTCCACGGAACTAGGCGGTCAGTGAGGTTGAATTTAAGCAATATATTTATTTTTTGTATATATATTCCTCATCCACCTGAGTGCTCCATTCCATGTTGGAAGAGCATCGCATAAGCTAACAATGAACGAGTTACCTCACATAGAGAGTGCATATATATACACATATATATATATGTATATATTGCCAGCAAGCCAAAACCAACTTCGAAATCTGAAGACACAAACATATGTTAACAATTTTGGTTAATGGTTTCTAACATATGTTTAATTTCTATGTAAATTCTTGAAATACTAATTGATAAAAATCAATACAAGAACAGAAATGGAGTGTAGCTTTTTAAGTACACTGCATTTCAGTTCTTGTTTTCCTAATAAAATAAAACTGACTTTTCAATGATTCATTTGATGCTGACTGAGAACGTAAAATTATTTGAGTAATCAATTACATCATTCTGAATGAAATCACTTAAAAACATTGCTGACTCTTACGGCATAAAATGTTACTGAGTAAATTTAAAAAAGAAAAAATAGTTTATTTGAACTTTGTTTCGGTCTTTGAGCTAAAAACTAAAACAAGGTTTGTCAACTTCCAAAGAATTTTTGTGGATGTTATTGGATTTTAATAGGTATTGTTAATCCTGGATTTTAGATCCAATCGGTCCTTCATTCAGCACGAGTGTTTCTATTATAGAATGTGATAACAAGGTTAGAGTGATGTAACAGTCACTGGCACGGAAAAATGGAATTCAAATTCTAGCTGATGCACTTGGGAAAGGCATGAATCCATTTTGTTCCCCCCACTTATGAGCAAAATAATAGGGCAGGCTGAGGTCTCTAGCTTTGGTTGGCAACTAGTCTAGGAGAAGGACAACTCTGAATGAAAAAACAAAAACAAAAAAAACAACAACAAAAAAAAAAAAACAGGAGTGGATCCACACCTCTCCTCAGCTATGTGTAGAAATACAAAAAAAGCAGGGTGGTATTGTTATAGCAATATTGAATTCTCTTTCTTTTCACATAGAAGAAACTTGCATGAAGAACATCAGCAAATGATCGAATTTTTCTTCATGCTCATCAAAAAAAAGTACCCCCAGAATCTGGATAGAGAATGGTTCAGAAGTTACCCATATTTCCTTATTTTTAATAAATTATTTCATCTAATTGATATTCTATCCTTTTTCAAGTGAGTCTTACTTCTGGTAGATTTACTTTTGAAATAATGAAGACACTAATCTGTTGTGATGTTACTTCACTCTGAAGCTTTGCACAGTTTTAGCTGCTGGTATGCAGCAGGTGTTCTGGATTGCTTGTTATGGATTCAAACACACTGCAGATTCAAAACAAAGAACATATCAAAGACACAAAAAGTTCAATGTTTTTGTATATCCCTTTAAAAAGGAAGAAGATTGTATGGAAAACACAATTGGAAAAGTTTGGTGAAATAACCAGCTGAAAGCTTCCAAAAGCAACTAAAAATTGATACACTTGTTAAAATTTACCATCAAGTTACATCATAAAACTCCTCCTTTAAAAACATTTGACAATATCGATCATAGAAACTAGAATCAACTTGACAGCCAAAGTCAGACTTGAGTACATCCGGGATCATCAGAATTAATATTTTGGTCATAAAATCAAGTGAGATTACATGAGATAATAGCAACTGTCAGTTTCCTTTGTGAGATCGGTAAGTGTTAAAATTGGTTTTCTAAATTTAAAAAGATTGGCACTTGGAGGGACATATAAGCCTAACACCTACACGTAACCAGGGATGCAACAGACTTGCAATTAGTTCGAAGCAAATGCCATTTGTGGATACCGTAAAACATGTTGGTTGAAAAAACATAGCAGCCCTCAACATTTATTATTTTGGGCAACAGTTCTCAGTAGGGATAGGAAAAGGGCAAAATGCACAAATAGTGAAAAAAAAGAGAGAGAACACACGAGAGAGAAGCCACTTGGTTGTCACTTGGAGTTTTCAGTCCCTATTATGAGGAATGGGGAGAGTCTCTTCTTAGTGCATCTTACTGGCTCAATGTCCAAACAACAACTGTTTTTCTAGGAATATTTTAAAATCACTCCCACAAAAGCTATGCTTTCATTGGCTACAGGGTCTGTGATATCCTTTTCTGTCATCTATATACCTACTTTCTCCTGCAAGAAAGTCTTTAAATCTATTTTCAAGAGTGAATACTTGAAAAATGCCGGAATACAAAAATCCAAATAAGACCTCAATGATCATAACAACATTTGATCTTTTTGAGGCTTTGTTGGGAGAGTTTGAGATACCTTCATGCAGGAAGGCAGTGTCCGCATTCAGCCTAGTGATAATTAAACAAAGTGATAGAATATTTAGTTGTAGTATGTGAGGTTAAAATCACCGTAATGATTCAGTAATGTGAAGCACAAAATATTTCATAGAAACTGTTACAATAAACTAATGGAAATCACAATTGCTGTAGAACAATATGATCAATATAAACAATATGTTCATATACTTTTGCCAAACACAATTACTTTTTGGCATAATACCATGGTCAGCATCATAATATTGATGAAACTAATATTGAAAGTGGGACTTGTTTGATTAAACACCAACAAAATAATACTTCACAATGAAGAATGACACAGTGTTTATACAAGCCACCCCAAGAATAAAGTAGTACCTTAACATTTTGTTTACAAGACTGACCAATTTTAGTTTTCTTAGGCCATAACAAAGGTCAGATTTGATCAAAATTTATGAGGTAGGATCAATAAGTCTGCTGCCTGTCACTCATTTATTAGCAGAATTCCAATCTGGAGTTTTCACCGTATAATGCTTAATCCATGTGATTCATATTCACTACTGGATTATTATCTTATTTGAAATGATCTCCGGTCATTACATGGTTAATATATCATTTAGACAATGTGAATAGAATAAGCAATTAAAGAAAATAGGGCTTCTGCAGGAATTAAACCTGCAACTGATAGGGTAGCAGCCTTGAAATAATATTGCTCTTACCATTGAGCTATATAGTCACAGCTAATGCAAAGGCCCATATATATATATATATATATATATATATATATATATATATATATATATATATATAATGTGTACTTTAGAGAGTGAGACAGACTCGGGAGTGAAGTTTTTGGTGGTAAGGTTTATTAATCCTTATATGTCAATAGTCCATACATGTTTCGGGATTTCTCCCATCATCAGTGGTGCGTGTTGTGTGAGTGTGAATATATATATATATACAAGCGCATTAACAAAGAAGGAGATTATATTGAAAAACAATTATTTTTTATGCAAATGGTACGTTTTTTTCATCATAAGATGAAATCTATTGATTGATATTTTATTTATTGATATACCTATGTACATTTACATTTTGATATAAATAGAAATTTAGGATCACAAATTAACTGTGCCCAAAACTAACCTAGATAATTTCTTTTAGTGCAAGCTTTTTTATCCTTTACATAATTTTAATCTGAAATTCAGACTTGCAAAATGTTGAAATGAAAATCAAGCAGATTTCATCATCAGGCAGTAACAATCTCTTCTCCATGTCATTACCAGTAATGGTGAATATTTTCATAGCATATAGCTTGTCATTGTTGTGGATGTTCTTCTCAGATAAATAAACATTGTAGTCTATGATTCGACCGCCTGTTTATGTAATCTGGGATATTATGGGTTGGATAAGGCAGACTCTGATGGCAGGTAGAAAAATGGAACAATAATCACAGTTGTAACCAACCATTGATTGTATTTGAGCCCATTATATAGAGGTAACATTTTGGGTTTTCTTATCATTGCGCACTGACTCAACAGTAATCCATCACTCCCTCCATTAGCTGAATTTATTTAGAAATCAAACACTGAATTTATCTTGTTGAGCATGTTTTGGTATTCCATTTGTATCTTGTGTATGGAAACCGGAGAAAAAGGATTGTTCTTAGTTAGATATATATATATATAAATATATATACATATATATATATATATATATATATATATATAGTGTAGAAAACTTTATAGCTTCAAACACTAAACGCATTAAAATTTTTCAAAAATATTTCTGTGTCACTTCAGTCACCTATTTCCTTCAGTGTTTATCATGTAACAGTTTCAGGGATTTTAAAAACAATTATATATATATAATTTTTAGTGTGCAAACCAATGCATCCTCCCAATAGTACCTTGTGGAGCTGAAACATGGAACCTAACCAAGAGACAGATCCGTAAATTGAGAACCATGCAACGTGCACATGAAAGAATTATGCTGTCCATCATTTGGAGAGACCACAAGACTGCACAGTACATCCGAGAAAAGACAAGAGTCAGGGATATCATAGAATCCATTTAAAGTCTCAAATGGTGGCGGGCTGACCATGTTGCAAGAATGATAGACAACCAATGGACATCATGACTCACGACATGGATCCTCAAGATCACATGCACAAATGAAGCCGGCAGAGTATTAGATGTAGAGATGAGCTAGACAAATTCAGAAAGTACTGGCTCCGCGACACCCATTATAGAGAAATGTGGCAAATCCTGGGGAAGGTCCATGTCCAATGACGGACATTAAAAGACTGATGATGATGATGATATATATATGTGTGTATGTGTGTGTGTGTGTGAATTATAAATTGCTTTATATTATACAGAAACTTATTTGAGATGTTTTCCTATAATTACACGGTTAATGTATCACTCTCCCTAATATGTACATAGAATAAACAATTAAAGGAAATGGGGATGCTGCAGGAATCAAACCTGCCACCAACATGATAGCCACTTCAATGCTCTTAACATTTAACTAAACAGCCTCCGGTAATGCAAAATATGTCCATTTCTTAATACATACATATATGTATATGTATACATAATACATATGGTACAGATCAGGCTAGCAGTATAGCATAATATAATGATATATTAATATAAGCTATGAGCTAGTTTGTGTAGTGAATCCACATTCTACTATATATATATATATATATATATATATATATACATAGATATTAGGTTGTTTGGAAAATATTGATTTTTTTTGTTGTTAATAGTTATAGTTGAGTTCATGTGGAACCTACTCAACGTAACTTTTCACTTTACCAATTAGCTTTGGGTCGATATTGTCATACTGCCAACACCCAGTATCTGGGATATTTCTCGGACAGTGTTGGTTTTGTTTGACTAACATCTTCAGTTGTTCATTTCCAATTACACAGAGACGTTTCCACCACAACCTTTTCAAACAATTGCTGCACTACACTACTGGAGGTAGTTCCTTCACCTCCTATGCTAGATTAATATGAGAAGCTGTTTGAGACACATTGTAATAAGTTTATACTTATGCAAAAGGATAATACACAACTCTTGTTTTTTCCATCTTCAAATGTAAAGGTCAACACCATCCACAGACATTGTTGAAAAGAGAAAATTTCATTCATATATACATATATATATATATATATATATATATATATATATATATATATATATATATATATATATACAATATACTATGGTAATGTTGTAGGACACACCTAAAAGTTGGTATCTACAATTGGCCATTATTTTTCAAAAAACCTTATGTATATAATATATTTCTATATTCAGTCATGTAATATATTTGATACAAAAGACAATAATTTAGGTATTAGCAAGTTCATGAAATTCATGTAGTGTTGAGAGAGTTGAGCTTAAAATTTCTCATCAAAAAATATTCTGATAATGATATGTTGACAAAATATAATATTCAGAGTTTATAAGTGAACTACATGTGTTTAAAAGAAGAAGGAGCAAAACTCTCAATGATTACCATCTACGATTATGACCACAAAAAACTAGCAAACAGTAAAATTATCGCACAGAATTATATAACTGTAGAAATGGTCATGCACTAGTCAGCACAACCTTAATACAAGAGATTGAACAGCAGACCTTGTTGTCCCAATTCTGGGCTGTCAGCTTTTTTCTTGCATCTGAGAGTATACATATGAATGAACAACTATGAGTCAAACTTTTTTCATAAAATTTCTTGCAATAACTCTTATGAAAATTGTAGGGGAAATATTCGACAATGTTATACAACAGTGCATGTAGTGTTTGTGTGCAGAGCGCATCTTAGTATGGGGATAGCTTTTCCCTTGCTCTCCCTCAGAAAACTCGTATGGCCAATTTGACCTTAATATGCACTCATATGTTCTGTATGATGTTAAGATATTTCATAAGGTCGAAAGGGCTTGGCTCATTTTTTACTTTCAGGCATGTAGGAAGTAAGTGGTCGATATAATCAAAGAGAAATAGAGTGCAATTCATTCAAGTGCATGCGGTCAATAGCTGATGGTTAGGATCATAAGGAAAAAAAGATTGATGGCAGAAAGAGATTAGAGGTTCCAGCCTTAATTTCATAACTGACTTTTGTTTGAAAAAATTATGGAACTTTCTAATGACTGCACATGAATCATTGCTCTTACTTCTGATGAAAAAGGACTTGAAAGTTGCCATTCTGCATACAGAGGGAATAACAAGTATTCGTACAGTATGAAAAATTGAATGTTCCATCCATTTTATTTCTTCCTATGCGCCCAGTTCAGATTACACTACAACTAAGATACAATGGAGGCAATGATTCTTACAAAATATGAAGTAAATATGTTAAATATTGAAGGAATTATGTAACAATATTTGAAAAACACACAAACAAAAAGTATTCATACGGTTGATAAAAATAGTTATAAATTGAGTTGATATTTGAATATAATTTATTTTCTATCTTCATTGAACCATTTGATACTCTCATTTATGCAACTTTCTCGGTTGATACTTTTGGCAACTACAATATTGCATGGTTGAGATAGTCGAGCCTTGTCTTTGAAGCATCATATTATCTATACAGCAATTGTCTTAAACTTGTTCAACCATATCAAAGAGGGAGAAATTCAGAATCAATTCGAGGCAATTAATTGGAAATGAGTACAAGGTGATAAAGTTTCCAAGGTGTTGAGTGTCACAAAATCAATAGTACTGTCTCATAATGATGAAATTCAAAATGGCTGGTGACATTAAAAGTCTTCTATCAGTTGGTTGTCTTTGTAAAGTTTTACCAAGATTCACGTACAAGATAATCAGGGATATCAGTAAAGATCCACAGATGACAAGGGAAGATGCAACTAATAATTCAAAGTCATATGGTGTGGATGTTAGAGTACAGCAAAGGATGTATTGCATTGTATGGAACTGAAAGGCCATAGACCAAAGAAGACATCTTTATTGTGCCCAATGCACTTGGAAGCTTGGTTAAATTTGGCTGAAGAGCATTTGAACAAAGATAAAACATTTAGGGATAAGGGCCTTTGGTTTGATGAGATGAAGCTGGAACTTTCCAGTTATTCAAACAAGCAAATGGTATTGCAGAAAAAGAACAAAAATTGTCTGCTGAAAGATACCATCTGGACAGTGAATCATAGAAAAAGATCCATTATGCTATGGAGTTACTTAAGTACAAATGGTGTCAGTCAGTGTCTATGGGTTGAAAGAACCATGAAAAAAAAAAACTATCTGGATATTCTCAAGGATAATCTGAAAAGTTTGTCTCAAAATCTCCACATGAAAAGAAATTGGATATTCCAACAAGACAATGATCCCAAAGCATAAGTCAAAAGCTGGTGATTGATTGGTTGGAAAAGTAAAAAGTTCAATGCTTTGCATTTGCATTTGCAATCAGTTGATCTAAATCCCGATGAAAATCTGTGGTGTAAATCAAAAATGAATGTTGGGACGAGAAATCCCAAGTCATTAAAGTGTATTAGGGTTAGGGTTGAATTTAAAAATATATGTTTTGGTGATTTTTCTCCTATTATTACATACATTTTTATTTGTGCAATTATGATGATCGGTGATGGGAAAATACAAATATAACTATTGAATCATTGTTGCCCCACAAATGGCTGACTAATCAGGCAAATGGACTACAGATTCTTCTCTCTTTGAGTGTCAGTGTGTGTGTGCATGTATGTCTCTTGGAACTCTTGGTCACATTCTTGAGGTCATAACCTTCAAAATTTGCATGAGTACTACCCAGGGTATCATCTAAAAACATTTTATTTTTTTTAAAAAGTGACCAACAATGCCCAAATCTTGCGCTGGGTTTTTTCTCAGATAGTTTTAGATCTTTTTTTTAATTTTTTTTTTTTCAATTCATTTTAGATAAAAGATCTGTCTTCTAAAGATGATTTTTCCAAGATGATATTCTAGATAATTCTGGGACATGCACAGGCTACAGTGATTCATTTATGCTATGAACAGGTATTTGTAATTTTTCTTTTTGCATGAGCTGCTTGCATAATTCCAAATGATTCCAGTGGTTGGTATCCAAACTCAGGTTAAACCAAGATTTGAAATTACGATTTTCAAGGCATATAGATCTCTTTCCATTTGATTGGTCTTTCTGACTTTCTTCCTTCTTGTGCCAAGTTTAGTAAATATCAATCAATATCATTATTTTTATTTACAGTCATTATCAATATTAATTTGATGCTAAAATTTAATCAAGATTTGTATGATCGATATTTTTTTAATAATAAATACACAAATAACAGGTCTGGTTAGTCATTCAATAAAAACCATTTGACCAATGTCTTGCTATGCTATTTTGGGGGTGATCTACAAAATGATGGGAGAAAGGGGTAATCAGTGGATAAGTTACTCTTCTCATCTTTTTGTTGGACAGGGCTCACAAAAAAAAGTTTGAATTTTCAAAAAACAAGCATGGATACTGCTGGTCACAAACTAAAGAGCCAATTTAACAAACACTTGCATTGCAAAATGAGCCCCATGTCCCTCCAAGGGAATTTTCAAAAAACGAAAACAGCTTACCAGCCAGCCAGTCAGCCAACTAAAAAACTGAAGAAACCTTCATTGACAGTTTTGTTTGACTGTTTTTAATGATTATTCATTTCGACAGAAGTAGTCAGCATTAATGAAATGAAACTAATTTCCATCTTTTCACCTTTGTATAATTTCCAATCTCATCAGAGATCTCTGAGATGTGTGGCTATGTTTATTGTGTTAATAATGAGAGGTGCCAGATCAATAAACTGAAATATGAAATTTGTCTCTTCTGGGCAGCTTGCAACTCAGTTCAAAAATGTACTCCACCAAAATCTGAACCAAATTAGACACTTTCTTCAAGCATTGAATTCTCAGAGACTACAGGGCACTTCATGTAATTTCATGTTTAGATTTACAGGGTAATAAGATACTGTCACCAAAACAGTGAGTAAAGGTTTCTTCAGTTTTCAGGTTGATCTGGCTGGCTGGTTGGCTATGTATACATGTATCATAATTATAAGCTGCACTGATATAGCTAGCTGGCTGAAAATTCATACATTTACTCTTAAGTATGTCTACAAAAAACTTTATTCTGTTTTTTTTTAAAATTCCCCTTTCCACCCCTATGTAATGGATTTTTAATGGGGCCAATTTTAGAATAGAGGTTTATGCTAAATTGGTCCCTTAGTTTATGTTCCATAGCATTTATGCTTGTTTTTTTTTGTTGAAAATTCAGACTTTTCTTAGTGATCACTGACCAACAAAAGACTAGTGCAATAATTCATCCATCGATCACCTGCAACACAGTATGTTGCCATAAGACATCAGTGATAATTCAAGATCGAAGTTCAGCAAATGACTACATATCAGGCTACGGACTTATTGATCCACTCTTACATGCATGTGTATGTTTACATAAATATATATTTTTATATATATTGTCTAGAAAGATTTACAGTTTTAAACACTTTTGAAAACTTTTCCAAAATTTTGTTATGTGTCACTTCAGTTATTTGTTAACATAATTTATGTAATTTTCTTCAGTGTTTTTTTTCATGTTTTACGTATACACAGTTATTATGGTACTATGTGTAAATTTTCTCTTGTTAGGATCAGCAGTTGTTTTAGGGATTTAAGAAAAAAGAACAGATAAATTAACATGGCATCCCAGCAGTGTTGATCAAAGACTGTATATCTTTCAGCTATGATTTTAATATATAGCTTATGTCTTACATGTAGTTTGTTATTTTACATTGGGTATTATCATAATGTATTGTATATGGACGTTATTTCATACTACTTATCAATTAATTTCTTTTGAAATAGGGCTTACTTATGTGGTTACCAAAAAAAACTATTAAAAGATGAGGGATCAATAAGTATAACAACAGATGCAATTCTTTGTTCATGTCACTTCTATCGAGTGTTCACCCATTGTGTATTAAATCCGTTATGTTGGTTTTAATCTCAGACTGTATATAAACCAACACATATTTATATATATATATATATATATATGTGTGTGTGTATGTGTGTGGATGGGTGTATGTGTATATCATAAATGCATAAAAATATGTTTGGGAAGGTGCTTACTATAAAACTTCAAGTCAGAAGTTGGGAAACTGCTGTAAAGACTACTCTCTCCCTCTCTAAATGATGTTTGGGATCCTTTCTCTAAAGTACCATGCCTTTTGTGTGACAACAGAAATGTAAAAAAAACATCTAGACTCTCTCTCTGATATTTCTGATACCTCTTTTAAAAAAAAGCATAAAACAATGCAGTGGATGATTAAGTAAAGTAATTTAGCTTGTATGTTCAGAGTGAACAGTACCACCAGAAAACAGCTGTCAAAGAAGCATTGTTGGAGTCTGCTCCTCTATTTGATTCTATCGTACTATCCATATATATTTCTCCTTGTTTGCCTCTTTCCTTTCCCTTTTCAAAGAATACTTCCGCTGCATCATGAAAAAAATTTCTTTGTCATTTTAGACAATATAACACTGAGGTGGGTGAGCTTAGAATAGAACTTGTTTGCAGAGTGCGTCATTGTGCAAGATCTGCTTGTTGACTTTCAAACTGAACCAAGCTCAACTCACTGCAGTTTGCTCAATACCAGTGGATTAGAAAGAGAATTGATCCAAGGTTTGATTGATCTGAAGTTAACAATACTCACTGGGAAGGAGTTGATCAGTATTCACAGTAAAAATAAAGGCAGTAGCAGTGAAATTTCCCAAGGTAGCAATAGCATGTCACAGTAGTGAAAGTATGAGCGGCATCATATAAAACAGAGATTGTAGAGGTGAAAGAGCTTTGTTTTAAAAGTAGTTATAAAAGAGCAAGAGGCAAACATACTTGAGCCGATACAAACAGAACTGATTTGTCTCTTTCACGAAATCTATAAAAAAAATTTTGGAAGTTTTTACAATTGAGTTTTATACCATTGACTAATTGCATATAACTTGAGCCTTATCGAAGAGTATGAAAACATGTCTAGTAAGTCACTCAAAAGAAACCATCATGTAACCATGCTTTTTGCCACATAATGTGTTGGGGGTAATGAATTAGGAAATTGAAAAAAGGAGTGATCAATGAATAAGTTACCTCTCTTGTCTTTTGTTGTATCACTGAATTGAAAAAAAAAGAAGCGTGAACATTGCCAGGGATGCAAACCAAGTGACTCTGTAAATTGGATCCCCATCCACAAAAAAAACTTTTTTTTTGGTTGTTGTGAATTAAAGAAACAAACTCTTTTTTCTACATGTAGTTAGGGGTAAGTATTTAATTTTCCAGCTTTCTAGTTCCATTAGAGTGGCATGTGTATGTGACTCATAGATAGATAGATAGATAGATAGGAAATTAGTCGGTCAGAATCACATAAAAACGGAAGAAACCTATGTTGACAGTTTTGGTTGATGGTTTCTAAAAGATTAGAGTCTCCTTTAATCAAGCATGATAACTCTAAAGAGGAAACTTTTAGCAGTAGCAGTGTTAGTGGTGATGATGATGGTAATAATAATAATAATATTTGGCACAAGGCAAAGTTCCTTAGGTGTTCAATGAGTTCACCATATCTCTATAAGTTTTTTGGTCTCTTGGTATGCTTGCTTGTACTTGCAAAGAGCAGAGTGAAATGTACAGGATTTTTATTTTTGTTCTTGTTTGGAGGGTTCATTGGAATTATCTTGGGTGAGGAATTTCTTTTCTAGTTATTTCCTATTTATTCTTCTAAGTATATTACAAATAATTTTTTCTTGAGTGGAAACAATTTTTGCCATCAATTTTAATTTTTAAAACATATATCTATTCATACTTTGTGAATATATATATATATGTATATATATATATATATATATATATATATATATATATATATATATATATATATATGTATATATATAATCCACTGAAATTTTTGATTCAAGAAATTTTGGGAAGAATTTATGATTACATGTTTTCTGTTTTACCGTTTTTAAGTAGCTAAGCTGGATTTAGTTTTCGTCAGCTAATATTCTATATATATTGAAAAAGATATTTTCATGCAGGAGATAGAGAGGAAAAAATCTTTTAAAGAAGTTGAAATTTATATTTTTCAGATTCAGAAAGCCAAGTATCAGATATTTATCATAGACGAATGGTTAATAAAAAATATTTTTCAGAAAAACATTGATTAAATGGGCTTCACCTAGAGATGTGATCACAAGCTTCTCTGATAGAATGTGCGTGTTTTAATGCAAATTATACTGGGTGTTGAATTGGGATTGAAATTCTGGGCAGATGTGAACAGATATGAATTTTGTAATTGAAATGCTTTAGAGTAAGGAACAGGTAAAATCATGAGCTGGTTGTTTTTGCTGAATTGAAATATATATGCATATACAAAACAACATTTGAAGAATTCAAAGAACATCCCCCAAAATCGGGTTGTCCTATCAGCCAGTGACTAAACTAAACATTGAGCTAAAACCATGAAATTCAGACTGAAATTGATTTCTCATCTTAACTGAGATTGTATTATCTGCTGAAATATACAGTTGCACCATTAATTTAGAATTAAAAAAAAAAGCTTTTTTTCTTGGTATTTAGAAATTATTTCTCTGGAATGAATACTAAGAATTTATCTTACAATCACAGATATTAATCATAGCATATGTATTGAGATTGAAAATCACTTCATGTAGAAGGTATCAAAAGAGAACAATCGGTATAGGTTATAGACTCTGAAAATCCTTGTGTCATCTTGTGTAAGTCCCCAAAAGCTGTGAATGTCATACTTTACCCATTAAGAGTAGTGATGGAAAGAATGGATCAGTATGAGTCATGGAAAAAAATCTATAAAACTCAGGAGTATAAAGGGCATATATGTTTGGTTTAAATCAGAATCTAACATAATGAATGATCAGTTAGTGAAATACGAGTTGTAATAAAATGCAGGTTATGAAACACATCAGCATCATAAACTACTTCTTCCTTATAATCTCTTCTTATTATACCAATGTAATAAACTTCTCCATTCTATTACTTCTTTCATAATTTTCTCATTGAGAAGACATTTGGAATACGACTCAAGCATCTCTAGTTTTTGGATGTTAAAAGCTCACTTTATTTTGAATTTTGGTTAAAGAGAGGAGCAGATTTTGAACAAAAGGCAAAGTTTCTTTCCTCAAACTTCATCTGTTTATTATGATCATATAGGGGACCCCAAACCCTTTGGTAGGGCTGCACTGCTAAGGATGTCAGTTTACCTGGTGATTTGCTCTTGTTTCTCATGTCAGTATCTCATGGCTACTCTCGCCATACTGCTCATGTGACTTAGTTAGGTCCATACGTATCACTTTCATTCAATTAGGCATCATTGAATAATGTGCTGTCTTTCCAACCACATCATACTGCTATCTTTGGCTAAGTCCTGTCTCTGTATATATTACATTAAGTTTTAAATCAGTAAAAGAAAATATGTGTTCATCTCTACAAGAAAAAACAACTTCTTATTAATCTTGACTATTTTTTTTCACCTCCATCCTAACTTTCAGTTGCTTTTTTATCACAACTTTGGGATGGACCATAATCCTGCGGCTAATACTTCATCCAATAATGAAAAGAAATATTGAAAAAATTAAAAATATTGTAGTATTAAAAAATAACTTCTAGATATTTTGGTAAACTTTAGGGCAGGAGTCTACAACCTTGTGCTTTTTTTCATGTGCTGCCATAGACTGGTTACCAATAATGTTCCTTTTCTTTTTTTTTTTTTAAATACAACCATTGATATTATTGATTCTTTGATGTTATTATACAAAAATCATTTGTTGCAGACAAGAACTTCTGGAGTTTGGTTGTAAGAGAAAAATTCCTTTTTCCTAAAAAGTGTAAGATACAAGATGAAGTCAGTTTTTGGATCTACCAACCTTTGCATATCACTGTTTTCGACTGTGCATATTGTAGGTTCTTTGGCATCTACAAAATTTGGGATTTCAGTATCCATAGATTAGATTTAAAAAAAACTGTTTTGCTTCAATCTATTTTGTGCCTTATCTTAAATA
Source organism: Thysanoteuthis rhombus (assembly GCA_963457665.1). Classification (NCBI taxonomy): domain Eukaryota; kingdom Metazoa; phylum Mollusca; class Cephalopoda; order Oegopsida; family Thysanoteuthidae; genus Thysanoteuthis; species Thysanoteuthis major. The sequence goes on along the minus strand of OY735206.1, from coordinate 60,174,800 downwards.
GGAAGTAAATATTATTAAGAATGATTTTTATCATTAAGTCCAAATATAAATTTGACTCGAAAAGTGAATGGTGTCTGCCACATAAATGGTACTCGTAAAAGTGCACTTCAACACAAAATGGTTGGGGATGCCTGCTTTTAGGTGTCATTTAGAATGAATGAATCTATTTCAATATGAACAGAGAGGATAAATTTCATTATTGTTCATTACAAAGCCTGATTTAATTATTGAAATATAGTTAATTCCTTTGTTATGGCCACAGAACTTATATTCAAATAATCCTTTTCAAGTTATCACATTGTGTCAAGCAGAAAAATCCATTTTTGCTAATTTCTGATGTACTAAAGCGTGTAATATCATTGTTTCTTTTTCATTTCAGCATGAAGTATTGGATACCAACAATTTTGAAAGATAAAGGGAAAATTTAATATCAATTCTGAAAGGAATTTTACATGTTATTTGTAATATTTGGAAAAAAATATGTATTTATGAATATATAATTTTATAATTTTGAATAAAATAGACTGCTAGCTTTATACTCACTCACACATGCACATGCACACATACACACACACACACACACAAACATATATATATATATATATATATATATATATATATATATATATATATATATTGATAGATATGACTTGGTTAGAGTGATTTTTCAATGATTATATACACAATGGAGTGTGATGGTTTGGTGGTGATATTGTAATTTGAATTTGGAAAAGAAACCAAAAAGCACAAAAACCAATAAATATTTTCCATTATTTATGTATACGAAGCATTAGCTGTATAACCATCAATTTCACATGGCATATCTATAATTATTTATGTCTATGAATTATACATGCATACATGGATAAGATAAAGGATTAAATCATTGTACATACATAACGTGAATCTCTTTGTCATTTATTTGTATGTATAAAGTGTCATTTTTTACTGCTTTTGAACTGATACACAAAATGACCCTAGTATTTGTCAGAGTAAATTTTCTGGAAAGACACAAAAACAAGAGTCTACAAAGCCATTGTGCTGCCTACCTTTCTCTAAGTACAAATATATATTCATGTATCTGTTCTTAAACATCTGTAGCATACCTGGAACCACTTATATAAATCCCTCTGCCTGTGTTTTTATTTATTCTGAATATATCCACTTAATGCTTCAACCCATTTTTGCTGTTAAGCTTCTTAGAGAAAAAAATAGATTCAGAATCTCTTTGGGGCAGAAGCAAAAACCATTGACACAATTGTTAAATTTCAGATTGGCTTATAATTTGTCCTACATAGATATAGACTAATTCATGAAATTACATACATTTACATAAATATATACATAATTTTCATAGAATTAAATACCCATTTGCCTATTTGTGTAATTCAGTAAAAACTTAAAGTTGTAAGATTCAAAGCTTTCTCAGATTGTTTAGCCACTATTATTGTATAGCTCTCGAAGAGGTACCAACTGAACATCATTTGTTCACTCTCGCACTGCACAATCAACCAAGGAGGAGATAGATAACTTCTATGACTCCATTGTCCAAGATACCAAAAAATACATCAATATCATTATGGGAGACTTCAACACACAGATAGGACAAGGTAATGAAAGCTGCGTCGACAAGTCTGGACACAAAATATAGAATGAAAGAGAAGAAGATCTTGTTAACAGCAAACAGGTTAAAAACATGAGCACCTTCTCAAGAAGAAACCCAAGAGAAAATAAACTTGAAGACCCTCTGATCACGAAACAAAGAACAAAATTGATCTAATCCTTGCAGACAAAAGCGACACTGTCAAAGATATCCAGGTCCTAATACAAGTCAATGTAGGAAGCAACTGCAGAATGTTAAGAGGCAAAATTCAAATTAACATCAAGAAAGAATATAGGAAAATGTTCCCCACCAAACTGCCACTACTTAGCATACAAAAAGAGCTCACTTGACCTTCCAAGCTTGAACTGGAAAACAGATATAAACCTCTCACAGAACAAGAAGAGACCATCAAAAGAATGAAAACCTCTCTAATTTAAGGTGCCAATATGTTTAAGCCAAAGAGCAAACAATCCATCCATAAACTCTCAGAATATACCAAGAATCTCATGAAAAAATGCTGAAATCTCAAGCCTTCAACAACAATAAGAGAAAAGATCGAAGCAACTTAACTAAACAAAACCATCCAAAAGAAATAAAGAGAAGAAGCAGTTATGAGAGGATTCTTAGAAAAAAATTCTCTCAGTACAGGAAGAATGCAAATAACTAGTGTGCTTGAAGAAAATCAAGACCTAACAAAGGATAGGGACCGAATTGTCAAAGTACCCCAGAATTCCATAGAAACCTCTATTCCTCCAAACTAAGAATATTGAACAAGATATACTGGTCACAAGTAAGCAGTTCAAAGATTCCCAGAAATTACTCCATGGGAGATGAAGCAAGCCATCAAACAAATGAGAAAAGGGAAGGCCCTATGACCAGATAACATCACCATTGATCTATTTAACAATCCTGGTAAAGTCATCGCAAGGAAACTAGCCATTCATTTCAACTTATGCCACAAACAAAGTAAAGACCCAGAAGATTGGAGCATTGTAAAATTGAAAACACACAGCTGGAATAAAGTAGATCACTACATCTACCAAGGACAATGAATCTCCATGAAATCCTCAAAAGAAGACAAAATCAACTGAAGAATCACTTTAGATTGGCATGCTTTTCGGGATAGCAAACCTAATCTTTGAGGAGAAGAAAATTCCTGTAGTCCTAAAAAGAAGGCTATATAATCAACGCATCCTCCCAATAGTCACCTATGAAGCTGAAACATAGAACCTAACCAAAAGATTGCATTATTCTCAGTATGAGGGTCAATGTTCACAGGAGAGAATTATGCTCATCATCACATGGAGAGATCACAAGAGGGTACAGTACATTAGAGAAAAAACAAGAGGCAGAGACATAGAATCCATTAAAAAATTAAAATGACAATGGGTTGATCATGTTGCAAGATTATTGGATATCATAACTAACAATATCGATCCCCAGAGATCATATGTGAAACTGAGGCTATCTGAAAATAAGACAAGTTCATAAAGTACCGGCTCCTTGATACCCATGGTTGATAAGTCTGACAAATCTGGCAATTATGCTGAAAATGAAATATTAGCTCCATAAAATAAATGTTTTTTCTTGTCATTAGCCTGTTGATGTATTGATGTATCTCTATACATGCTTTGAACAGAAGCAGGAATATCAGGAATGAGAAAAAACATTGTTGTCTCTGTTTTGAATTCTTTGAATTTTAAGTAGAAGTGTCTCAAAAGCGTCTTTCTTTTTTTTTCTATTTGACATTCATAGAGGATAAAAAGACATTTATCTTAAGTAAAATAAAATAGATTTTGTTAGTTACTCAATAGAAAACCATCTAAGATCAATCTCTTTTGGCAGCATACCATGTTCTGGCTGATCACAAAGCATTGGTCACATAATGGTTTCTATTGAGTGACTAACCAGAGTCGTTTTTTATCAGTTTTTGATCTTGGTTACCTACATGTACAGTTTGACATCATCAAAATCTAACATATTATCATGTAGTTAAGTGTCTGTGATAGTAATTATTGTTGTAGGTTCTTATTGGTTAATCTGCAAAGTTTTTATTGAAAAATATTGATTCCTCATATCTAATTCAAAAGTGCACACATAAGTTTGTCGCAGGAAAGAAATTTGAACAACATTTTAGCACCTACTCTCTACCCAAAATCAGATAGAACATTGACAATGAGCCCTTTTAGAGTTCTCTGGCATTGATGATTCACTCTCTTCCTCTCTTTTCAAAGAATGAACAGGTCATGTGTGTTCTGCTGCACCATTCGACTTTGTCCTTAGCATGAGATTTCAGCTCATTTTTAGGGATGCTGAAATGCTTCAAGCTGTCCATGGTGAGTCCTTATAGCATTTCTTGGAACACAGTGTTTCTATGGCCTTGTGTATGGGCTTTATAAAGGACAGGGTAGGACATACATGAGCTGTTCATTCAGATCATGAAACCTATCTAGCACCTTTGGGCCTTCATTTCATCACCTCCACACTGTTGAAGTTGGTTCCATCCAGAACTTCCTGAATAGTGATCATCTACCATCATCCAATTCCCATGGTTGAACTCAGGACTCTTATCACATGTTTCAATTAAAGAAGAATATCCAAATGCACATTTTTCAAAGTATGTTAAAAGTTTTCATAATTTCCCCCTTGGAAACTACTGCATTGCTAAGCAAAGAAATATTGATTTTTATTGATATAGATTACCTGATTTTTATCAATATAGATTACCTGAAGTAATATCTATAGAGACTAGAAAGATGGTGGTGTCTAGCTATTGGTACTATTATCATAATGAAATAAATCTTTTTATAATGCTACTGACTGACCACGTTTTTTACTTTCCCTCCTTTTTCTCTCTTTTTAGTTCTATCATACTCTCTTTTCTCTTTTTTTTTTCTTTTTAGTCCTATGATTCTTTTTCTTTTTCATTTTTACTTTCCTGTCTTTCCTTTTTTTTCTACTTTTTAGAAACCATCAACAAAGACTGTCGACATAAGCCTCTTCATTTTTGGCTATGCATGCATGTATCATGTGTACACGCTGTACCAATAGAGTTAGAGGGCTGAAAATTTCCACCTTTACTCCCAATTAGATCTAGAAAATTTAAAAAAAAAAAATTCCATGCTCCCAAATAGGTTTTCAGTTGAGGGTATCATTTGCAACGTAAGTTTACATTAAACTGGTCCCTTAGTTTGTGCCTGGCAGCATTCATGTTTGTTTTTTGAAAATTCAAACGTTTTTTGTGATCACTGCCAAACAGAAGGCATTTTTCATTGATCACTCAGTTTTTCAATTTTTGATTGATCATCCCACACATAGCATGTTGCCAAAAGACATTGGTCATGTGATGGTTTTTATCAAGTAACTAATCAAACCTAATTCTCTTTTTTATTATTTCAAATACCATAAGTATATGCTGTCAAGTAGGTAAGTATACATATGCAATTGTAGACTGGTACATGTTTTTATGTATATATATATATATATATATATATATATATATATATATATATATATATATATATATATATATGTATTGCCAATAAATAGTAACTTGCACAAGTTCAGAATATACCAAAATCTAAGAAAAGCTAACTTGAAAAAATAGATTCAAAGGAAGACAGACATCATTCTTAAACCCGTCATAAGATGTATTCTAAGATACAGACATCATTCTCATCCCAGTCATGAAATGTACTTAAAGATAGACGCCACACTTATCCCCATCTTAAAATGTATTTAAAGAGATACAGACATCATTCTCATCCCAGTAATAAAATATATTAAAAAAAAGAAACAGACATCTATCATATTTAAGTAATAAAATGTATTCAAAGAGATACAGACATCTTTCTTATCCCAGCCATGAAAAGAATGGACAGAATTTTTTTTTTTTTCTTTTTTATTGCTGTGTCTGTTCAAGAATTTTTTGCAATAACCCACCATCTGTGATACCAAATACCCTGTGGTCTTTCAATTTTTGCCAGTGAAAATTTTCCCGTTCCCCAAAATCAAGTTATGTGAATGACTATGGCTTCTGTTATTTCATGTTAGTTTTACTTGCTCTTGTGAAGACCTACTCAAAATTTTAGTATCTGTAATCTTGATTATATGCAAATCCAGCTATATTTACTGCAGATGCAGATTCAGAGCATTTATTCACTAATATTTTTGTAATATCATGAACAATACTTTGCCCAATGTTGTCTGCTCAGAAAGTGTAATGATTAGCACGTTTACCTCTCATGCAGAAAGTCCTGGGTTTGATTCCCGGTATGAGAGAAGTGTGTGGAAAACTTTCCATGAGGAAAAATTTCCACATGCTCTCAACAGCTGATTGAGTACACTCTAAACTGTGTAATTAGGGTGGGGGCATCACCTTGGTAAACTTGCATCCTGGGGGGGTTTCATGGAAATTCTGTGTCTCAACCAAACATGATACTTGATTACTGATCTGACAACAGAAAATGGGACTTCATCGCCAGCCTTAGTACACCATTAGGAGTTGTCTCCTAAGAGATGGAATGCTTCATTTTTTTTCACTTTGCAAATTGTAACTATACTTCGTACATCATGCTGTCATTTAAATTACAATACATTATGATGAAGCCTGGAGAGGATTTGAGGCTTTGTTAATTGAAATGTATTGAAGTTATTAATTGTGGATTTCTGCAATTGTACTTATGTGGTTAGAGCTGTGACAAATCAGATTCACTTGGATGGAAAACATTAGAAAAGCATAATTTCAAGTCAGTTAGAATTGTGTTATACCATATAATGGCATTTAGATTGTGACAAAATCAATTTATGTGTGAGAAAAGAGAGATGCTATGTTACAAAATTGCATTATAAATTTTGATTTAATCTGAGTAAAAGGTAACTTTTGAGAACTAAATAATTGAATCAGAGACAAAACTGCTTGCATTGTAAAATCTGGAATCTGTGCACAATTTGATTTGTCAGGAAGCATTTTAGTACTGTTTACTTTTTAGGCTTATGTTGTTTAAAATTATGGATATGGCTTTTGGTAGGGTCTTACAAAAAGCCCCAAATACTTATTCCCTGAATAATTGAAGCTACTATCATTATCATTGTTTTTTTATTACTTCTGATATATTCTTCAGTCATTATCAGGTGTGTACTGCATATGGTAGTATTTGATTTCTGTCCTATAAATCTCACCTTCTCAATACACTTAATAGATCCAAGTTTCATAATCATTAGATTTTAGTATTTGAAGCCATGAAATGGGAATTGTTCTTGAGGAGAAAAGGAGAAGTACACTCCCAGATGACCAGTTGCAACACACATCTGAGGAAGGTTGAAGAACATATAAGCTAAAATGTTGTGGTCAAAAGAACTAAGACGAAGATACTATTCCAAATAATTCATGGAATACTAAAAATACTTAATCTCAGAACTTGAGATAAAATTTAGCAACACTCCTTTCCCATGAAACTTGGTTATTTAATTGATTGGGGGTGGGGGGAGTGCATTTAGAAGCACTCTGACTGTTTCAAATAACCGGGACTCAAAAATGCAGGTACACACTAATTTTCAATCTGAAAAATGTGATTTTATCAATTTCATCTGTTATTTTTATTGAAAAGTAAGATATTTTCTTTAAAATCTGATTTTTTGTTTTACATTAAAAGGAAGAGATTTATAAAATTTGTCTGGTTTCAAATCGTATTGTGCAATTTTCTCTATTTGTCTTTTTGATGACTGAAATACTGGCCCGACTACAAGATAATGCCCTGAAAGAATTACAATGATAATTGCCAATACAATGCAAAACAATCTTGCCTATGCACATTTAAATTGCAATCATTATCTGCATAGCAATGAAAACAATGCTTTAGGCTTTTGAACTGAACAAGGAGAGATAATCATTAAAGCCATTTCATTTACTGGTCCAATAGTTTATATCCAATGATACCTATTGCAGTCTATGGTACTCTTATAATTGTGGATTCCAGGGCATAATGTGCTTAAAAGACTAAAATTTATTCCTATTGTATTATTGTGTTAAAATAAACTATTATGAAAAAATATTGAATAACTTTGTATAAAATTGTATATCAAATTATCGTAATTAAGTTGTTTTATATTAAAATGAACTGTTTTTGTAGTTTTTATAAATGAAATTATTCTGTGTTTCATAAGGGATTTTTTTGTGTATGTCTGGACTCCCAAATTAGAAAAAAAACTTGCAAGAGGCATAAGTTTTAGTCTTTTACTCACATTATTCCCAAGACCCCCACCATTACAAAAGTAGTGCAGCCTACCTGTTGACATCTATCTCCTTCTTCCCTGCAATACATCACATTGAAATATACCTGGGCTGAGTACTTGGTTTGTTCTATACATTTTATGGGACAAATTAAAACAGTTGCAATGCTTTGATCTTAGATAAATCGGTAAAAAGTGTTATTTTATGAGAGATACAAATGATTAGTCTGACCAAAACGCATAAAAAAATGTCATCCTCTAATAGAACTCTAAATGCCATCTAACCTATATCACAACATTCTCTTGAATAAGCATAGTTTTGATATTATTAAGCTATGCTAAAAATATTCATTGGAATAATAAGAGCTGTCAAAAGAAGAAATTTCTGCAGAAATACGTTTGTACTTTTAGATAGTGAATACCTTAGTAACCTTTGATTTGCTGATGATTGAAGAGAGCAAAGAAGTTAGTCTTCATACGAACTTCAGTAAAACAAATGTCGTGTACAACAAACATGAGGATAAAGACACAAAAATCCTGATCGAAAACGCAGACCTAAAAAGAGCTGTATACCACATGAATCTTTATTAAATTTTCAAAAGAAAAGAAAATCAAGCAAAGAATCACACTAGAATGGCAAGCCTTTGGTAGACCAAGCTCAACCTTTAAGAACAAAAAAATCCTATTAGTTTTTAGAAGAAACGTCTCTAACCAATGCATTCTCCTAATAGTCATCTATGGAGCAGAAACATGGGACCTAACCAAAAGATTGCTCTTCAAACTGAGAAGCATGCAACATGCACATGAGATAATCATGTATGATAAAAAGATCACAAGACAGTCCAGTATACTAGAGAGAAAAAAGGAGCCAGGGATATCAAGGCATCTATTAAAAAACTCGAATGGTAATGGGCTGGAAATTTTGCAAGAATGACAGACAACTGATGGACATCACGATTCACAATGTGGATCTCCAAATATCATACGCGAAATTGGCTTGCAAAGTATAAGATCCGTGACGCCCATGATAGAAAGGTCTGGTAAATCCTAGGGAAGGTCAACATCCAACAACGGATGCTGAAAGGCTGCTGATGATGATTATGGTTCTGTTTCTACAGACAACAAAACATCTCACCTAGGACGGATACCTGGTTGAAGCACATTATATTTTGATGCCCAGTTGTCAAAATCCCCCTCTTGGGCTGGCTGATGTAATCTAGAGGAAAGCAAAGAGCAATATATCTGGCATCAGTTTAGCTGCAGGAGCTGCTAGAAGAATGTAATACTGCCCAGCAATTTTACCCAAAGCTAGGGGGGGTGGAGAGATGGGTTAATGCCTTTTCCAAGGAAATTAGTGTAAAGTGAACATAGACAGCCCTGACCGTAGTTTGAACTTGGGTCACCGATTCCATTGACCGTCTGTTACAAACCATGCCTATAGCTCCTCCTATGTTGCACCTTACTAAAATTTTGAAACCTATTCATGAGAGTCATCAGCCAATACAAGAGGAAACTGTACAAAGAGCACTAAATAACATAATTTGTAGTTGTAATGGCAGCGGAGGGGCAAAAATGAGATTATGTAACAAGGAAATCTGATCCGATTTCCACGTCTGAGTCTCTAAAAACTTCTGATGCTGGCATCTTGGACATGATATTGATTTTTAAAAACTTATTGGAAATATCCAAAATGTGGACTGACAACTTATACTCTTTTCTCTGAAATTAACTTTCCACTTGAGTTATTCTAGCCGCTAAATCCATTTTCAGACTGGTGAGATATATCTTTCAGTTACACTATTTGTGCCAACAGCGTTGAACATTTTTCTTTCTCTTCCTTCAGCACAGCTTGTGTTCTTCTTATTTGAAGCACTCAGATTTACAGAAAGAGGAATCAGGTATAAAAATTCTTAGATGAAATATTGAATGTTGATGTTGCTTCTCGCATCATTATACTATTATTTCATCTTGGTGTGGGCAGCATTAAGATATTATAGAACAGACCAGAAAAGATGTCAAACTTATGTGGAGGTTTGGCTTATTTCTGTGTCTGGCTGCTTAACCCTATTGTGTATGGACATTCCTGTTCTTATGCAGTATTAAGCTTGATTTGGAATTGGTTACTGAACAAGAATAGCGGAAGTTCAATATACACAGAGACATAGAATGGGTGCCAATTGAACCCTCTGAAGAAAGAGGAAATAATATGAAGACAAGCGTGGCTGCTGTAGCTTCAAACTTTATTCATACTTTTATTCTGACTGATGTTAATCACTATAACTTTTGAATTGTATACATAAATTCATAGACTTGCAAGACATATCAGTTTGGCTTAGTCGGTCCGAGAGCTGCTTACCAATCACTGTAGGGGAATCTTCATGTTAAACATAGATATTGCTTTGGTTTAACATGATGTGATAGACAAATAGTGAAGAGTTCACTCCATTGAATCAGATGAGAATTATGTTGCTGTTATTATTATGGTTGTGGTAGAAAAATAAAGTCAACTCCAGCCTCCGACTTGGATTGGAGTAAGTCAAAAATTTCAGAATCAACAATGGCAAGTATTTGTGTATTATGCAGTTCACTGGCACAGTGATTGTGTTTGATGTCAAAAGTAATATTGATAAGCCGGAAAGTTTGTTGTTGGGAAGAAGTTCTCAGTTGCAAAATATAGGACACGATGTGGTGTGGTAGTTGTGTAATTGTTCACAGAAAAAATTTTGTTGATGTACATGTTTGTCTATGTGTGTGTGTGTATGAGTGTTTGTGTTTATAAATAGTTAACACTTGTATATGAGGTCCTGTCTGAGGAAGCTATCTGTCATGAAAAGATGAATAAATATGGCTGTAGGTAGGTGAGTAGCTTTGAGGAACATCTATCCGCTATTGCCTTGGTTTTTCCTTGCTTTATATCTGTATTTAGGAACACGAGTTCAAAAATTGGGTTTGAAATGGTCTATTCTAATTGGTTAGAAATAGTATTTTATGTTTTTCTACTTGAATTTTCCAGTTGATATCTCCCAAAACCGAGACAGTTGGACAAAAGTGAATTCAACATTTATCATTTGACTTCTCCACTTACATCTGTTGATGAAATTGTTCCACAACAGTACAAATACTTGTTTTGGTTCTATACCATATATATATATATATATACATTTTGTGGTGTAATTATGTTGACTTTAAAGATGCTAATGATAAAAGCAAATTTGGTGATGTTATTGATATTATAGCTGTGGAAACTAAATAAAAGTGAGGAGGGACAATCCAAATTTTTCTTCCTAAAATAGAAAACGAAAAGAGAGACAGGTCTGGTTAGTCACTCAATAGAAACCGTCTCATGACCAATATCTTTTGGCAGCATAACATGTTGGAAGTGATCAATCAGAAAAATGGAAAAAAAAGGAGTGATTAATGAATACGTTACTTCTCTCAGATTTTGCTGGGCAGTGATCACTAAAAAAGTCTGAATTTTTAAAAAAACTGCTGGAAACAAAATCAAGGATCAATTTAGCATAAACTTAGATTGTAAATTGCCCCCCCCCCTGCCTAAAAAAAATCTCTTTTCAGGGGGATTTTCAAAAATCAAAACAAAGAAGTTGTTTTTGGGGACATAATGAGTGAATGCTTAATTTTCCAGCCCTCGAGCTCCATTGGTGTAGCTTTTACACGTGATACATAGATACATACCCAGCTATCCAAACTTAAAAACTTGGGAAACTATTCTTGACAGTTCTGTTTGACAGTTTCTAATAAAGGTTTATCTGACTTCTGAACATTGCATTGGACTATATTGAATGATCAAAATATAGCAAAGCTGGATTAAGCACCTGAATAGTTCAGAGATGTACTTGCATCTTCAGATATTCTCAAAATAGTCTCCATCAAAACTTTCCACAGAGAATTATTATTAACATCTGTGTATTATGATGATATAATGCAAGAGGCAACAGACAAGCAAAATTCTTCACTGAGTTGAATGTATCCATCAGTTAGATACATTAAAAATTCCAGCTCCTGAAGACCCTATTTAGCTTGAGATTTCTTGATTTTATGATAAGTGCGTTCAAGAACCTAAAGCCTCATGCATAACAAAATCAGAATGTACAAATGGCAAATGATATAAAGCAGAGTTTTAAAAATCAAAAAAAAAACAATTACATTCACTGTTTTGTCCTGTCTTTGATAACTAGATGAATGGTTGAAAGCGCTAGATCATAAACATTTAGACAATATTAAATTATATATATATATATATATATATATATATATATATATATATATACTGGGAAATTCCCTTAAAATGCTCATACGCTTTACCACAACTACCATATCTTTTCTCTTAAAAGTTAAAATTTGTTCTACCAATTAATAACAAATTTATATTTGAAGTATAAATAATTGTACTCAAATGAGAATGTAAGCATGAAAATCCAAGTCTAAAGACGAAGTATTTGCATTTAAAAAAATTTTCATTTGTTTGTACATATGTGTATCTATCAGTGTCAAGCAATAAATAAGATTACAAATATAAATTGGTTGGCATGACCTGATGACTTGTTTGGTAAACCTCAGTCAGCCCGCTTGACTGTACTTATTCTTGCTTAAATCAGAAAATCGAATCTGCTGAGTGGTCTCGTGAACCTGAGTTTAAATGCTTATATTCTGTTATTAGACGAAAGAGTGGGACACAACTCTAAGCCATACCCCTTCCCATACTCTTCAATAAAGTTAGTTTGAAAAGTATTACACATAGATCTAAGTGAATTTATTTGCATCCATGGATCCATGATAGAATTAATTTCATTCCAGCTGTTTCGGTTATCTTATGCCCAGAAGTTCAGTTCTAGATGAAAATTAAGTTTTGTTTAATTGCTTATCAACTCTTCTGCTCTACTTGTTACAGAAGTACCACATTCATAATGACTCTTTATGAGGCATTTCTAATGAAGAATATTGCAGTATTATGGTTAATCATGTGAAGTGCGCTGTCAATTGACCTGAGTAAAATGAGATATCAGAGTGTATTGAAGATGAGGAAATGAGAAAAAGGGAATGGATGATTGCAGTTGAGTTCGTGGGAGATTACTGAGCCCCTAAATCATGTTCTGGTTGTGTTGGTCACATGCGGAACATCATGAATGAGTGGAGAATATCTAATTAAGCTATCTGTTTTGAGTGGATGCCAAAGATGAAAATTATTGGGAAAATAAAAAAGATCTGATTTTAGGTTAAGAATTCTAATAAGAGATCAGTTCTCTCTTTCTTTCTCCCTTTTTTTTCTTCAATTTCCATTATCTTCTTTTTTCCCTCTCAGTTTTGTTGCTTTCCTTCCTCTATTTTTCTTTCACTCTTTCCTGCCTTTGTCTTCCTTTACTTTCCTACTTCTTTCAGTTTTATTTTTCTTCCTTTTCCCTCTTTCTAGTCCTATCATTTCTTCTCTCTCATTTCTTTCTTTTTTAAAATTATTTCAAATATGATGAGTATGCTGTCACATATGTTGAGTCATCATCATCATAAGTTTTTCATCATCCGTTGTATTAACACAAACCATTTTTACAAAATACCCAAAGTTATTAAACATCAAATAATCACCAATAAGTATGACTTTTACTTGATTTTTATTTCTCTCTTCCCTAGCTATATATATATATATATATATATATATAAAATTCTGAAAAATGGATTATTCAGTTTTTTGTATATAAATTTCATATGTCTAGCTTAAAATCATTTCAAATTGGATAGTTTTCTCTTGAAGTATATCAATTCAGTTCACAAAAATAATCAAGTAGTTTTTCACTGACAAACCAGGTTTTCCAGGGAAAAGTAAAATTCTCAAAGTTTGAAGAATCTTATAGCTGGTAACAATAAAACAAAAAAAGCCCCTTTTTTTTCATCAAGACAAAGAATTTATTAATGAACACAATTTCAAAGAACTGTATTGGTACATTGATATTTTGTAATGGCACCATTTGAATTTTGTATTTTCCTCTATTCGTCATGGTTGTGAACCAGTTAACCTACAGGATTTCTCCAGAGTCACCATTGCCTACATTTCAATAATAACTCACTTAAATTCTTCCAGACTTGATGGAGAGTATTTCCTTCATCTCCTCTTCATCATTCCCGACAAATTCTGTATTGGATATGCATTTGGGCTGTTTGTAGGCCAATCAAGGACAGGTATACTCTCTTTCGTCGACCATTCTTTTGTAGATTTTGCTACATGGAGTTGATCAAGGTCATGCTTGAAGATACTTTCATTGATCCAAAAGTCATCCTGAATGTACGGAATAAAGAAGTGATCTAGGATGTCCTGATTGTAGCATTAACCAACATTTTCAAGACACAGAACTTTCCAACACTGACAGATAAACAACCCCAGACCATCACAGATTGAGGTTATCTTACTCTCTCTTTTTCACGTATGAGGCATTGTATCTCTCGTGTACTTTTCTCCAAATGTAGGTGCCACAATCGCCAAAGGAAATGACTTGGTCTCATTGATCAACAGACCAGATTAAATGCTTCTGTTTCTGCTTAAAAGTGAGTTGCGGCTTTGAAATCAGTATTCTGCTGTCATATCTAAGCTAATGGTGTCTCTGGAGTCTTGTGTATTGAGAAATAGCTACAACAGCAACATTCTAGGATTCGGAAATTTTACCACAATTGTTTGTACATGACGATCCTCTTCAGTTGACATTCATCTCTAGCTGTTGTCTCGTCATTGGAACAGCAGTCGAACCATTCTGAACTGAGACTGAGACCATCCCACTTGGACAGCTATCACCTTTTCAGTCTTGTCAGCTTCCTACAAAGTGTGGATGACAGCTTTTGACTTTTGCCATTGATAATTGGGAGACAATATGCTGAACACCAAGAATTCTACTCTTTTTATATCAATACTTTTACACTGAGAATACTAATGAAATGACCTCACATGTAAATGATTGAATAAATTTCAATTGTACAATATTTCCAGCTCTACTATAAACCAACTTGACACATGGAGTTTGAAGTTGAATGTATTGAGCACTCTACGAAATAACCATCACATATCAGACATTGCTTAGTATCATATCATATCATTGCAAACCTGATTTTTATTATATGTATCACATATATATATATATATATATATATCTTTCCCAAGTAGTAATATCTTGCACTCATTCAAAATATCCCCAGAAAGTAAGAAAAGTCAACTAATCTAAAAAAAGAATTAATTTTTTGATGAAACACTTATAAATATTACTGGCTTCATTCTACTATTGTCCATAAAGGCTGATTTTTAGTCAGTCAGTTGTACACGACAGGTACAAATTGAGTTGCTTCATGTGTTTCAACAGCAATATTTTCTTTGCAAAAGTTTTTATATACAGCAGTGTAAAACATCAGTGAGTATCAGATTGCATGTATATGACTTTAGTTAGGCACCAGCAAATATGATGAAATAAATTTAGCTGATCAACTTTGCGATTTATTCATCTGTTAACATGGGTACATACAGATGATTCAATGAACAATTATATTTAAGAGGGATTTCTGATTTGGTGGTTCATTTTTATCTCATGTCTCAGCAAGATGATAATGGATTGCCAATGTAGTATTTAAAAAATATCTCTTCACCTTCTTAAGAGTTGATCCTGTGACCTCTTCTTAGGGACAACCCCTGGCCTAAATTCTTGGTATCCAGAGATTATCACCTTGAAACTATCTTTTTGAGCAGATGAGCAAACATCTCAAATTTTATCCCTCAGACCTCTCAGGCATACACTACCCTAGAATTAACCCGTTTCGCTTTCATGGGTGGTTGGCTAACATTTCATCATAAGTGTAATGGAAACATAAATAACTTTATCCAATTAAACATAGTTAAAAATCAATTGATATATAATTACATATAAATCCAAATCTAAGAGTTTTTGACTTCCTGTTTTATGGTATCATGACCTATTACATAAAGTGTATTAATCAGGTAATGATCTCCTTATCTTTGGACTGTTCTTCTAGCTTTGAGCCCCACCATCTAAATTCTCCAACAATCTCTGTTTTGTTAAGTCTCATTCAGTTCATAATGGAGTCATTGACTTATCACATATCTGTGAGCATTTGAGTTACAAAAATGCAAGGGCTTATTTCATTCTGATAGATAAATACATGTCCCTATCATGAGTTGAAATTACGACCAAGTGATTGATAGGTGGCTCCCTTACTGACTGGCAGAGCTTATACATCTACAAAAGTTTATAATTACAATTCAAAAGTTGCAATAATCATCTTCAGTCTGAATAGAAGTAGGCATGGAGTTTAACCCTACTGCAATCAGGCTTGTTCTTATCATCTTTCTTTCATCCGCCGTCTTCTTCACAAACTTTTCCCTCTCTCATTTATTAACACTAATGAATTTTCAATATGCACTAAAAAGCATGTACTTTCTTTGCACTTGCTCAAAAGCCACCTTTCTGGGCCATTAAGCTTGACATCAAGTTATTTCCTATTTATAGAATTTACAATATAATTTTTTGCAATTAAATAAATTAATAAATACAGTTACACTATAACAAGTATTTGATGTACCCAAAGTTGAGAAATTTGTTCATTTTAATATAAATTATTGTGGTGAGTATGAATGTTTACTCCACATTATTATTATTAAATTACAATTTTGAATTTGCTTCATTCTCCAAGTCAGGAAATTTAATGGTATTGTGCTAACAAAAATCTTAGTACCATGCACTGAGTTGGCTGTGTTACAGTAGTCTGAGATAATTTGGAGGACAAGGAACAGATATCAAATATCATGATCATGGCATTTGATTGTAATATTAATGAGGTGGGTTTATTTACTTTCCGTTTGCGAAAATTAAAAGATCTTCAATGAGGTTTTTGACGAAGGGATTTTGGTTTAAAATTTTACAGTATATAGATATTAGTTAAACAATATCAACTTTGACCTATGGCCACATTCATGATTCTCAAAGTATTATTGGGTTAAAAGGCTAGCTTACAAACCTATGTATTATAGCAAGCTTGAAATTGCTTTTCTCTTTGTAAAACTGTGTACAATAAAAAAAACAGACAATTTTTCATTATATAGATCCTCTTTCATAAATCCTGTGTCTCAAATATAAACATTATTTTTTAATGAAAACATCCGTTGAGATTCAAGCACATTAATTCATTTGAGCAAGTTTAATTGAAGACAACAGAAGAGTTGTCTCATCAATTTTTTAGTAAGTTTTTTTCTGTTTTACACGAGATAATACATATCTGGATCAAGTGAGTTCAAAAATTGTCTGTATGTTCAAGTCCTAGCACTTTCAACCATTCTTTTGGCATTATGAAGGCCATGAAAAACTATCGGTATTATTGGTTTTAGTCATTTTGTCTGTTGTCTCGAATAAAACTTGCTTAAAGGAAAAACAGCTGCTTGACTATGAATAAATACATGTACCTTCATAAGACCAAGATCACAAAAATGTAGATCTGATGGCAACTGATAACTTTCATCTATTTGGTGTTATTGCAGCGCCCTTACTAACCTAATTCAATTAGATAGACCATGCTCAGTTTATTTTCCCCCCAAAAGAGACAAGGACTAACATCACTTGCACCATCTTGCAGCTCTCACAAAAAGGCCCTGCACAACCATTGCAGGTGCTAAATATATATCACCACGGACGCAGTCGCATACAATGAGATGGCTGAGGCTTTGTCATTCTTCAGAGACTGTCTTCTTATTCCACCTCAACACGTTTACCAAACTGAATACAATGCTTTGTCTTCGTTTGTTCATCAGGTTGTCTGCATATGAGCTGCATACTACTGACCAAACAGCAGGTGAAACTGACTCTGGTTTCCTTAGCAGACAGACTGTACAGCCATCTATTCATCATTATATAACATTCATCCATTCATGTAACAACAGGCCTATTTCTCCATTTTATCTATCCATAATTCTGCCTGTTTCTCTCTTAACAAATCTGATAATTGCAAATTTACCTATACCTTCTAATCGTCGCATGTATGATATTATGCACAGTATCAGTAGCAGCCATCAGCCCCTCTCCCTTCCTAAACTCTTATCAATTACTTCTCTCCTCTCCCTGTTTCCCCTCATTCCATGTTTGAAACCTTTCTAGTATCAGCAGCAACCATCAACTGAGCCGGCTTTGGCATACATGTAAGAATTAAAAAAGATGGGACATTTGTGACAACATCAATGATTGACCAATGTCTTTTGGTTGTATGCCCAGTTGAGGGGTGATCAATTAAAAAAATTGGAAGAAAGGGATGATTAATGAATAAGCTACTTCTCTCAGTGATCATTAAAAATCTCTGATAAAAAAAAGCTTAAATACAGCCAGACACAAAGTAAGGGAGCAATTTAGTTGAAACTTACATTACAAATTGAACACCACACAAAAAACTTATTCTGGAAAGAACTAAGAAAAAAAAAAAAGAACATTTTTTTTCCTAAATATAGTGAATGATTATTCAAATTTTCAGCTCTCTAGCTCCATAAATGCGGCATGTACGCATGATACATACATAGCCAGCCAGACTCACTTGAAAACTGAAGAAACCAATGTTGACAGTTTTGATAACAGTTTCCAATTTGCTAGCAAAGATTCCAAAAATAGAAGAATTCTGTTGTACCTTGTGTCTGTGAATGTCAAAATCACAATCGAAGTAGGCATGAACATGTAAGGATGTTACAAAGCAATGACTCTTAATACAAGTATGTATAAGTGATGACTATTCAATCATTCACTCACGTGTATACATGTAAAGTCATGGCTGCATTAGTAGATTTTTTTATATTAATTTTAGAACTTTTCAGGGTCCCTCACACATATTGTGCTCATGAGCTCTGGTGCCCACCCACAGCTGCAGGGTCTTCAGGTCACATGCACCACCTCTGGGGTACTGTCCAGTGCAAAAGTCCATATCAGATTTGGTTTGCGTGGTTTTCTGGGAGAAAATATTCATTCATTCATACACATATATATAATTCATTCCTTACCCTTCTCTTTGCAAACGGTCCTTATTTTCATCTTTCTATCTTGATCTGAATGATGTATCAATGTTACATTTTCATTATACCAATGTCTAGGCCAAGGTCATTGGTAGGGATGGAATAACAGTGCCAATCTCTCGGAGGATTGTGTCTCTACACATACATAACTCTCTGAAAATAGTCCTCATTTTCTTCCCCCAACGCACCATTTACAACAGGACTTCTCTCAACTCATGCCTTAATATACTTGCTAGATAATCTTATAATATAGGTGCAAGACAATCTTGTTGGAGCCATCAAGGCACATGCTCCAGAAATCAGCCAGCAGCAATCAATAATACACATATTCATATTTTACTTATCAAACACATATTCCTCATAAGTTTTGTCATAATCTTTTTGTTATGAATTTTGCTATAATTTCCTATTTCTGTGAGCCAAATTTAGGTTGAAACAGACAAGTGTTTCTATACAACTAAATCAAACTGAATCAGAGGAAAGTGAAGATTAACTCTTAACGTAGAGTGCGGTGAATGTTAGGGGGAAGAAATCATATTTATGCATTCATAGATGGTTGTTCTCAGATTTAAGCACAAAAAATATGTAACTTTCGGGGATAAATACAACTGAAAAGATAATAACAAAAACACATAACCAACACAAATGGTCAAAATCGGTTTTTAACTCAAGATATTCTAAAGATGGAGTGTGGCAGATGGATTTAAAGATGGATAGATTTTTTTCATCAATCTATCTTGCCTTATTCAAGCGGTAGTGTGCATGACCTGAAGACCCTGTAGCTGTGCAAGGGCACCAGAGCTCTGGGGCACAATATATATGAGGGAACCTGAAAAGTTCAAAATATAATCTGAAAAAAAACAAAACAAAAAAAAACAACTAATGATGATGATGATGATGATGATGATGATGATGATGATAATGATTGTGGCAGGCTATTGACTTGTTGATCCACACTTGAACTTTTCAAATCTTTATCTTTCAGTGTTCCTACATTTCTATTAAAATGAAGGTTCAACCCACTACAGTCAATCAATTTTTTCAGACACTGTTGACGTCAGCTGATTAGCCTTTTAATTTCTTGCTTTAGATAAGAAATGGCCTCAGAATTGCTGACTCTTGTCAAATGTCTATTTAATGCAAAGTCAGTTTCTCCTACAGCAGCTATGACTTTCCATATAAACACATCGGTGAATAATTGCACTGACATCACTCTCATGTACTTGTAATGAGAGTGGCTGCTTTGCAACATCCTAACACGTTCATGCCTACTTCGATTGTGACTTAGATATTCACAGGCACAAAGTGCTACAGAATTTTTTTTCACTGGGATCTTTGCTAGCAAATTAGGAACCATCAGCCAAAATTGTCATCATAAATTCCTCAGTTTTCAAGTGAGTCTGACTGGCTGGCTATAGGGCTAAAAATTCAAACATTTACTCTTTATAATATCTAGAAAAAATATTTTTGTATTTTTTACTTAAATTCGCACCAAAATAAGTTTTTAGTATGGAGTTCAATTCTCTATGTTTATGTACAGTCCCTCAGTGAGTGGATAAATGGCATGTCTGCTTTATCAAAATCATGAATCATTTAAATAAAGAATCCACTGGTATATCGTGACTTCCGTTGAAAGAGTGTTGAGTCACTTATGACACTTTGTGTGCTTCACCAAACCTGTTGAAAAAATGCTCGCTTTTAATCTATAGACACTTATGTTGAAAAAACAAACCATTATCAGGAAAACTCATGAATTCTTTTTTTTACATTCTCTTAATACAATAAAAAAACTCACACACACACATAAGCATACACAAATTCTCTTTGGTAGCAGATTATCATTTTTTCAAATTATTCTTTTTTAAGTAAAACATCTACAATGTTGAAAATTTCTTCAGTATGATACTCATCGTTGGTACCTGGAGGCTCCCTGTGGAGCATTGGGCAACATATGTGGTTTCAGTAGCATGTCATTTACAGAGTGACATTGCCAGCCCTATGCCCATATATCTTCCTTGTAATCCTTTTTATTCTGTCAAAGTAATCTTCTCTTAGTTACCCTGCTTTTCAGACAGCATTTGTGCAAATTGAATTCAGACAGTCCTGACCAAAATTTGCACTCAGTTTACTGATACTATTTTTGGTACCAATGACCATTACACAATATGATATTGAGCAGCAGAATAAGTATGCAACTCATCCACAATATACCTGTGTATATATATATATATATATATATATATATATATATATATATATATATATATATATACATACATATAATGATTAATAATTGTGTCATCCTCAGACAGTATTAATATCACAACTCTTCAGTGTGGCTACAGACTATCCAATATCCCATCCAGTACCACAAGGTAAGATTGAAACCTTTGCTTCAGACCCGGAGCCTGGCATTTTACCCCTGCCCTATGCAGAACTGGACGGTTAGTAGGACTGAATTTAAGTGATATATTCATTTACACACAATTCCCCATCCACCAGAGTGCTTCATTCCAGAGTTGGAAGAGCATTGCTACACACACACACACACACACACACACACATATATATATATATATATATATATATATATATATATATATATGTGTGTGGTTTGCATGTAACATTACTAGTATATGATAGCCCAAATGATAATTATAATTATACTTAGTAATGATTCAATATATACAGATTTCTTTTGCTACCTGGAAGTTGAACATTTACACAAAAACCTTTTGAGCTTAGTGTAATGGGAGATACAGGAGACTAGGTATGAGAGAGAGAGGAAGAGAATGCTTGGCAAGCATTAAAACAAGCAATGAATACTATTTTCACTAATCGCCTTTTTCCATTAAAGAGAAAAGTGGCATTTGGCAAACTTTCAAAAAGTGGGTGATACCTGTATATATTAAACAATGTTGTCTATATCATACATATATATATTCTCATCCCACTTATCCTCGGCCTTTGTTGTCTCTTTCAAGGTGACAGTACGTATTCAAAAAAATGGACATATTTAGTCTGACAGACTGAATTTTTAAAATTGCGTTACATTGTATAGAAACCTATTTGAAATGTCCTCCTATCGTTACATGGTTGATATATCATTCAATTTAGACCATGTAAAATAGAATAAACAATGAAAGAAAATAGGACTGCTGCAGGAATTGAACCTTCTGCGGATAGGGTTGTTGCTTCAATGCAGCGATGCACTTACCATTGTGCTAAACAGCCATCGATAATGCAAAAGCTAAATAACTGCTTCCAACTCAAATTCTCAATTCTTGAGAATATGGGTTGAAAGCAATTATTTGGCCTTTGTATATATATATATATATATATATATATATATATATATATCTCATTATTATTGCTATACACATTACTGAACATATCAAGTAGATATAAATGAAATCTTACTGTAAATAAGTGTGTGTGCATGCTGGTTAAATCACGTAATCTGATTCTTGAGGCTATAAAGTTTTAATTGGTGAGCCCAGAGACATTTCTGTGGATTTATTCAAAGCAAAGATCCAGGTAAGTGTCAAGTCAAAAACCATGGTTGGTCTGAGTCATTAAAATTATTTGTCTGGTAAATTGATGATGATTTCTTTCAGTCTCCTAAGATTTAACACTGTTGGTTCTATCCATCTTAATTGGCTTGGAAAGTCTACTGGCCGGCTAGATATCTTTTACTTTTGAGCTATTAAAAACATGCACATACGTATTCATATTTGAATCAGTGTGTGCATGTGTGTATTTGTATACATACATAATATGGGTGTGTGTATGTGTATATATATATATATATATATATATATATATATATATATATGCGGATATATAAGAGTATTGTAAACAAATCAACAGAATGATTATAAATAGGTTATTTTTATTTGAAGCACTATTTGAACCAACATCCTGTTTTTACATGGCGAATATGCCTGTTGGCCTAGACAGTGAATATAAAATAGGTTGGAGCAAAAGTAATTCAGATCTTTGTTATTTTGATGTTTATATTAGAATATTTGAATAAATCATCCGCTACAAATTCTTGAATTTTAGTAAAACCATCACAACAAAGAGGTATTCCAAGGGAATCGATAAAATGCACCAAGAACTGCAATGTTTACATTCAATATTGGTCCATCGAAAGGACCAATTCTTCTCCATGACAATGCCTGACTGCATGTCTTAGGAATAACCCAGCAGAACAAACTAGGCTGTGAAATTTCAGCCAGCTCACTCACTAGACCTGTCTTCAACTGACTACCATATTCTCAAGGATTTTGACCACATCTTGTAAGGGTAAGTCTTCCACAACCAAGCAGCAGCAGCTCAAAATGCCTTCAAAGAATTCATTGGTGCTGAGACCCCAGAATTCTATGCTTACAGAATAAACGGACTTGCTTCTATTTTGCAAAAATGTATAGATTCTGATAGTTCTTATTTTGATTAATATCTTTTATTATATGCTGAGATATACTGTTTTGAAGACAATGGAGAAAAAATAGGATTATTTTTGCATCAACACACATATATATATATATATACATATATATATATATATATATATATATACACCCACACACACATATGTAGATAAGTCTACCTGGCATGTACTTATTAGGTAAATTTGATCTGAAATTTCCATTGTATGACGTTTGATAAATGTGATTAATATTCACCACTGGCTTAAGTGCATTGACAAAGAAAGGGATTATGTTGAATTATGAGTATTCGTTGTGCAAAATAAATGCTTTTTTCTCTATCTATAGGCTGTGGAATTGATTTATCTACCTTGATACAAAGGTATTTGCTTTTGAGTCTGTGTATATCATATCAGACAATAAAACTCCTACAGAAGAATTCTTTTGTAGGAGCTTAAAATCTGAAGTTAGAACTTGCCACTGTTGCTGTTGGGATACATTAAGCTTTTAAGTATAGATTTATAGTATACTCCACTGGGGGCCTTACACACTAATCTTTGAGTCCCTTTAACTTTTCAAAACTGTCTGTGAAACCTACTTCATGGACTACCATCAGCTGCCTTTTCATATTCTCTTTGATCCTGTCCGCAGTCTAAAATCTCTTTAGGAAAAGTCAAATCTAGACTGTAAGGAGGTGATTAGACCCGGATAATGTGATATTTTGCCCAAAATCCAGGAGTTCTTAAAGGGTTAGCCAAGGGTACAAATTTTCCTTTAAATCTACATCATACATTAATGAGTACTCTCTTGGTAGAAATCTTTAACAATGTGTCAAACAATGTGCAATATTTTTAAAGGTAAAAAACACAACCCCAAATCATCAAGAGAGTTATCAATATTACTTATGAGCAGGAATATAGACAAATATTTTTTGGTTGGATCTAATGATAAATAATCTTATCATAATAGCTCTATGGCTTTGCTGTCAGCATACTGTGCTAGAGGTGATCAATTGAAAAATTGCTAAAAGTGGTGATCAATGAATAAATTTCTTCTCTTGTTTCTTGTTGGATCTCCAAAAGCCTGTTGGGGAGGGGATTCTAAAAAACAACAGATATAATGAAAAAGATGTTTAAGTTTGGAGCTGCCCGTGCATGTAATAAATACATGCATAGCCTGCCAGACCAACTTAAAAACTGAAGAAATATACATAGACAGTTTTGATGACAGTTTTAGATGATGGTTTCTAATATACATCAGGTCCTCTCAGAACAGTTATAATAGGTATTATTTTTCTTAGAAACAGGAAGACTGAATGCTTGTTCATAGAATGTCCACACTCAGTGGAATCAGAACAGTTCACCTTAAATATTCCAGATGAATCATTTTCACAATCTTGTTGAAAGAGAAAGATTATACAATATAACTGTCGATAAACATAATTTGTGATTACGAAGAAAGAATAATTAATAATTCATTAATTATGAATTTCATAAATATTTGGTCCAAAAAGGTTGATTAGAAATTATCTATCAAAACTGTCAACATAGGTTTCTTTAGTTTTTGAGTTGGGCTGGCTGGCTATATATGTCTCATGTGTACATGCTGAATCAATGCAGCTAGAATGCTGAACATTTCAACATTTATTCCTTTATATTTTTAGTTTTTTAACCCTTGCCTAAATTATCTTTTAATATGGGATTCTATATGCAATCTAAGTATATGCTAAATTGGTCCCTTAATTTGTGTTAGGCAGCATTCATGCCTGTACTCTATATTTTGAAAATTTCAACATTTCAGTGATCACTGCTCATCAAAAGGTGAAAGAAGTAACTTATTCATTGATCACCCTTTTTTCATATTTTTGAAAGTGATCACCTTTAATATGGAATGATGGCTGTCCACCATTAGGACATTGATCATCAATCATTATGCCACCAAAATTTCCATAAGATAATGATCATAGATAATTAATAAGGTTTAGATGTAGAATTTTCAATGAGTTTTTATCAAATGAAGACAATGGCAAACTCTAGTGCTGCTTGACCTTTGGTGGCAGACAATATCTCAGGTACTTAAAGGCACAAAGCCAACTGATAACAGACTTGTCATCATCTGAAGACTTGGCTACATTGTTCAATTTTTGCTATTAAAAATATCTGTTTTTGTAAGGCTTGTGGTATTATTCTCAAAACTGGGAAACTATCAGTCAAAAGTCAGTCAAAGATCTAGTGTAATGGTTTTCCAATATTTTTTGATAATTAAACTTCCAAGTATGACCAATGTACAGCTATATAGTCAATGGTTTACTGCATTTAATTTTAAATCTGAAGATGATTATGCTATTTTTTTCTGAATTAAAAATGATAGTAATTGCTGTGATCAGGCCTGTTTGTATATGCATTTGCAAGATAACTCAAGAATAGATGGATCATGTCAGATTAGTATTCAGGATGAATATAACACACAGAACAAATCAAACATGCATCCCTTTGTTGTTAAGGTTTCAGAAAGAGTTTATAATCTTGAATAATCATTACAGAGAACAATTATCTTTTTCTATGTAGTTCTCTTTGAGGTTGACGCACACTATGAACCTGATGTATTTCTGATTTGCCGCCAAAAGTGTTATGCATCATCATTTTGTAGTTATTAGAGTACTTGTCAGAATACTGTGAATTCTTTCATCATAGATATCAACTTCAATGGCCATGCACCGAATCATCATCAGCAGTAGCCTTTTAGTGTCCTTTGTTGGAAATAAACATTCCCCTAAGATTTACCAGACCTCTTCATTGTGGGTGTTACAGAGCCAGTGCTTTTGTTGATAACACATTATGACTGTATAATTTGTTCCTACCTAGTTTTCCAGGGAGTCTACTCTTTTCATATTGTTTGCTTGAAGAGGTTGGATAAATGAAATAAACAATATTATGTAAATTGTATATTTGGATAAAATGGAGTGATTAATCAACATGAAGAATTGACCTTGATTTATGTAGACCTTTTACAATTACATAAGATATCCATATTATTTTGACGGCAAACATCTACCAATGACTGAAGTGAACAAAGGAAGGGGAACCTTCTATAAAAGCTAGTAGAGTGGCCATACCAGGACATCCAAAAAAGAAGATGCTCACAGTAACTGTTATTCAAAAAAGAGGATGTTCCTGATCATGACTATAGCAGTCAACACATATAAATGATATAATAAGAGTGGCAGGATTACAGGTTGAAAATTGCTAAAATGTCCCTAGATGCAGGGCAAAAAAAACAAATGCCCTGGTATGAAGAAAAATATAAGAAAAAATACTTACAGCATTTTATCTATAGCTCTAATAACAATACATACAAAAATTAATGCTTATGGCTGAAAAATAAAAAAAAGTAATAGATGGCACTACATGCCATCCTTAAACTGCTAAGTTGACGACACAGTACAGGTGCCTTTCTCCCCCTTTCAAACTCTCTCTTTCATGCCATTACAGTTTTGTGTTTTTTTTTTGTAGAGAAAATGATGGTAGATGAAATTCTGGGCTGTTGATGGATTTAAAAAAATC
The DNA here is from genome assembly GCA_963457665.1 of Thysanoteuthis rhombus. Taxonomy (NCBI): domain Eukaryota; kingdom Metazoa; phylum Mollusca; class Cephalopoda; order Oegopsida; family Thysanoteuthidae; genus Thysanoteuthis; species Thysanoteuthis major. The sequence goes on along the minus strand of OY735206.1, from coordinate 60,147,926 downwards.
CCTTCCGGATGAAGATTTCCAGACCTAAATGGAGGACATGTTCAGGAAAATAAAAACGTATGGCAAGTAGAGTTTGATTATTTTCTAGTTTCGAAAAAGGAAGAGTTGCATAAAAAATATATTAGGTTTCATCCGAGATAAAAGATTTCATTCACTAAACTAAATACTTTCTAAAACGGGCAGAGTGAATTGCAGTAAAAAGAAAAGAAAAAGAATTTATAAAATAGAAAGATAGATGGATGGAAATCAGATAGGTTTTTATACTGATTTTTTTCTCCCTTTTTTACATAGTTGAATCTGCGCATGTGAAACTCACAGATGCATTATGCCGATAGTACTTGGTCATGGGTCTTCCTTTAATTACAATGCTTACAAAACATTCCAGCCCCAATCATTTTTTGTCAAACCATGTTTTGAGTAAATTACCCCAATTGGATAGAACTGTTTTTGAAATACAACTGAAAGTTGACATTCGTTCAAAAACTTCCCAAACCTTGAAACTATATAAAATCCATTTGACTAGGCTTACACATTTTTTACCTTAACAGACCATCAGATTTTTTTGAAATCCCAAGAGATAATTTCTGCTAAGTCTGTTAATTACCTCTGGGGAACTTTCATCAAAACTGTCTTACAAATACTGTGAAATCTCTCATAAAAAAAGCCAATAACAAATCAAGACAAGGTTGACTGTTGCACCCCTATTTCTATTCCAACTGAAGATGATTACTGCAACTTTTGTATAGCATATATGATAATTAAAAAATTATAAAGATATTTAAAAAGAAAATGAGTTCATTTATTAGACTGATATAAGCCTATGTGTATCTGTATGATAAATTAGCTCAATCAATGAGACAGCCTCCTGGCAATCAGTTGGATATGAGTTCAAATCACGGTAGAGAAATGTAAATTTTACTTGATGGTCTACACCCCAAATTTTTGTTGTGGATTTTTCTTGTAGAAAAATAAAGCTAACTTCAGTTTTTGAGTTTGACAAAATTTTTTTAAGAGTATTGATGCTTTTATGTAATCTTCATTACTGAGTCGAATGAAGAGGAATGAGAGGGCTAGTTTACATTCTCTTTGCAACCTGTGTAATGGAATAATCAACAATGAGAGCAGAAAACATTTTAGAAATTCTCCAAAGAGATCGATTCTGAATTGAGTTTATGCAGTAATTTATCAAACAAGTTCCATGATCAATCTTAATATAAAAAGAAATGGGAGCTCCAGCACACATTCCCTGATCATCAGTCAGCAATGCAGATCAGAAATGAAGAATAAGCCACCGATCTGACTTGAACAGACATCCTTTTACATCAGGAAGTCTGTGCCAACATAACAGCTACTTTTGCCATTTGGTTCCAGACCTACTCATTCAAATCTAACCATAGAGTTATTCTTTAACTTCTGACAGTGTAATATGCCATGATTTTTTCAATTTATATGCATTACTTGTATCAATAGTGATATTATTAATATTACCTGTGTTAAGCCGGAGGCTTATTCATCATATCGGCTTCACATTACTTTCTCTCAGGGGTATACCAAACAGGGTGTGTGGGGAATTCTACACTGCCCCATGCTCTTCCTGTCAGCAAATTTCAAGATGATTTATTGAAGAAATCTGATAAATTTGTAATATATAAGAAATAGATGAGGTTTTTGTGTACATTTGTAAGCCATGTCCAATTTCTTCACCTTTTCCTAATGTTCAATTCAAAATTAGAATTACTTGCCATTTTGTTGGCATTTCAGAGACCTGCACCTCCCTAAAATGAATATCATTATGCTCCTGCTTACTAACAACCATGATGGTTTGAGAGTTGTGTTAAAAAGCAAATGAAATTAAGATGAAAGAAATTCTATGTAGCTGAAAAATTAATAATGATTGATAATGTTTCACCTAAGAAATTAGAAAAATCCTTGCAAGTCATTTTTTTCTTTATACTGTGGCCAGTTGATATCTTTTGTCTTTACTCTTCCAATATACACATAAATAATCTCATCATTTTTGACGGTTATTATGCTACTATAAGTCACGTTTGACATGAGGATGATATAAGAAAAGTAAGTTGATTTAAAAAAAGTTGTTCTCCACTCATAAAGAAGATGAAACACAGACAAATGATATGCTTTAGGAGAAAAGGAGTAACGAAAGCATCTAGTTTCAAATCAGATTCTCTTTCTGGAAGCAGAGATTTTTGTGAAATGAGCAGACTCTTGGGATAGAACCTCAAGCCTTTGCAAGCTATCAGTTTACTGCTCTATAGCAGTATGTCTCCATAGACATAACCAAGGTTTCAAATGCAAAGAGAAAAATGTCAAGATGTTGCAACCATTTTTGCAAATGTTAACTGCAGGAAGGTCTGAGATTTCTACATCATTGTACATTCTGGTGGACCATATGTTGCCCAACCAGATATAGACATTTCAAGGAGGATTCTTGTGTTAACAGAAGAGGCTGCTATAGACAATGTGGACATCTGTTGCAACAAGAATGAGCAGAAAAGTGGCAGAAAGAAGAAAAAGGAGGCTTCACTTATTCTACTATGGTGAGCTCAGACTCAATTATAACAGATTTTTATTACTCAAACTGTTTGTTTCACTTTTTTTTTTTTAACACTGATACGTTTTTGCTTTTCCTTCATATTGTCTCTGACTATTATTGTTCTTGCTATTACTAGCAATATTGCAACTGCTACTGCAACAATAACAACAACAATAATAAAAGCGACAATAACAACAACAACAATGATAATAATCATATCAACAACAACAAACAATAGCAAAGTGGGGGGGACAGGGTAGAGAGAAGAAAAAATGGGGAGTGAGAAAAGGGGAAGTAAGAGGAAAATGGGAGGAAAAGTAGAGGAGAGGGAAGAGAAGGAGAGATGAGAAGGAAATAGGAAAAAGAGTGAGATAGAGGAGGAGGAAAAGGAGGAGTACATGGAGAGAGAGAGAGGAAAGAGAAGATAATTGGCATAACAATTGATAACTCAGAAAATAGAAGTGGCTTAGTAAACCTAAGTATCTGTTACCTTTGTGCAAACATCCTCAGGGAAAAATAGACTTGAATATCATGTACACAATCTCCTTGCCCATTGTCTCATTGTAATATTTCCAATTGCATACCACGTGTGAAGAAAAGTTTAGAATTAGTATACGGGCAATCCACACTCAACATAATTACTTGTGCACCTGGCTGCTACAGACATTATCAGTGTCGACAGTGGCCAAAGCATCATTGTTATGATATTCTGTATTCCTTCTCTTTTTCTTCTAAACATTTTCTTTAGAATAAGTATTTTTGGATCCACACTTGCAAACTTAGTGCAGTGATTAGATCAAAGGTTGTTGAGCTGGAAGATCTTTGGCTCATACTAAGGTCAGAGAAACATATTGCAAGATATTTTGGTATCATTTTTATTAATTGAAAATACATTATGCAATTGACCTCAGATGAAGTGAAAATAGGAGCAGGAAAAAAAAACTTGATTGAATAAGTTATCATTTACTAATGCACTTATAAAGTAGTATATCATTTCCTTCAATGGAAAATTCTTACGTTTCATTCATTATCTTTTTGAACAGTTTTGAAAATTTGGCTCAGAACTGTAAACTACCTCTTTGCCATCTATCATACTCTTTTCCCCTCTCTCTCTCTTTCTCTCATTTCTTTCATTTCATTTTTTCTCTTTTCTATTGTCTCTTCACATAAGATACATTCATCATGTTATAATGGGGTATCATTTCAAATAGAGTTTCAATATAATATAAGACAATTTATAATCATATACAGTTATAGAAAAAGTTGCAGTAATCAGTTTCAGTTTGATTAGCAGTAGGAGGGGAGTTCGATCCTACAGCAGCCAGGCTTGTACACATTTTTCTAAATTTTTCTCTAAATGCTACACTTATATTTTTTAACAAAAAAGAAGGGAGCAATTTCTTGATTTCTCCCTTTCAACCATTTATCTTCCCTGTACCTTTATAGTTCCATTTCTCTCTTGATAGAATATCTTCTTTTCACTCTCCTATTGAAGCCAAAAAATCAATGAAGTCTTCACATGATAGCATTCTTAAAGAGTCCTCTGAAAACTACCACTGGAGACACATGAAATTCAAGTTGATTACTTATCAAATTTCAAGCCTAAATTCTTTTCAGATGGTACGTAAAATTCTCCCAATCCAAAAAGTTCTGCTTCAAGATAGTTCTTTTGTTTAGAGCAATTGTTTCTCAACAAGTCATTTCAAGAGAATGCATCAAGATGGAAGAGTAATCTTTTATACCCAATGTCAATCCATGATATTAACAGACACTTGCCATCACTGTCAATAATTGACCAACCATAGCATCAAAATTTGATGTCATGTAAAAAAAATTCATTGAAGAATAACTATGGTCGGAATAAATACTATTTATGACATCACAGGCATTTTCCATTGGAAAACATCTAATATAGACTACAGCGTTGTTTGGTTTGAGAAGAATACAGTAGAAGGTGCTGCAGATCTGAATCGCCAGTGATAACCACTAGAAATTTGGTATGTACATCCAAATGAATAAAAAATATTGGTACAAGGCCAAATGGGGAAAGAGGTCTGGAGTATTGCCGATCTGTTCTAAATATCAGCATCTGAAATCACAGATTCTTATCTGAGCTCAAAAATCAACCAAAATACCCATGGGAAGTATGTAACAACCTCAGCCTCAAGACAGGCCAGTGGTGCTGGAAGCTTAATTGTTCATAACACTGAAATCAATTCGCTTTTGTTCATTATGCTATATTCTGCTACAAGGCTATTGTCAATACTGACTCCTATGGTTTCATTTAATAAACAATGTATGACTACTGTGAAGAATAAGCAGAACTTTTATTACCTTAAATGAAGACTTTTTTGTTGATTAATAAACGTCAACCTTCTTGAAATAGGAAATTAAATATATTTCTGAAGCCAAATAAAAGAGCAGCTTTTTATTGGACAAGAAGATGTTTCTGGTTAGTTACTACTTTCTAACAGGTCAAATGATGTATTGTCAGGAGATGACAATTTCCTGTCATAAGATGAAAATATATAAGTCTTAGAGCCCTTATAAGTGCAAGTTATTGTTTTTATATCCCTGCAAAATATGTGCACACTTTATCTGACATTTTGAGCGCTTTTGATGAAGTGTTTGAAACCGTCAACCAAAACTGTCAACGTAGGTTTCTTCAGTTTTGAACTTGGTCTGACTGGCTGATAATGTATGGATCACGTGTACAGGCAACACCAATGGAGCTAAGGGCTGAAAATTTGAACATTCACTCCTTATTATACTTAGAAAATGTTTTTTTGTTTTTTGAAACCCTACCCCCTCTCCAAAAATGGGTTTTGTGCTGGAGTTCAATTGACAGTGTAAGAGTATGCTAAATTGGTACTTTAGTTTGGGTTTGTTAGCATTAATAGTTATCCAGTTGACTTATCACTTTTGAGACACCCGGGACATATATATATATATATATATATATATATATATATATATATATATATATATATATATATATATATATATATATCCTGAGGTTTTTATGACTGCCAGATACATATGCCTGGTAGTTCTCTTCTGGAAGCTCACCGAGATATTTTGATGTAGACATTGAACACCTAAATAGGTTAGTCGTGAAAGGGTTCAAATATTTATGACAATTTTTTTTCGTATAGTTTAAATCTGTCTTTGTGTTATTGATGTTAGTTACACAATATTCGGTCTGATCCATTTGTCAGCCTTTGTCAAGTGTATAAACCATTGGAAAAGAGGAAATATTTTATATTTAATAACAGCATTCTACCTTTAGGGAGTGAAATCTGCAAATTATGGATGCAAAAATATAGCAAAAAATTTGATTGAAAGAAAAATAAAACATATTTTTCATAGAAAACAAAGTAAGCTCCAAAATGAAAAATGATTTGTTACATTTTTTTTATGATAGTGTTCTTGGTAAAATACTGAAATCTGTATATACTGGTATTCATTGTCTTGGTATCTATTTTGCTGTTGATGAGGTTCCATGGACACAATAAAACCAATTTCATTGAAGTATTATATATATCTCCTCAAACAAACCCTGTTCATTGTATTTCTCACATACAAACTTTGAACATAAATTGACACATTATCACACAGTATAGATTATAAAGGAAATAGAAAGATGGGGAAAGCAACTTTCCCAAGAGGACAGTTTACTTATTAATGCAAAAATCAACAGGCAAAAACTGCCCATATCTTGACTTTTATATTGATTACTAACACAAGAAGCAAACCTATAAGTAAACTGACTTGAATACATGTATGTGTGTACATATATATGCACACACACAAATATATATGTATATATGAGGCTTGCAGTAGAGCCATGATTAGTCAGTCATGCAAACATTTGAAAACAAGTTCAATCCTCATTGAATGTACAAACTACATTAAGCTCACAACATGTCTTGGAATAAACAATTAAAGAGAATTGAGCTGCTGCAGGAATCATTCCTGTGACCAATATATATATATATATATATATATATATATATATATATATATATATATATATATATATATATGAGAGGCAAAGATAGATATGAGATTTGTCTGAAAAGTATCTAGCCATTTGATATCAACAAAAGAAAATAGCCTATCATGGGTAATGGTACCTAAGTCAAAGTACTCCCTTCTGGACAAGACAGACTTATCCAAGCCTGCAAAGTCTTTCAGGATCATCATTAGCTACCCCATCCCATTCTCCTTAATCTCATTCACCTTTGAGATCTCCTTCTTTTCAAGGTGAAATGTTAAAAATCATAGGGATCTAAACCTGGACAGTTGGGTGTGCTAACAGATCATGATGTTGTGATGTCTTGCCAAAACACCAGACTTGAAGAATGGACAGGCTTAGTGATTTGTGAATGCAACAATTTCACAGTACACAAGCCCACTCAATGGTGTTTCATGCCAGAGAGTGTCCATCTATGCAAAGTACCCTTTGACTGGCTGCCAAGTTTCACCAAGGCCATGTATCCAGTTCTCAAGATATTGAAAATGGTTGGATATTTTCCTGACAGATCTTGTGTAGGTATACATATTATCTAAAAGTTGGTACATTGATTTTTCATTCACTGTCACTGTAACTCATTACCTCTCTCATTAATCATTTGCTCTTTCTTTTTCTGCTCTCTCTCTTCCCACACTCCTCCATCAACTTTTGCCAGTTTTCAGTCCTTGCATTTCTTCTGATCGTTATTTTCAAAATGTCTGTTGTTATGGCCTATATTTTCTGAAACATTCCTGCATTCGTGGGACCAATATCCATTAGTGGAATTGAATGGCAATCTTATTGATTAACTACCAACTATTTGCTATGGACCATCTGGATCTTTTAACTTTCCACCTTTTGTTTCTAATGGCGGAATTACCATTCCAGAGGGAGGAACAGAAGAGTGGGTTTCATAAACCATAATCACTGGAAGGTGTCTGCTGGTGCAGTTCAGGGATTACCTTGTTGCCACTGACAGACAGCATTTTATTCTTTTGGTTGCATATCACAGTTTGCCTTACTTTAGAATGTCTGCACTTCTGAGAAAGGATGTCACCATCATGTTCAAATAATAGATGTAGAATAAAGAGGAGAGCAAAGGCCAAATTTTGTTTAATTTCTTTTACTCTGAATTTTGTCCTAATCCTCAACACTTTTGTACATTTTCTCCTTTTAAAAAAGCCAAAAACTTCAACTTTCTTTTTATGTTCTTCTTGCTACTAACTCTCATTTTTCTCATCAAGCTCTTTGCTTAACTGTTTCATTAACCCTTTGTTCTGTAGATTAGAATGTGGCAAACATTTTTGGAAGCAGGCGCAGACAAACTCAAATAAAACCATGGATAAGTAACTAAGATAACGCTCCATTTTTGTAATTTTATTGTAAACATCGTTATTCAATATTTTCCATTAAAAACAAATGTAAACCCGATATAATTCTTTTAGTAGTAGTGGAAAGATGAATAATGACAAATTTTCTTAGATGAAACCGTCAAACTGGGGTTTGAAATCCGTGCATCCTGTCATCAAAACAGCAAGTATTCTTCAGTTGAGATCAACCTATATGCAGATTTGGCATGTTTCATGTTTGAAAATGGCTTCTGACATGAAAATGATGCGCCAAATGCTGAAACAGTCATGCAAAAGATTTTAAAGTGGAATATCCTCCATCTGTGAGGTATTTGTTAAAGTCAGTCGAGTTCAACCTCTTTGTATTTGCCTTTCAGCAAGTCTTTGAACTGCAGGCTGATTGCTTCTAATTGTGGATCGGGAGAGGAAGGGCCTTGATGATACATTGAAATAAGATATTTTAAAAAATTTCATTCATAGTAATATCAAAGGAAGAACAATATAAACAAGCCTGGTAGCTGCATGGTCAATCTCCACTCCTACATTCACTCTGGAGGAAGATGATTACTGCAACTTCTTTATTATGTATATAATAAATAAAAAATCATAATAATATATATTTTTACATTCATTAGAATGAAATAAGTCCCTGTGTATCTGATAATTTTGTTGATAGGTAAGATTTGTCAGTTTAGCTGAGTCGGTAAGACACCAGCCTAATGATTAATTGGATCTGATTTGAAATCACGGTAGTGTTTATTCTTATGAATGTATTTATCATTAGGATGAAATAAACTTTTGTGCAAATTTTGGTAGATATGTAAGTCTTGTCAGTTTAGCCCAGTTGGTAAGATATGATCGAGAAATGTTAATTCTTACTCCTCTAAATTCAGTGAGGATTGTTTTTGCTATGGTAGAAAAAACAAGGTGAACTCCAGGTTACACTTGAATGAGAGCAAAATGGACTCAACCATCATATATAATATTATTCATTATTTACTCTTCCTTTACAAATATGAAGCCTGATAATTAAATTATAGTAGTAGTAGACCAGTGATGGACAGATAACAAAAGTAATCAATAATAATAATAACAACAGATATAATAATTTCATTTGCCTTTGAGTGGTACAATACTTAAAATGGATATATTCCAGGGGCAATAAATTGCTTTAACAAATTTTATATTTCAATTGCAGAAATGTGTACACAAGATTAATGATGATATCTTATTTGTCCACATCTGTGAAATTTCCCTGTGTCCAGTCAGTGCATACTCCACCTGAATGTAAAATGCAATAAATTGTCTTGAATAGTTGTATTGATTCATCACTTCGATAATGCTGTGATATATATTATTTTGGTCATTTAAAAAAATATATATATCATTCGCCATGAAGAGATGTTTAGAGACAGCATTCCATGTCACTGAATTATCACTGGTTCTATATATTATGTCCTCTTGGTGTAATTTTTATCCTATGAAGTCCCTACGACATCGCTGAGAATTAAATTTCTCCACACTGGGTTTGCTGATGATTTTATATGAGTCAAACTTTAGGAAAAGCAAAATCAAACCCATCTAAACAAAATTGTTGTTTTAAACAAATAATACAATTTAGTATAATTCATTGGGTGCCACATTAAATTGAGGAAAGCTACAGAATGGACTAACTGAAATACTATAGGAAAAAGATAAACAGAGTTGAGGATAACTCATATAAAAAAGCACTAGTTTTTTATATATATATATATATATATATATATATATATATATATATATATATATATATATATACATACATATATACATACATATATATATATACATACATATATACATATATATATATATACATACATATATACATATATATATATACATACATATATATATACATACATATATACATATATATATATATACATACATATATATATACATACATATATACATATATATATATATATACATACATATATACATATATATATATATACATACATATATATATACATACATATATACATATATATATATATACATACATATATATATACATACATATATACATATATATATACATACATGCATATATATATATATATATATATATATATATATATATATATATATATACTTTCAAGGGCAACAATCTAAAAGGCTCACACCTTTATTAGCTCCGGTGGGAGCTGGATCTCTCTGCTACCTTCCACATTCCCAGTTGGCAGATGGAGAAAAGATTCATACATGGCATAACGTCCAAAGGCGGTGAGGACCATAGAGAAATCCTCTGAATATATGGTGGCTCACTGAATATATTGAATAAGGTGGCACCAATCTGAAAGCTCACAAGAAAATTATTGCAATGGGATAATTAGGAGAAAAGATTAGTACTTGAGTTTTCAAGATTAAAGAGATCTGGTCTATATCGATTCTTTCTTCCCTGCATTCATTCTTTCTCATCCTTAATTGCTATGTTAAATGCAGATCAGCTTGAATAAGATTAGCTGACAAAAATTATTTCAGTTCTTATATGTTCCCAAGCCAACTGAAAGACTCTTCATCTTGGTTAATATATTTGGGTTTAGCAACAGCAGAGTCTTATTGAAGACATGAACAATTTGAATTCAAAATTTAAAAAAAAAATCCCACAAAATTTATATAAATCCTGTTGATCTTAATCTGCCTATTAAATACAGGAATATTTTGATCAGCGCAGGTTTTGTTGAGGTTAAGTCAAAGAATTGCTGTACAAATCAATGTAACTAAGTATAAGCTGAAAAAAAAAATGCATTTTATAATGATAAGACCTTGAATGGAACAGTTTTGAACTTTGGAACAATTCAACTGCACTAATCAAGGTGAACCTGCATTGAATATTCAAAAAGAGATAGAAATGCTGACCTGATGTGCAATCAAAAATTTTCTTGGCAACTGAAATGAAGCTTACCTGGAAAAAAAGAAAAAGAAAAAAATTTAAACTGTATGCTATGGAAAGATCTTTGAAAAGTATACATGCAGATTGTCTATAGTTGATCAACAAAGGATAAGTACAGATGATGTGATATTTTGACATTTATTCTGACAATTTTTTCTTATTCCAAACTTTTGACAGCATTTGCCTCTTCTTGAGTATTTTCACATATTTTTGCAAACATCTTTCTTTTTCCCCCACGTGGAAAAGTGATTATTTTTGAAGAAATAGAAAGGAACTCTTGTCTTTGATGGACATAGAACTCAGCCAATACCATCTAACTTAGTTGTGGAAAAATGCACATCCGAAATTTGGAAAAAAAGAAGCAAGCAAAAAATGACATTATGAAGTTTATTGAAACATATTATTTATTCTAGTTTGGCAAATTTAAAGATCAATTTTGGTAATAACTTTGGATATCAACTTGCTGAGTTATACAATTAATTAGAGAATTGTATGCAATCAGTTCGAATAGAAAAATTCAGAATAATGACTAAAGGAAAATGTTCTGTAAACATTCTTCTAATGTGTCCCTACTCTAAAGCAAAGTTGCTGAAGTGTGCGTTACAAATTAGATTAAGCAATTTAAGAAGAATAGAGACAAATGTTTGTTTTTAAATGATTGTCTCTTCTTGACATTAAACACTTGAAACTGATTCAGCAGGCAAAAAAAATTATGGTTGATAACTGACAGACAGCAATAAAGATCTGTTAATGAACAGCTTTATACTATTGGAGGTTTTCATAAAAGTACAGATAACTCTCTTTTTGCTACTGAAACACACCAGTTTTCATCAAAAATAAAGATAACTCCCTTCATTACATTGGAAGAAAAATTGTGCCAAATTGCACTGACTTCACGTGTCAAAGGTGTGAACTAATATCCTCTTTGGTCCAAGAACTTCAACAAGACCAAATGTAGCAGCCAATTGGTCCAGGCTTCTTCCTGGCAGACAGACCTGCCATTGTGTCGACAAAGCAATGGCATCAATAGAAGCTTAGAAAGAAAATGAAACAACCAACAAAACAAGATAAACCGCCCTCATTACAAAGTACAAACTCATCCAAAAAATCAATCATGTAAAAACATTGTCTCAATTTTCAAGACGTATGCATTCAATGGAACTTTCTTCACTCTTCTTTACATACCCCAGCAGACACATTTACTTCTATTTCTTACTTAACATAAGAGAACACAAGAAAAGCGGTCCACTAAATCTCATGTGACTCACATGAACATTTTTCTACCTTTCAAACTCTGAGAACAAATTCCAAAAAGACCTGACTTTTTCATAAGGAAAAGTTGCCACTACATCAGCAGTTATAAATTGCAGCATGTATGTTATGTTTCAATATCACATATCTTGCAATTCTCTATGCAATCATTTTTATATCCTAAAGATTCATAATCAAAATCATTTTTATTTTACAAAAAGAAACAAGTGTTGGATAAGTCTTTGCTCCTCAAAATGATGACCAAAAAATGATAAATGAATTCATGAGGAGAAAAAATCATGTAAGAAAGGTACAATAGCATGTTCATCAATACAGTATTCTTACAAAAATATAAATTGATTAAAGTAACTTTACAGTAGAAAATAGCAATAGGTATTTAATACAAAGAAATACCATAAAGAAATGTAAGCAAGACTGTATAGAATGTCCTCAAAATAAAATCATAACACAGCATTAGTCTACTGTGGCCTGCATTTTCCTGGCATAACAATGTTCTTATAGGGGACAATAAATTTATCTTGATTCGTACGGTAAACTTTATCAAAATATTTTCTTGTCACTAATCTAAAGAACTTTTTATGTAAAATATTTCTTTAAACTACCTTTGAAAAAACTTTCTTTGTTAACACTTTTGCACACTAATTACATACTTGCTATACATAATTACGATCTTCAACATCACTGTCCTCTATAGTAATTCCCTCAATTTCTCCCACCGGAAACTACCTGGTGTAATAACTGGCATTGAATTATCATCAATGGAAATTATAATGTTGTGTTCTCCAACACCTGAAGGACTTGGCTCAGTACCATCTTGCAGAGGGTTTTTTTTTTCAAGAAATATGCCCAATATTGTTTGCTTGGTTTGATTGCTTTTTTCTTTATAAATTTTGATTATATGCTTCTAAATCAACCTGGGCATCTCTTTCAGTCTTAGAAAAGCATTCACTATTTGAGTTCATTTTGTCAAACCCAGGTGACACTTTCAGAGGCATTGACACCATGGTGACTGCCTAGGAATATTTCACGCAGTTTCTTTGTGATTCTTTTTTCTAATGGAGCATTTGCTGTCAAAACAATGTCTCCAAAAGTATTCATTGACTTTTAATTAAATTTTGTGAAATGATTTGCAAGAAAGGGTTGATTAAAGGTGGACTTGTTTTTTGTTAGAGAAACATTTTTCCTTTTTTTTTTTCATACATTCAAGTATATTCTCATGACTGTCCGCATGATATCTACAGAAGTTCTCCAGTTGATTTCAATGAAAATTTGTTTGTAGGTGAAAGAATGATTGGCCAAAAAATTAGTGATTAAATTTTTAGATTGGATCAAAGCATTATTACTTCCTCTTCATTGTCATTATATACCCAGATCACATTATAATCCTAAAAGTTCATGTCTGTTTGCCCAATATCTCAAAAAAGTATTAATGAATTCCAATGAAGTTTTTAGAAGGGTTGGCAATAAAAAGGCTTTTGAAGAAATGATTACAATTTGGACTGGCACCATGGAAATACTGAAAATTATAATTCATTTGTAATTGTAAACAACACAGTCAGATGAATGAATACCTCAAAATCAGGCACAAATATCTACTTCCTTTTCAAAATTCTTATCTTTTAAATTGAATAATGGTTGTATCATTATATCAACTGTTATAATGACATCCTTAGTAGCAATATCATTTTCACAGAAAAGAAAAATGAATAAAATATATACACTACTTGTTATATGAAATAATATTTTTCTTAATAGAAATTTACTGTTTATAAAAAATAAATTACAAGGAACTCAGAATTGTGAGCTGACATGACATCATCGAATCACTCTTTTTTTTCTACTCTCTCTGTTATTCACGCATCTTAAATTCCAGATCGGACTAATTGTGAGAATATAATCAGAGAATTCAACAATAGAATTGTTAGTGAAAGTTGGCTTATGCCATAATGTTCAATAATATGGGAGAATCATGGTGAGTGATGAATAGTGTTAGTATGAAAAGATCACCAACATTCTAGACATCCTGGGAAGAGAGCAAGTTCTGGAAATAGACCATAAGTTACATCATCCTTACTTCTTGAACTTGCACTCTTCCTAGGATGTCAGAAAGATTGTTTGGATATTTGTCCAGTAATCTTGTGCAAGGAAGGTAGTTTTCTCTTCTGTCAATTAATAATTGTTTTTTCGTGGAACTATAATAACTAAATACAAAAATAGAAGGGTCTCCATGAAATTTTATGCTCTGGGCCATATCAAAGTTAAATTCCACTCTGACTCTAATTCAATTTTCAAACTTCACTTAACTCCACTGCCTCTGTGCAGCAAACACTATTGACTAACTTCTCTTGTAAAAACAGCCTTTTCCATTCTTATCCTTGTTCACTACATTGCAAGGATGGGTTGGGAAGGAGAAGAGAAAGGATAAAAGATGCACAGAAAAATTTCAATTTTATTGCTGTTTGATACTTACGTTTGATTCTAGTTTATAAACTGCCTCTGTTTTCAAGTGCTTTTGAAATTTGGTAGCTTTGTTTATTAGTAAATCTTACTCAGTTTTACACAATTCTTGTATTGTACCTCCAATTATGTTGAAGTTGAAAAGAATGATAAGAAGAAAAGAGAATTACCAAGCATGAAATTATTTTCGAGAAAATATTGCTAAGCAGGAATCTACATTTTTTCATCCGTTGGGTAGGGGTTGATCTAGACACCCAGAACTTGCACCAGTATAACCATCTGTCTCTACAGAAACTGAACAATTTTTATCTCATCTCAGACTGTAGTAAACAAGAAAAAATTAGTAAATCACTCTTACACTTATGTTCTAATAAAAAAATCAGATATACTTTGGCTGTTGTTAGCTATGATTTCAAAACTGTGTGGTAAGTTGTGTACTGTAGTGTAAGGTACTTTTTTGGTTTAGCTAATTTTGTATTAAAATAGACAACCTTGGCAAAGTGAGCTTCAATATTTCTCTATTTATACCAAATGATGTCTGGCTGATCATTATGCGTCATTTCAATTTGCTTTCATGGTCTCTCTCTTACTTTATTACCTGTCTTAGGTAAATGTATTTGTCAACCTCCTCTAGAGCTTTACTACCCATTCTTATAGCATTTATATTGCTTTAAATCATAAAATGGATGCACACGTGAAGAGCACAATATAACATGCCACAAGATGCACATATGTGCTGTGTGACAGTGAACATGTTGAGAAAGGTAGTTAGTGTAATCTACAACCAATGTGTCCTAACAATAGTCACCTATGGAGCTGAAACATGGAACCTATCTAAAAGTTTGACTCTCAAACTGAGAAACATGCAACATGCACATAACAAAATTATGCTCAACCTCAGAGAGAGAGAGAGAGATCGTAAGACAGCATAGTATATCAGAGAAAAGATACGAGTCAGAGACATCATAGAAACTGCTAAAAAACTCAAATGGCTTGACATGTTACAAAAATATCAGACAACCACTGGATATCATGACTCACAATGTGCGCACCCAAGAGATCATATGTGAAATTGTGGCCGACAGAAAGTAAGATGGTGTGACGAACTAGATGGATTCAGAAAGTACTGGCTCTACAATACCCATGATAGAGAGGCCTAGCAAAACTTGGGTGAAGTCTATGTCCAACAATGAACTCGAATAGGCTGCTGCTGCTACTGCTGCTGCTGATGTTGCTGATATGATACTAGGAATGCATTCCACAAAAACCATTAGGTGTTAGCACTGCAAAATACAGTGACTCTCCTTTATAAAAATTCATTTTCTTTTTTATCATCTGGGCAAATTGGGAAATAGAGAAAGAGTTGAAGTCAGTAAGAGAGAGGGGGAAATTAGCTATGAAACAAGCATGATATGTAGGTTATGTTGGGATAGAGAATAATGATCCAAAGATAGTTTTATTATTAACAATAACAGTTTTAAAACCAGTCTTGTATATTTATTTACTGGTTTTCTGTATACAGTGACAGATAGAATAAGATAAGAGCAAGAAAGTGTGTTTGCAATAAAAAAGTTCTTGATAAGAGTTTTGATTAATAAATCTTGAGATTGATTGAACATCATGTTCAGCTGAGAATAGCAAAATAGATCGGAATAGTTTATATTTACTTAACTGTATGTTGGAGGTTGAGGATGTGTTTTTTGTTCATTTTGAGCCGTTCATACACAGAAGATTGCACATCGACCTGACAGTTGGTTGAGCTTCACTTTTTATTGGATTCAGGTGGATTATAGAAAAAGCTTAAAAAATGGGTTTAGAAATAGCATTTTCCAAAAATGTACTTTTGTATTTGACCTCCAAATTTTGATTATCGGCTCATTATGCTTCCAGGATTCAAGCAGTAATACAAGACTGAATTAGCCATATGGTGTCTAGCCACCAAGGAGTTAAGATCATTGCTACAGACAAGCAAAATAATTTATATGATTTTTTTAAGATACTGCAAATTTTTTATCAGAAAACATTATTTCCCTGATTCTCTTCAATGATTCTGAGTAGATTTACAAGAAGAGATGTTTAAAATCTAAAAATTGTTCGATGTCTAATACAATTGTTCTCTCTAGGTGGTTTATAAACTCACATAATGAAAGCAGGGAGAAAAAAGATGACATCATATCATGTTTTGCTGGACCATAACCCTGATATTATCATTACTAGAAGATCATTGTTTTTGTAAAACATCTTGTAATCTGTACACCTTGAAAATATAGATATAAGTTTTGTGTTGGAACGCAAAGGTTTTATTGGATAAGGTGTTTTATAACAAATGCATGGATTCTAGGTCCAATCTTTTCATACTCAGATCCAAGGCCTTTACTCTGAAACAATTTCCATAGGAATGAAATTGTGTAGTAATATACAGACAAAATGAATAACATCTTTTAAATTAAACAGGATATGTTTTGCATAATGTATGGAACTCTTATTTGGGTATAAATCTCAACCATAAATGATGAGTGTCTACATTAAAAGCATTAGCTCTTGCAAGTTTGTTTTAAAAGATATTTCATAAAATCACATCTTTAAAAGGACTAAAATAAGCAATTTGCTTTTATGCTAAAGCAAAATATACTCTCAAAAATCTTTAAAAGAAAAACATGAGAGTGGTGTAGGTCAGCATTTTTTCTTCTGGCCAAATCTTTTCACACCTCTAAGTGTGGACAGGATTACATGCAAAGCTGTTTAGCTCAACCAATGTGGAGGTAAATGACATTTGATAATGATTGCCTGAGAAATTGTCCATTGCACTCATTTCAAGTAGACACCCATTGCACTTGACAAATCATCTGTTTGCTAAAGATACCACACAATTATAAGTCTTCAAATCCCCATGCTGAATCCAGATATGCATTCTTTTGTACGTGAACAAGAAATGTTCTCTAAAAGAGTGAAAAGAACATTCCTTGTCTGTTGTCTTCTATTGCACACAACCATGCGTACATAATTGCAGTTCCTACTATATAGCGTGTACTTTCTACCTCAAAATTTTGAATGAAAATCAAAATGTGCATCACACTATGAAGCTAATGTTTAGGGGTAGTCCACAAGTTAAGGTGATTGGCATCAAACTCTCCGTTTGCCAGGCTGCCGACCAATCAAAATGAAAGCTATTATGCATGTTATTAATATGTAAATAAATATGTAAAGTTATGTTATAAATATGTAAATAAATATTTTATCAAATGAAAAATATCAAACTGCGCACTTTGAATCTTTCATCAAAATATAATTATACATACAAAACCACTATTCTATCAGCAACCCTTGCCTTAATTCCTGATGACTGATAATTCATTTCTTCCTGATTTTTATCTCACCACTATTGAATCTTTAGTATTTATTTTAAGACTGGAAATACTTTTTTTGTTAGTACATAGAATGACAAAAGCTAAGCAGAAGATTAAGGGAGTAGGGTTGATATCAATGGACAGTGATAAGAGAAGCCAAAACCTTGTTCATGTAGAGTAGGTTAGATATAGTTGTTAACTGGTATTACTATTTTATTCTATTTACCTACAACTATCAGAATACATTGTGTCACTATATCAGTAATCATTAGAGATAATAAAAGTTTTTACATATTTGTTCAATAAATCCTACCCCTGATATGGCTTAAATAAATAGTTAGTTATCTGATATTTGAATCAAGGATCAGATCAAATCTGCTCTCATCGCCTATGAGTTTGTCTTGGTTCCAAGTATTCTGCAAATAAACTTTGATAGAATCAAGCCATGAACACTTGATACCATGAAATATTATCAAGGAGAGATTTTTCTTTCTTGGTCAGTCTTTATTTTAATATTGAACCCTAGTACTGGAAATCATCCCTACTTAAATGTAACCATTGGACCTCATTTAGATTATTTGCTTATTTAGGCTTGGATATTTAAACAGGTGACATGCGAATCCATAAATGTATAGGTTTGGCTTTTAATTCTTTCTGTCAGTTGGCCATTCTAATCTGTCTGTCAATGGATCAATCTGATAGATTTCTAATGAATCTATTCAATTCTTGGCAACAGACTGAGAACAACTGAGTGCACAGCCCTGCCTGGGTTTCTGCCTCTGTCAACAATGCAACATAATTAATAAAATGAAAGAGATATTAGTTTGAGGGAAGGATTATGTAAGACTGTGTTTGTTCATTATAGCAATACCCTGATGCAAAAAGAGAGACAAAAGGAAGACTAACACAAGAACAGAGCAACCAGCTGTACTTTTGTATAAAAAAATACTAGACATTACAAAAAAAAATAAAATAAAATAATCGAATGGATCAATACGTTACTGAATGGAGGAGAGGAGATGACAGTGTGAGGGCAATGAACAAGAAGCAATAAAGGAAAAAAAAAAGAGAACAAGGTAAAAAGCAAATACTGTCTGCACTTGCTGAGATATTATTATTGTCAAGGAAAGTGAAAGTGAAAGTGTCTGGAGAGGAAGATCCAAGGTAGTGAGGTGGCTGAAGAAAAATGGAGTGGCACCGAGACGGCTACGACGAAGGACGTGATGATCAACATACGAAGCAGAGAAAAGTTTCCTCCTCTGGTCTGAATAATTATCTCCGCAAGCAGTAATTAGATTCAGGGGAAAGCTTTGAAAGTCAATTATTTAACAAAGGCCTCAAGAGAAAAGCATTGTCTGTTAGTTGACAGAGGCCTCCAGAGAACACCAATGTCTATTATTTAACAGAGGCCTCCAGAGAAAACTATTGCTTGTTATTTGAAGAAAGCCACCAAAGAGCAGCATTGTTTTGTTACTTGCACAAGACCTCCAAAGATGGTCAATGTATTTTACTTTAAGCTTGAACTTTTCATGAAAAGTTTGGTCATTTCTGTAAAAGCATCTTCTAAAGCTGCTGAAGTTGCCAATATGTTGGGAAGAGAAACCTAGATGATTGCTGATGCGATATTGCAATGTTCTTTTAAACTCCCTCTTACTTTCTGTCGGCCACAATTTCACATATGATCTCTTGGGGGCGCATCTTGTGAGTCGAGATATGGAGTAAGTCAAGAAAGTATCCACCCAGTTATTATTAATGAAAAAAAAATCCACCTGGGGAAATTGTGCCTTAAACCCTTCAAATTACACCCCCTTTGGACATCATACTCTTATCTTGGTGTCCGATTCACCTTTGGGATTGACATTAGCTACCTTGTCATCTTCTCCTTGATCTTGTCCATGGAATGAAATCTCTTTGGAAAAAGTCAGAAATTGCAAGGAGCCAAAGCTAAACTTTGTGGGGCAGACAATCTTGAGTGATGTGATCTTTGGCCCCCAAAACCCTGCATAGGATGTGAGGAATGATTTGCTCGGTCATTGTGAATGCGATGGTCACATTGTATATAAATGGCTGAACACTTCCAGAATAGACCTTGTACACATTTACCACATTCACATTCGAAATTGTTTTTCACGTACTATAAGAATGGATCAATAATTCAGTACCCTGAGACATAATCAACAGAACTTTGATCCAAAATCAATAGATTACCTTTCTTTTCTCCCCTCATTATTCCTTCCCTCTTATTAAACTACCTAACTCTCTTTTCTCCCTTCTCTCTCCTCCAACCTCGCAGTAAACTACCTAAACTTCTCTCCTTTCCTCTCTTCTTGACCTTTAATTAACTTTATATCCCTCCTTCTTTCTACCCTCTTATTAAATTACCTGACTCCTTTTCTGCCCTCTTTCTTTCCACACTTTTATTAAACAACCTACCTCCATTTTTTCAGTAAACAAATATTGTTTTTAATTAAATAAGTAATATCTTTATTCATTTGGCCGTCATTGGAAAAAAGGTAATACATTTTCATTGCTCTGATTTGCTGAACTGAAGCTTGAATTAAGAGCTTGTAATTCTGTAAGGTTTGTAATAAGATGAAAGTGGAACTTAAAAGTGGCTCTTATCTGAATCGGACTGGCAACTTTTTCAACTCGAATTTGGTTGAAGGGACTTGTTTTAATAGGGATAGTCTTGAAAGAATTGAACTATTTTGTTTTTCGTTGATCAGTTTAAGTTCACACTTTCAACTCATCTATTTTCTCATAGTTGCACGATTTATTTTGTTTGTCTTTTATAGTAGTCCTCCAAGATCCTTATCTCGTGGACGATGTGCTTAACACTTGTGGCTTGTTTTATGGCCACCTCTGAGGGAAAGTTGGGAGATACTAGCATTGTTTTATTGAGAAATGAATGGAAGAATTTGTTCCTTTCTCAAAACAGTGTTGACCTCTGATGTTTGCTTCATTTCAATTTCCGCAATTCTTTCTTTCATGATTGGTTGTTATTTGACAAATCGACAAAAGAGATCATAACATATTGAGATCATGACAAACAGATTAACTATGTAGATTCTAGGGCTTTTGTCTAAATTTCTGAGTTGAGGAATTATCATTATAATACACTGTTTTACTCAGACCGGTGTACTAATCATGGTTGTTATAGTCATCATGTTTCAGTTCTTGTACCCTCTAGCCTTCTTCAGGTGTCAGCCATTGTTGATAACTTTCTGGGAATTTTGAACCAAAACCAATATGCAATCCACATGAGTAAATAGTTTTCGTTCCACCAAATTAACAGTCATGATATATCCTCTGGCATAGACAGTAGAATGAGAATGATCATCCTGCATGGATTGATTGAAGCATTGGGTTTTTAAATTCGCAGGAGATTACCATGTATGGAAAACACCTGAAGAAGCTCAGAGGATAGAATGGCTGAAACGTTGAAAACAAGATGAGAACATAAGTCTGAGAAGGCCTCCGTAATTTTAAAAACAATACCCTTACCTTTTGGTATGCTTTAATTGTTGAAGAGAAAAACAAAATTTCCGTTTCATACTTATGAATTTTGATTACGTACTCATTTCTGTTTACTCAATAAAACATTGAAGTCATAAAACCAGGCCAATTCAGAAAAAAACACAATAAAAATTACAAGCTGACAATAGAATTGGCTGGTCTTGAAAAAATGTGATTCTTAGATCTGTATTGGCTGTCTTGGTAAGCTTTGAATTCAAATCAATGGAGGCTAATTGAAAACAGAAAAAAAAAAGTTAAAAATGAGCAAACTTTGATCCTTAATACAGAGTTGATACATTTTAAATAGATTCACTTTTTTCTGTTCTATTACAAACACTGCAAACATTTCTTCTATCCTTTCTTACGATTTGTAGACGTCTTTGTGGATATTTTTAAAAATGTTTGAAAACAACAACAAAAAAGCTCAGACAAAAATAGAAAGTCAGTGAAATATAATGCAATAATGATTTTTGAGATGAATACAGCTATTTGGTTAAATATTGATTCAAATTGACCTTCAATATGAAACCAGGAATTAATTCTTAAAATCTTGTATAAAAGAAATGATTGAATATTGAAAATATTGAGTATATTGCAATATTAGAGACTTAAGATCAAAATGTTTCTGTTTTAACAACTGTATCAATATGCAGATGAAAAAAGGTATTGTGATCATTTTTTGATAACAATAATCAGCCGATGACATAAGGCAAAAGATATAAAAATTAGAACAAGTTACATTCATTGTTATAATTTTACATTTGTCATTATGAATTCATTGTTATAAACAATTTTATATTGGGGAAAATTAATTTTGAATCTGAAAATTTCAAGTTGCATTGAGTGTTATGACAAAATTTTAATAAGAAATCAATTTTTATTGGTTCAAGCTGAGCTGGTTTCTGCCAGTCAGAAGTAAATTTGTGAAAGTTTATTCAGGTCGAGAAAGGCTTAATGAATGTTGATACTTTAAGAATTGAGATGTTGAAAAAAGCCTAAGTAGATGTGCCATGTACATTAAAGGCATCTATCAATGAAAACAATGCATAAGACTTTTGTAAGAATTTGAAGTATTCAAATTTTTTCAAAATTTCAATATCTATGGTTTTCGAATTTCAAGAACAATTTTTAATTAATGTCCAAGAACACTGAAACAAAAAAAAAGAATTCATTTCCATTTTTAATGTAAATAAAGTGTTTGAATTTGATAACAATAAGCGTTTGATAACATTATCAATGATTATAATGAATGGCTTTCTCTGTACTAATTTTCTTATTGGCTGGGCTTTGAAAGCAATCTTAAATAAAGAATTATTGTTTTTTTCCTCAATCCGTTGCTTCATCATCATCATCATCATCATCATCATCATCAGTCTTTTAACGTCTGTTGTTGGACATAGACCTTACCCAGGATTTGCCACACTTCTCTATCATGGGCGTTGTGGAGCCAGTATTTTTTAAATTTGTCCAGTTCATCACTCCATCTTGTACTTTGTCGGCCTTGGTTTTGCATGTGATCTCTGGGGATCCATGCTGTGAGTCTTGATGTTCATCGGTTGTCTGTCGTTCTTGCAACATGGCCTGCCCATTGCCATTTGAGTTTTTTTAATAGATTCTATGATGTCTCTGACTCCTGTTTTCTTCCTTATATACTGTGATGTCTTGTGATCTCTCCATGCAAGGTTGAGCATGATTCTCTCATGTGCTTGTTGCATGCTTCTCAGTTTGCGGATTCGTCTCTTGGTTAGGTTCCATGTTTCAGCTCCATAAGTGACTATTGGGAGGATGTATTGGTTATATACTCTTCTTTTTAGTATTATTGGTATCGACTTGTTTTTGAAGGTTGAGCTTGCTCTGCCAAAGGCTTGCCATCCTAGGGTGATTCTTCACTTGATCTCTTCCTCTTTCATGGGTTTCAAGGAGATTCGCTGTCCTAGGTAGATATAGTGGTCTTCTTACCCCAGTTTTGTATCTCCGATTTTTACAGTTTTGTCCTTATTCTCATTGTGATTATTGCATATTATTTTTATTTTACTGAGGTTTATATGTAAGCCAACTCTCTTTCTTCATTTAGTTCATCTAGTATTAGTTGGGGGTCATGTAGGTTCTCTACAAAAAAGACAATGTTGTCTGCAAATCTTAAGTTGCACAGATATTTGCCATCTATTTTGATTCCTCTATTTTCCCAGTCCAGGTTTCGGAAGATCATCTTGAGGCAGGCTAAAAACTTACAACTTATATCACTTAATGCATTGGGAACACAGGGTCTATGTACCTGTGATTTATTTCATTATGAGAAATGGTCAAACTAAATAGTTCTAAAGCCAGTAGATTCTAGCTAAATTAAGTTTAATTGGTGGAAACCAAAAGACTTAGGATCATCTTCATGAATTTTAAATTTATTGCTCGCAACATAGTAAGTTTTTATTCCTTCTCATTTCCCCATACATACAGTAAACCACTTATGACAGAGTCAAGAAGACTCAACAAGATTAAAATCCCCATTGTTATTTGATAAATTTATATTTGAGGCTATCTTCTCTGAAATTTATATTTGAGGCTATCTTCTCTGAAATTTATATTTGAGGCTATCTTCTCTGAAATTTATATTTGAGGCTATCTTCTCTGAAATTTATATTTGAGGCTATCTTCTCTGAAATTTATATTTGAGGCTATCTTCTCTGAAATTTATATTTGAGGCTATCTTCTCTGAAATTTATATTTGAGGCTATCTTCTCTGAAATTTATATTTGAGGCTATCTTCTCTGAAATTTATATTTGAGACTATCTTCTCTGAAATTTATATTTGAGGCTATCTTCTCTGAAATTTATATTTGAGACTATCTTCTCTGAAATTTATATTTGAGACTATCTTCTCTGAAATTTATATTTGAGGCTATCTTCTCTGAAATTTATATTTGAGGCTATCTTCTCTGAAATTTATATTTGAGGCTATCTTCTCTGAAATTTATATTTGAGACTATCTTCTCTGAAATTTATATTTGAGGCTATCTTCTCTGAAATTTATATTTGAGGCTATCTTCTCTGAAATTTATATTTGAGACATTAGAACAAAGAAGAATGGGTTTGGTTAGTTACTCAATGGAAACTGTCATGTGACCAATTTCTTTAGGCAGCATGCCGGGTGATCAATTAAAAAATCAGAAACTGTGGTGATCAATGGATGTTACTTCTCTCAACTTTTGTTTGGTGGTGATCCCTAAAAAGATCAAATTTTCAGAAGATGAGCATGAATGCTACTAGACACAAAGTAAGGGATCGATTTAGCATAAACTTAGATTGCAAATTAAACTCCCTAAAAATCTATTGGAGGGGTATGAAAAAAAAAGAAGAAAAAAAAAGACAAAAAAAAGAAAATGTTCAAATTTTCAACTTTCTTGCTCAATTGGTATGGGCTGAACATATACATACACACATAGCCAGAACAACTTAATAAATGGAGAAACCTGTTTTGACAGTTTTAGTTGATGGTTTTTAATTGTTAACTATGTTGGTTTCTATGTGTTTGTTTTGTCTCATATTCTGTCTTCAGAGATTTCCTTTCATTTCATTTGACTGCAGTCTAACTTATCTTGCTTCTTGTTTTTGGAGAAAGAAAATTAAATAAAGCGTCTTAAAATGATGAATTGTTCATGTGGCACAATTTTGTGTAAACTCAACAAAAAAATACACAACAATTGCAAAAAATAGTTTTAATTACTGGTAGATAATCTCTCATCCAAAACCCTTGGGAGGAGATACTTTTCAGAATTCATAATTTTGTGGATTTCGGAATGGCATCAATATTTAAATCAATAATAGCAGAAGCTTCCTTTTTTTAATTCCCTCTGTTTCCCAGAGAGGAATCTGCAACAATTTCAACATTTTTACAGCCTTCAAAATAAAAAAATCATTAAAAGTAAACAAGATATCCGTGAGCAGCAGAAGCACATCAGACTAGTAGGAGAACTGAGACACAACAGCGTATTGTGGATTGAGTTGATGCTCTCCTGAAATAAAAACTTCTGCTTTGCTATACACGGCCTTCAAGACAACCTCAGATGTTAGGTCATGTTTAGTGCCAAACATGATTTTTGTAAGTAGGGGTTATGAATTCTGTCTATTTGATATAGCTATAACATCCATAAGCACTATCCAAGGTGAAGTTGACCTGAAGAATAATGACACCCCCCCCTTGAATGATAGCATCTCAACATGATAAATTTCCTATAAGAACCCTTACACTTTGTATTTCCAAACATTCTGATGAAGTCGTTTTAAAGATGAAACATGTTAATGAAATAAATGGTTCATTTTACCAGCAATTTAATTTTCTTTCCATATTGTCTTTTCTAATACCATATATCAGATAAACTTTCTTTTTTTTCTAATCCTGAAAAGAAAACTTATTAATCAAAATTTATATAGACTCAAACTATTCATAATCAGTTGCTATGCAAGTCGGCTTTAATTGGATCACTGTTATTTCAACCTTTCTTCCTATAACGTTTTTGAATTTGTTTTTAGGATCTTGATGCCTGTAATTTAGTTATATCTTTTTTTTTTTTATCTACGTTTGTAATATTATTCTTTATTTTGGGGTTCATCAGCTGTTTTATCATAGCTCTGTTTTGGGAGTATTAAAAAACAGGACGGATTTATTGTTATGGTACTCCCAGCAAAACTTTTTCCTCAAGTTACAGTTATGTGAACATGTATTGCTTAACAATGTTTATGCATATATTCAGAAGGTAAAATTTATTTGGAACATTTTATTTTATGAGGTTTGTAAATAAACTCAGACTATTTTTAAAGTAAAAGTTTTTAGAATTATTTTAGGGGAATATATATATATATATATATATATATATATATATATATAAGCCAACAGTCATGAGTAATGTAAAAGTTTGGTGCTGAACATGTATGACATGTATAGAATTTTTGTGTTGCAATAGAATCATTAAGAGATTCATGAGTAGTAAGATAAACTCTAACATCATAGTCAATATTTTTTGGTCTAGTGTAGGAGTGGTATGCTCACTGTTGGTACATTGGTAGATAGGTATTGATATCCATATTGATATATTTATGGTATACCTGAGTAAATGATTATCTGCAGGTAATCAAAAATTGTTACAGTTTCTCTTCAGTCTTGAAGAATAACAGCCATATCTATACAATTGTCATGGTTCTGGCTCACTGAATCTGTGCAAGAACTTGGCACTGGAAAGGCCAGATTACTTGATGTAAATGTAGCTCGTCTGTCATGTCAAAGCTTAAAACAATCTCCCAGAAATAATCTATACATAGAATCATTTACAAATGAATGAATGCATACCTTTTGTAACAAAAAGTAGTAATTCACACACTTAAATAGAGATATACTTTAGTTCATGCAAGATCACCAATTTATATACATGTATAAAATTTTTTCCTAAACTGCTGTAAGAAATTGTAAAAGTAATCAAGAAAGTAATAAGAGGCAAGATTGCATGCATTGATAGTATCCCTCTAGAGATTTGGAAGCAAGGAGGCTCAGATAAATGCGAGGCTCTACAAATGTCTTGTCTGCTGCTGGGTATGGAACAAACTACCACAAAACTTCAAAGATACAATTATCATAACCCTCTATATAAACAAGTCAGACAGCTCAAACTACTGTGGGCATTAAGCAACTCTCTATCCTAACATGGATTCTTCTGGTTGGACTAGAAGCCATAGTTGCAGCTGAGCATCTCCTGGGAAGCTAGTGTGGTTTTAAAGTAAACCATGGTAGAGCTGATATGATCTTTGTTCTAAGACGAATCCAAGAAAATTATTATTACCAAAACAAAGGTCTATATGTCACCTTTGTTAATATAACAAAGGCATTTGTTGCTGCAGGCAGATTGGGTCTTTGGAATATTTTAAGCAAGCTTGGTTGTCCATCTAAATTTGATAATGATTATTTAACTGTATGAATTGCAACTTGGCCGAGTTAGAATTGGCTGTAACCTCTCAAAGCCCTCCCAAGTCACAAACTGCATGAAACAGAGTTGCATTCTGGCTCTCACCCTGTAACACACACTCAATGCAATATTATTTAGCATGATGTTGAAACGGACCTCAGATGATATAGATGATGTAAAATACATGCACATTGATACACATTCAATTGATAACCTGTTCAATCTGAAACAACTCCAGGCCAGCACTAAACCTATAATGAACTTAGTGAGGGAAATCTCCAAGAGTACAAGCGCCTTCTACATTGAAGATGTTTGGCAAAAAACACAGCTGCGCTAGGCAGGCCATTTATCAAGGCTTGGAGACATCTAAAGACCGTACTATTTGATGGGCTGGCCTTCAGCCAATGAGGGGGCACCTTGAAAGAGATACAGGGAATCTTCATAAAAGACTTTTATTTCTTGCAAAACTGACTGTTGTAAATGGGAGGCAGAGGCTGCCAACAGATTGACATGGAGCAACAAGGTCATTGACATGGCAATAAACTTGCTGTTACCTCCGGCCAACTGTCCTCCTCCCGGACATGCAGTGAATAACTTATCACTCTAGCACGGGTCTCAACAACAACTCATGATTCTGCATCAAGTGTGGAGACAGCTCAAAATTCTTTGTTTCCAAGACCAAGCCATGAGAATAGAAGCACACGTAAATGCTAAAACCAACCAGGTTAAAAGCCACATTTGATTAAAAAGAAAGAAATACGGTCATTTTGTTAATATTTTTTGTTCATACACAGTTATATTACATGGAAAACGATTACACTAAAAACATTCAAAATATTGCCAGAACTAACAAGTTTGTTTCTTGATGATATTGATTTTAATTGATATTTATGATATGCATATACAGCAATACCTTGAATAAGGTGGTATTGATTAGTGCAGGTTTTGATGTAGTATTGCTGTATGTGTAACCAAATGTGAGCTAAGAAAAAATACATTAAATTATAATAATGACTTGATCAGTATGGAAAATTTTAGAATGAACTATTCAAGGTATATGTGTACTTATGTGCACAGAATGATGTTTTCCTATTTGCGTAGGATGGGATGCAAACAATGTAAATACAGACATTTTATCAAAGGGGTTGATTTAATAAATTCTAATACATTCACAAAATCTCTCAAGCAAGGTGTGTATATATATATGTATACATATATATATATATATATATATATATATATATATATATGTATATATATATATGAGTAAAAATATTTTCAAAAAAGATTTTTGCATGAGCCTTTTCCAAGTGATACAGAATGTACTATCTGTAATGAAACATTGAAAAACCTAAACTCATTCTATAACCACTCTACTAATGGTATTGAGCACTTTTTTGAACATATCTACTTGATATATCAATATATATACACATGCTTCAAAGCTTTTAAAACCCAACAACACAGAAAAGCATATAATATTCTGAAGCAATTTCATGATATTCAATAAGGGGATGTGTGGTTTTCTCCATTGTAGTTTGTACTTGATCTGCTAATTCCTTTTTCCATGTTTTTTAAACATTTGGCTTTTAGTACTTTCACTGATTTTTATTGGAAATGAAGAAATCTTCAGATAGAAGCCTACAAATTAGGACAGAAAAAATAGTTTTGACGCTAGATCGGCCTAATGAAGTCCCAGAGGTCAGTACCACCTGTGTTATGTTCATCCTAGGATCAAGCTACCCTTAAAAACAATTTTTCAGCCTTATGGGTGTAGTTCTTTGAGCAGTTATAAGACTTACACATGAAAACAAAAAAAACAAGCAGACAAACGAACGAACAAACATTCCTCTGTACTTTATAGTAGTATATAAACGTATATATATCGTATGTACATAAAGCCAAAAAAAGATGGTTCATATTCTACTAGTAAAATGACATCAAATATGAGATGCCATCTGAAAAGGAGCAGGCCATACCCAACCAAGGACAGAAATACTATAAATTCATGGAACCACTGCTAATCTTACATTTGCTCATTTTTTTCTCTGTCAAAACTAAGGAAGATTTATAAGAATGAAAGAAAATCATTTTCACACACATTCCTACCAATGCATTTTCCATATGTTTACTCATATATATTGGATATACATATATATATATATATATGCATACATATGTACATATTCATAAATAAACATCCAAATTATCTGCAACCTACACATATATATATCCATGTGTGTTCATGCTCATCAAATCCACACAGATATAGTAAAAAGACTCATGGACACAAATTGTATTTCACTCAAATATATTGACCGCAAAAGAAAGGTCAAAATTCACACCAAATCCTTCAAGAACAGCTTAACTACTAATTGGGGTCTGGTTGGATGATTTGACCCATCTGTATGGTATTGGTTCTTCTCACTGGCATCCATTTGCATCGCTTGAGAAAATCTCTATTGACAAGTAAATCTGCTTTGGACAATGACCATTTAGCAGCAGGAGTAACACTGATTTAATAGTTTACCTGAATACTAGCTGAAGTAACCAACTTTCCACAAGTTTCTCAGTATCTAAAATGAATACAATCACATTTTCTAGGATAAAAAAAAATCAAAAAGATTTCCAGAATACTGTCGTAATTTATATAATTACTGTATGTGAATTATTCTTAATTGAGTCAATTACATTGTTTATTGCTATTCATGCCTTTCCCACGGGTATTAGTGTGAAGCAAACACAAATTATCTCAGTCAGAGTTTGAACTCAACTCACTGATTCTATTCCACATGCTGCTACCAGCACCTCCACAGATATTTTTTTAGAAATAAATATTCATATACAATTCATCATCATCAGTCTTTTAACGTCCGTCGTTGGACATAGACCTTCCCCAGGATTTGCCACACTTCTCTATCATGGGCATCATTGAACCAGTACCTCCTGAACTTGTCTAGCTTGTCTCTCCATCTAATATTCTGCTGGCCTTGGTTACGCATGTGATCTCGGGGGATCCATGTTGTGAGTCGCAACAATCCATAGACACCTACAATTAGGGCCCTGCCCATTATGTTACTTGCAGATAAGGTACCCATTTTAGCTGTTTGACTAGAAATAGCAGTTTTGACCCTAAATTGACCTGTGGTTACCTCTACTAACCTTCTGTGGTCAGGGCCACCTTTCCTTTATTTATCTTCCTATGGATTAATTTTCAATGCGAAGGGCCTATAAGACACATACCACCAACCAAGTAAACATGGAACCTAACCAAGAGACAGATCCGCAAATTGAGAACCATGCAACGTGCACATGAAAGAATCATGCTGGGTCTCACATGGAGAGACCACAAGACAGCACAGTATATCTGGGGAAGGACAAGAATCAGGGACATCATAGCATCCATTAAAAATCTCAAATGGTAGTGGGCTGGCTATGTTGCAAGAATGGCAGACAGCTGATAGACATCGTGACACAACATAGATCCCCTAAAATCACATGCGCAACCAAGGCCGTCAGAATATTAGATGGAGAGACAAGCTAGACAAATTCAGGAAGTACTGGCTCTGCGACGCCTATGATAGAGAAGTGTGGCGAATCCTGGGGAAGGTCTATGTCCAACAACAGATGTTAAAAGACTGATGATGATAATGATGATGATGATGATGATGATGATGAGTTGTTGTAACTTAGAAATATCATTTTTTTCTTATATCTCCAAGTTGAACAAAATTAGAATGAGTCATAATTGATTTTTTTAATTGTATATTGCTAAACAATTTATGATCAGAAATACTTTGTTTGGACTGTGTATTTTCATATTGTTGAGACTGTAAGATTGAAGCCCAAGTAGCACATCTTAGATCAATGAGCAGCATCAGAAATAATAATGATAAGCCTCTAGTGAGATTTAAGTTTGAATCCCTCATCCTTGGGAGCCTCACTATCTGTAACAGCTCATTACTGATTAGACTATGAAGGCAAACCAACGGGAGACATTCAAATTTAGCTATATAGCTGTATTCTTTATTTTTCTGATTAAACCATTATTAGAATGAATAGTAAAAAGGAGAAGAATTGTTGAATGCAGTATTACTACCATAACAGCCATGAGCATCATACTCAGGAGAGTGGGCTGTTTGCCATAATGTGATGGTTAATGAACTTTCCTGACAGATTATTCACAAGTGTACTGAGTTCAATCTATTAAACTAAGTCAAGCTAAGTAAATAGCAACTCGTAGGAGAGTGAAAAATATAAAATATGGTCATGTGTTTCAATTATATCCCGGCGTTGATGACAGTCAAGCCTCAAGAGCGTACCCCAATTTGGAAATGCAAAATTTTGAAGAAAGGATTAATCATAGAATGTTATTGTGAGTTTTTGAGTGAATATCTACTTTACCATAATGCTTTGTAGGTTGTTCAGTGACATTTAGATCCCCTTGACTTCTTATTAGTTTCATCACAGGAATTTGAAAATGCTGGTTATATTGATATGCAACATCTAAATTAATTCTAATATGGTTCATTAACCAAAGTATTTGGATACACAGATGAATTTCTGTAATTGAACAATTATAGCAATCAAAAGTGGCAAGTATTCCATCTTTTTTTTATATGTTTGTGTATTTATTTATGTGTTCAAGTGCTCTTGGTCATACCAATTTATCTACAGACTTGGAAACTGGCATCAGTACTCCACTCATCATCATCATCATTATCAGTCTCTTAATATCTGTTGTTGGACATAGACCTTCCCCAGGATTTGCTATACTTCTCTATCATGTACTTTCTCGATTTGTCTAGCTTGTCTCTTGATCTAATCCTCTGCCTGCCTCTGATCTCTGGGGATTCATATCATGAGTTGTAATGTCCATCAGTTGTCTGCAATTCTTGTGACATGGCCAGCCCATTGCCATTTGAGTTTTTAATGGATTCTATGATATCCCTAACTCCTGTCTTCTCCCAGATGTATTGTGCTGTTTTGTGGTCTCTCATTGTGAGGTTGATAATTCTTTCATAATTCTTTCATGTACATGCTGCATTGTTCTCAAATAGCAGGTCTGTCTCTTGGTTAGGTTTCATGTTTCAGCTCCATACGTGACTAATCCCCTTTTAAAAATGTTGTTTTTGATTTTTTGGAAGAAGACATTTTTGGACCTTATTCTAACGAATCTCTAGAATGTATAAGTTTCTAGGTGTTTGGTACTCTACTTTGGATGTTTGCGAGTGGAAAAGTGATGTCATAAATAGAATTCGTCCTGACCATATTCATTCTTCGATGGAATTATTTTTTACAAGACTTCAAATTTTGATGATATGCTTATTCAATTATTGACAGTGATGATGAGTTACATACATTTTAGAAGGTTATGAGTGATATTTTTGTTTATTTAGTACTTCACACTATGTATAATTTATACACTTAATTCAGAAGCCATATGCAGGAGTTAAGATTATTGTCTAGCATAGATCACTTTCTTATTTCACTGTGTTGGGATAGGGTTATGAAAAAGTAACCATTTATCTCTAAGACACATGGTAATTTTTTTAGACTCATTTCAAGGAAAAAAATAGTGTTTTTGATTACAAGAAATATAGCTCATCAAATTGTAATACTCACAAATAAGTCCATTTAGTATGATTCATTTTGATTCATAGAAATAAAATCAAACAATAAAATAAATACATCCACGCACCATGTCCAAAAAAAATATAAGCCAGATTTATAGTTATGCATATGTATAGTTATATATGGTCATAAAGGTTTTCTCCATGTTTTGAAAGTTGGCTTTTTGCTACTTTGCTTATATGAAAGGTTTCCCTACCATCTGAAATGCTATGAAGTGAAGAAGAAGTTATCATTAATAAATATATGAAAAATTTGTTAGTGTTCTGCCTGCCTTGATGTCTAATGCTGAGGTTTGCTGTCTGCTGTGACTTAAATGGAAGACTTGAAATATGACAGAATGCTTGCCTGCTTGACCTCATGTATTTTTCTATCATAGCGTTCTCTGAAGGCACTTGAAAAATGCAGCAAATCTACCCCTGCCCTAAACCTATGTGTCCTTTCAAAATTTCAGCAGTGTCAGTGCTAGTGAGAACATATATTGGGTCTTTTTTTTTTAGTCTGGGAATCCTGAAAAATTCTTCCCATATATTTTCTTCACTTCAAACCATTTTGGCTTAGGAAAGCACTTTATATGAATCTCATGATTGTTTTTGCTGGACCAAATATTTCACCTAAAATGAAGTGAATTCGAACAGCTTATGGTTGCTACCAAAATATACAGAGTGGGTGAAAAGAAACTCTTTATTGGAAATCGGTCAAAGCTTTATGCTTTATTGACTAATCGTTGTCAAACTAGCTTTATTTTGGACCATACAATAGTAGAATTTGCCTGCTGTGTTGAAATTCATTGTAGGCACTAATTTCTATAAGCATTTTGGTATGACTTCGATGAACCTTTGCTGCAAGTCTGGCATTATGCTGGCCATAACATGTTGACTTCACTTATCCAGGGATCCAGAGTTTGTGGTTTGGTGCATTGCACCTCTTTTTCTGCCTGTCCCTATAGAAAGAAGTCACAGGGAGTGAGGTGAGGGCATTGTGCATCTGTTTGTTTTTAATGGGGAGTTAATTCTCATCCCCCGTGTAAGTGAAAGTAGAGCATCTGAGATGAAGAATGAAGAGATTGTGCCATTACTTAGTTAAGAACAAGAAAACGAAGAAGTAAGAAATGCCATTATCAATAGATTGTATGCATTACATAAAAAATCCAGCTTATCTTGACTATATAAAGTTAAACGGAATAAGTGGCTGAAACTTGATACAGTAAGTATAACTCTTGAATTCAGTGAAGACTAATTTGCCATTTTATGAAGAAGCAACCGTAGAAAACAAAGAAATCTCTTATTATAATTCATATAAAAATAATTACATAAATTTGGTTATAATTAACCACTGATTCATTATCATATTAGTCGCAATCTTGAAAGGAGGGATATGAATGCAATGCAATTGAATTATTGATAACCAGAACAGTTGCTCTTGGTGTGACACAATATCTGAGCGGTTTCACCAACAAACCAAACTATATGGTTTGATGATATTGTTGCTGCAGTCACCACCAAAGAATGAAGAGGGCTGATATGATGTAATTGTGACTTAAGATAGTATAATAAAAAATGTTAAAGATTCATTATTTCATCACCATTCCTATAATTACCAGAATATTTAAGGATGATATCCATTATTTGTGTGTTACTCAAGAATAGCAGAAATTAAAATACTTGAAAATCTTTGAATGAGCTGAAACAAGTATGTTGTCACTGTATAAAATGTTGAAAATTAAAAAGTTAAACCTAAAGTGGTAATCTTTCTTTTTAGAGTAGTTCCCTTTGCACCTCGAATCTTTAGAAGT
Organism: Thysanoteuthis rhombus; assembly: GCA_963457665.1. Lineage (NCBI taxonomy): Eukaryota > Metazoa > Mollusca > Cephalopoda > Oegopsida > Thysanoteuthidae > Thysanoteuthis > Thysanoteuthis major. The sequence goes on along the minus strand of OY735206.1, from coordinate 60,113,098 downwards.
TGCATAAGGGTATGCCATTGTCCGTATATAAAGCAGCTGATATGTTTGCTGGAATAACTAGTTCTTGAGGATTATTGAACAAGGAAGATGCACATGGCAAATGGTAAGTCAACACAAAGTTCAATTCATTAGATATTGAAATCCAAGATTTTGTGCAGGAGCTTTGAGAACTAGAGCTTTTGCTCAGAATTGTATTATGCATTTCTTATATGCTGATTCATATCTTTGTATTCATCCAATGCGTATTGCTCAAACCAATAAAGAAATAGCAGACACCGGAGACAAATTGTCCTATCAATTAGTTCACCTCATGAAAAATTGACCGAAAATTGAGCAATGATTTTACTTGCAACAAATTTTCCTATCACTACCCTCAAAAAAAGAAGAAATCAAGCAAAGAATTGCTCTAAGATGGCAAGCTTTTGGTAGAGCTAGCTCAACCTTCAAGATCAAGAAAATAGAATTAGTCTTAAAGATAAGGGTACACAATCAATGCATCCTCTTGATAGTCACCTGTGGAGCTGGAACATGGAACTTAACCGAAGGGACAGACCCTCAAATTAGGAACCATGCTCAACATCACATGGAGAGGTCACAAGACAGCACAATACATTAGCAAGAAAGAAGAGTCTGAGGCATCATAGAACCCATAAGAAAACTCAAATGGCAATGGGCTGGTCATGTAACAAGAATGACAGACAATCTCCGGACATCATGACTCCCAACGTGGATCCCTAGAGATCATATGCAAAACTGTAGCCAGCAGAATACAAGATGGTGAAATGAACTCGACAAATTCAGAAAGTATTGGCTCCGCGACTCCCATGATAGAGAGGTCTGTCAAATCTTGGGGAAGGTCTATGTCCAACAATGGACAATAAAAGGCTGATGATGAAGAAATTCCTTCTCCTTGGTGAGCCCTTTCTTCTTCTCTTCTGTCTTTTAAAATTACGAAGAAATCTCATAAAAGTTATAGGAATGTTTCAATGTGTTTTTTTTTTTTGCAAATCAATTTAACTTAGGTGTTGATTATTAGGAAACAATTTTTTATGCGGCAAAATCAATGCTTTCAGACAAAATTAAATGAAATTGTCTGAGTTTTACTTATTTTCATTTTCTGATTGTCTATGAACAATCGTATTCTTTTATCTATTTTTTTCGCGAGGCTCTTATATTTAAAGAAAAATACATGATTGCCAGAAAAAAAAGAAATCAAAACAAACCACTTCAGGACTTATTTATTCCCACTTACCTATATTCCAACTTTATTTTATTAGTAAAGTCATATCACATTCAGCCATTCACTATTTAGATTCTATATATGTATTTGATTGTGTCCATCTTTCTGTCTGTCTGTTCACAATATATCTCCAAATATACTCAATGAATTGGAACTAAAGTTTGTTGAAGAGTCGGCATTTTAGTAAGTAAGAGTTTATTGAATTTTGGTGCAGATCCAGGAATTTCCTTTTGATTGAGAGATATTCATTTGTGTTTTTATACTCTCATGACTGTCCACACAATATCTCAACAAGTTCTGAATAAATTTCAATGGAATTTTGGTGGAAGGGTGAGAAATCAATTATGAAAAAAGTGATTGAATTTTTGAGTGGATCCATGTAAAATTATCTCCCCTCTGTCATTGTTATACGTCCACACCACATAAACTTACAAAATATTCATGTGTGTCCAAAAGTTCTCAATGAATTTCAATGAAATCTTCTGGAATGGTTGGTGATGGGCCATTGAAGAAGTGATTGAATTCTTAGATGGAGAAAGAAAAATGTGCTTCATGACTTAGTAGTTCTCAGTTGCAAGGTAAAAATTTCAAAAAAAGAAGAATTAGATGATATGAGGCAAAATTAATCATGTAAGCTATACTTAGATCAGTGCATTGTAAACTATTTCAATGTGACTGTTTTTTAAAACACCCATGGAGTCTGGTCATTTCTCTTTTAATATATAATCATATAACTGGCATCCCCCATTATAACTCTGGTGTTTCATAGCACAAGCATTATAACAGGGGATGCCTACAACATAATATCCAAGCTGTAGTTTAGCCATATAAAGAGCTATTAATTTTTGATAAGTATTTCTTTTAATTTTGGCACCATTGAAAAATATATATCTCTCCAACCACCAGGTATCCCCTGATATTTACATTCTGGTCTTTACAATAGCAGACCACCAAAAAAATAGATATCTCCTGATTTTCGTATGTTAGACTTTACAGAGCACGGCTACCAAAAAAATCACTTCTCAGTCACTTGCTATCCCCTGGAATATGCGTGTTGATCTTTACAATATAGGTTCACCAAAAAAAGAATTACCATATCACTCCCCAGCCACTAGATATTTCTTATTATTTGCATGTTAGTCTTTGCAATAGCAGGCTTGCCAATAAAGGAATTATCATTTCTAAACTCCCATTTCACTTTCAAGATCAGCCATTGTTTATTTGTTATTGAACCTTTCTTTAAACACTTTTATGCCGACAGGTTTTTTCAATTGTTCAGTATATTATTGTACTATTTACTGTTTAAGCAATAATGATCATAGTTTTAAAGCAAAGCAACTATTACAATAGACTTTAGAGATTCTTTATTCCCCCTTTTAGTACATCAGTAAGATATTGTCTGGATTATATTAGAAACTATCAACTTAGGTTTCTTCAGTTTTCATGTTGATCTAGCTGGCTGGCTATGTATGAATTCTGCGTACAGGTTGCACTGATGGAATCAGAGGCCTAATAATTCAATCATTCACTCCTTATAATGTCTGCAAAAAAATGCTCTTTAAAAAAAAAATTCCCCCCCAAATAGATTTTTAGGGTGCTTGGGTTCAATTCGTAATTTAAATTAATGTTAAATTGATCCCTCAATTTGTGTCTGGCACCATTCACACTTGTTTCCCCCAAATTTAGTGATCACCAAGTGTGAGAGGAATATCTTATTCATCAATCACCCTTGTCTCCAATTTTTCAGTTGATCATCCTCAACACAATATGCTGCCAAAAGACATTGGTCTCCTTACAGTTTCTATTGAGTGACTAACCAGGTGCTCTCAGAGTCACTTACACCTGTGTTGTGCAAATCTTGTCTTGATTTCTTAAACAATCTATGGACCCAATTATTGTTTTTGTCACAATCGTGGGATTTACAATTTACTGGTCTGGGGTCCCAACTCAATGCTCAAAACAGGGCTAAGGATCTCCAACTGTCCTACTATTTACCCTTCACTGGAAGAAAATAAAATTTCTCTGTTTCCTCATGGCATTAGTGCGATGTAAAAGTAAACTACCCCAGCCGGAGAATGAACTCTGATCGCTGATCCCATTCTGCATGCTGTTAACTGTTAGGCCACCCTGATCACCCATTATTTCTTAGAAGTGGTGATTTCATTGCATCTCAATCTATCATGATAAAAAACCTTGTAGTGAATCAAAATGAAGATAATTTTGTGTTGTTTCAGCAAGAATGTCTTTGTCATTTGATGCTAAAGTTCTGATGTGTTAGTCTTTTTGCTTTAATTTTCTGATATTTATATCAATGCACTCCTTTCTTTTATCTATTCTTTCACCCTTTCATTTTCTTCTTGCCTCCCTTCTTCAGTAGATACCTAGTAAATCCTTGACTGCACTGTGTTAATTCTTCTCTCTCTTCTTCACTGTTCTTCTCACTTTTTCATCCCTTTCTCGATTGAAAATCTTCATTCTCTCCTTATCCACTTTCTTCAAATTTTTCCTTGTTTTCTGTTCTTTGAACCTGTTCTAGCCCCCCCCCCATCTGGGTCCCCTGCCAACTTTACTTTCTTCTTCCATTTTCTGCAACTCTCCTAAGCTCTCCATCTCAACCAAACCCTCCACCGACCATCTCTGTTCTTCTCCCCTCGCTTCGACTCCTATGTTTCCTGTAAGTTACCCCCAGCATGCCTCAAACCTCCCCCCTTTCTCAACTGTCTTCACTACTCATCCTCTCTTCCCATCCTACAACCCCATCCCAACACCAGACTCACCTTGCCAGTGCAGTTACTTCTTCATTTCCTTTCATCAAACAGTCTACTTGGGTGAAAAGATTTAAACAGACCCAACTTTATTGATGTATTGATTACTGAATGTTAATGAGGGCTGCTTTTGAGCCATTGCATAATGAATGACTGACCCAATATCTCTGACTACACTATCTACGCTTATTCAAAGCAGAAAGCAGCAGCAGCAGCCTGAAAATCATCATCAACAGTAACCCATGAGATAAGATAAAAGAAAGGAAGCAAGGGAAGATTAATAGGTATGTGTCTTAGGAAGAGAGAGATTCAGAGAGAAGGAGAAGCAAGTGAAATAATATAAGGTATAGAAAAAGTCTTTGAGCAAAAAGAAATTTTGTCAAACTCCAGTCAAAATCTGGAGTTAAACTCCTTGCTTTTCTACCATAACAAGAATAACCCTCACCAAATTTGAGGGAGTAAAAATTAACTTTCCCTTAAGGAAATTTGAAATCACGACCAAGTTATTGTTAGTATTTTACCAACCAGGCTAAACTGAAAAGTCTTTCATATCTGCAAAATCTATCTTACAGATATGCATGGACTTATTTCATTCTGACTGATATATCTATTCTGAAAAAAAAAAAAAATTTATATATTTTTTTTTTATTCATTATGCATACAATCCAGAAGTTGCAGTAATCGTCTTCAGTCAGAATAGAAGTTGAAGTAGAATTTGCAATTGTTGAGTTAAGACTTCTCAGAAGACAGGTTAGAAAAATTAGACCCTGAAAGAAAGAAAGGCTCTAGAGTAAAAGAAGAATATAGATTATGCTTCTTCGAAAAGAAGAAGAAGAACTAGAAATGAAAGAAATAATCGAAAAATTGATGTACAAGAAAGAAACAAGATACAAAGGATGGAAGAAAAAAAGGCATAGATAATATGAAGGTAAAAAATAATGGTTGGCAAAAAGCAAGATGGCGTGATGATTTGGACTAGTTCAGAACGCATTGGCACAGTGACATTCAGGAATGGAAAAACTGGCAGACCTTGGGGAATGCCAATGTCCCACAATGGACTTCAGAAGGCTGATAGATGATTGATGGAACAAAAAATGAATAAAACAGATTAAGATGAAGATTTCTTTTAAAACAACAATAAGAAAAGACAGGTTTGGTTAGTCACTCAATTGATGTCACGTGACCAATGTCTTAAGCAGTATGCTGTCTTGCACTTGATCAACTTGAATTTGGGAAAAGGACTGATCAATGAATATTACTTCTCTCGCATTTTGTTGGACTCTGAGAAGTCTGAATTTTTTAAAAAGCAGGCATGAAGCAACTAGACATAGATTAGCAAAAACCTACATAGTAAACTGAACCCCCCTTACTAAAAACCTATTTGGGGGAGGGGAATTTGAAAAAACAAAAAAAAATATTTCAAGACATCATCATCATCAGCCAGTTAGCATCTGTTGTTGGATAAGGATCTTCCCCAAGATTTTCCAGACCTCTCTATCATGGGCATTGTGGAGCCAGTACTGAATTTATCTTGCTTGTCACACTATCTTACTTTCTGTCAGTTATAATCTGGCATATTATGTCTCTTTGGGATCTACATTGTAAGTCATGATGTTGATTGGTTGTCTGACATTCTAGTATCATGTCCAGCCCATTGCCATTTGAGTTAATAAGGAGTAAATGCTTAAATCCTCAGCTGTATAGCTCCATTAATGTGGTCTGTATGCTAAAGAAAGGGAAAAGAGGTTGATTTTGAGGGTAGAAACAAGATAAGGGAAGGGGAAAGAAAGATGAAAATAGGAATATAAGGTCGAGAAGGAGAAGAAAAAGAAGAGAAAAAGGATAATAGTAATTATGATAAGGAAGCTGAAGAAGATGAGGAGCATGAAAGTCAGGGCAGTACTAGTAATAGTAGGTGCACTTGGAACTGTACCAAAGACACTGGGGATTACAGGAGGGATCAATACAGACTACTGCACTGCTGGGGACTGCGTGAAAACTGAGGAGAGTGCTAGAAGTATGAGATCTACAAGTTCCCAGCAGTTAGGAGTGGCCAAACAGTAGTGGAGAGGAAAGAAAAAAACCCACCACAAATGGTGGTGGAGGTATGAACCACAGCGCTGCTGTAATAGGTGAGGGAGATATGAGAGGAAGGCTGAAGACCAGAGGAGACCACTAGTTAACTGGTGTGAAAATGCATAATTGATAATGATAAAAAGAATACGCATAAATTCATTAAGAATGTTTGGAAATATTATATGAACAGATAGACAAAACATACCTCTTCCAACTTTGTTAACAGAAGTAAAAAAAATGAAAAAAATAAATCTGAGTATCAGAAGTGACAGCAAAGGAACAGTCTACGACTGATCAGAAGTGTTCATTATTTGCCTTGACACTTAAATGGACCGATTCTTGTTTGATCAACCTATTTTTAACCTTCATTCTTACGCAAAATTTTTTTTATTGAAAGCTATTTAATTCAGTGCCAAAATAAAAAGGCACTAAATTAAATAGATTTCAAGAAAAAAATTGTGAAAGAATGAAGATTAAAAATAGGCTGATCAAACCAAGATGATTTTAGAAAATCTACAGTAAGACAGGTTGCATTAGTCTCTGAATAGAAACCATCATATGACCAACATCTTTTGGCAGTATGTGGTGTTGAAGTGATCAATTAAAAACATGGAAAAAGGTTGATCAATGAAAAGTTTTTTCTCTCGCATTTTCTCGGGCAGTGATCTCTAAAAGAGTAGGAATTTAAAAAACAGGTGTGGATGCTGCTGGACACAAACTATATGATCAATTTAGCACAAAGTTACATTGCAAGTTGAACCTCCACTAAGAACCAATGATTTTCAAAGAATAAAATAATGTTTTCTCTAGACATGATAAGGAGTAAATGTTTGAATGTTCAGTCTTCTAGCTCAAATGATGAAGCCTGTATGTGTGAGAAATGCATATACACACATAACCAGACCAAGTTGAAGGCTAAAGAAACCCACGCTTTTTTTATGGTTTCTAATAAAAAAAGACTTTGTCTGCATCTTCATTTTTAAGTCAGTTACCTCCTTTTTCAATTGCTTCATTCAATCATCATTTTTGGGGTTGTAGAATCTTGACAGCAAGGTTCTCTTTCTTCTCACATCTTTCTTTCATTACCTTCTTTCTTCACCTTTCTTTCATTCCTTTCTCTTACTTTTTCCACCATTTTCCTTCTTTATCCATTCAATCCTCTATTCCCTCTTTATTCCCTTTTTTCTCTTTCTTTGCTTCATCCTTATTTTGCATCAATGACTTTTCAGTAGAATTCTGAAGAATTGCAACTACATACAAATATGACCAATGTTACACTAATGTTTCCATTAAAGTATAAGGTAATAGAACATTTTTAAATAACTATATTTTGAGTGCCCATTTTCTTGCTAGGTTTTATCTTTCATTTCCAAAGGTGACTATCAAGAGCATACATTGGTTATAGACTATTCTTTCCATGACCAAAGAGATTTTTTGTGTTTTCAAATGTTGAACTTGCTCCCATGTTTATTGTCACATGGAGAGATCACAAGATAGCTCAGTGCATTGGGAGAAAAGACAGAAAACTCAAATGTCAATGGGCTGGTCATGCTGCAAGGATGCCAGACATCTTCAAAACAACACAACTCCCAAAGTGGATCCCAGAGATCATATGCAAAACTGTGTCTGAAAGAAAATAAGATGACGATTCAGACAGGTTCAAGAGATATTAGCGCCATAAACACCTGTGATATAGAGATTTGGCTAATTTTAGGGAAGGTCCATGTCCAACAAGGGATGTTTAAAGACTGATAAGATTTGCTTTTATTGTATGATGGAAAGAAAGAGAAAGAAAAAAAATTGAGATTTTTCAGTTCGTCACTCAAAAGAAAGTATCATGTGACCAATGTCTTTTGGCAAAATGCCTTGTTGGGGGTAATCCATTGAAAAATTGGTAAAGGGAATGATCAATGAATGAAAGTTACTTTAACATTTTGTTGGGCAGTGATCACTAAGAAGTTTTTAAAGAACAAGCGGATACAAACTAAGGTATTACCTTACATTGCAAATTGATGCCTCTCCATCAAAAACCTAGTTAGGGGATGAATTTTCCAAAAAGCAAAGTAGTAATTCGTTTTTTAGAAAAATCATCATCATCAGTCTTTTAACGTCCTTCGTTGGACATAGGATTTGCCACACTTCTCTATCATAGGCATTGCGGAGCTAGTACTTCCTGAACTTGTCTACCTCGTCTCTCCATCTAATATTCTGCCGGCCTCGGTTGCGCATGTGATCTCGTGGGATCCATGTCGTGAGTCGTGATGTCCATTGGTTGTCTGACATTCTTGCAACATGGCCAGCTCACTACCATTTGAGATTTCTAATGGATTCTATGATGTCCCTGACTCTTGTCTTTTCTTGGATGTACTGTGCTGTCTTGTGGTCTCTCCATGTGAGGCCCATCATTATTCTTTCGTGTGCACGTTGCATGGTTCTCAATAAATAATGAGGAGCAAATATTTAAATTTTCATCCTTTTAGGTGCATTGGTACAGCCTCTACGTGTGATGCATACATACATAGCCAACTGGACCAACTTAAAAACTGATAGAAACCTTTGTTATAGTGACAGTTTTAGTTGGTGGTTTCAAACAGATAGAGAAAAAAAGGAAATAGAGAAAAAGTGGAAGAAGGAATAGTTTTGAAAAAAGAAAGAAAGAGCAGCATATGCAAAGAAATAATCTGCATACATGGAGATTTCTTTAGTAGACATACCCATGTCCATTTGATGTACATGGGAATACTTGATAAACAAAATATAAACTTCTGTAACATTTCTCTTCTTGTATATATGAGATTGACAGACCAGAAAAATTAGAGGGAAATGCGCTCTCTTTTAAAATAATACAAGTATAAAGAACTTTATGGAAGACTAGACAAAAGTTTTACAGAAAATGTAATACACTACTACTTAATTCACCATAATTGTTTGACAACTAAAAATCAGATGCTTTTTCCAGCAACATTAGTAATTGCTACAAAAAAGAAAAAAAGACTTTTATCACTGTATTTTAAATCATCTAAAAATGTTGATAATATTGTCTTAATATTTTTTGAATCTTTATGAAGGTTTTGGAAAATCCAAGTGAAATAACTACTTTTATATCCAAAGAGATTTGAGAGATTCAGTAAAACAGAATTAGGAAAAAAATAAACATTCTGCTTACTTTCTTCAGTGCCTTCATATACAAAGACAATAACTAACAAATGTCACTATAAAAAAAGTTAGTAGAGATGCATCTTTTCACTAACATATCAAGTCAGAAAAACCCAAGATAAGTTACATGACAAGAGCAAATGAAGCAAGATCCTCATTGGGCAAATACTAGGCAACACAGCAAGTAGACGTTGATGCAATTAAAAGACATTGTGCATCAGTTTTCTGGTTCTTATCTCTAAACTCCTTACTTAAAGCTGAGAAATATTAAACTGAATTATTTATATGAGATATTTTATTGCTTAGTTTTCGATGTGAAATCTATGAGATGATGAATCATTTGAAAAATGAGGATTTTATTTGCAGTTACATTTATCCAACTAAAAAAGGTGAAAAAGATGATTCCCAAGGGTGTATGGAAAAATGGAGACAAATTCCTGGTTACAGTTGCAAGTGTCAGCTTAGTGAACTGTTCAGGTTTAGACCAGGATATTATTCTTACAATTTTCTTTGAATACCCCCTTGGCGGGATGCAAGTCCACAGAAAGAATACTTCCTCCCTATCCCCCCCCCCCAGCTTGCTATATACTCTATTAGCTGCTGTGATTGTCCTAATGGAGAGTTCTCACTCTTTCATCGAACCCAAGACTTTGTGTTTGTGAGATAAACATGCTAACCATTATACTATCTGAGCGGATTATATTTATCTATGATTGTAACTTTATGAATTTATGTTTTTCAATTCATGAATTTGTTGATTTATTCTTTTCCAAAAGGTTTTTGTCAATCTGATAATTTGAAGATGTTAATTATGAAAATGACTGAAACGCATACTTATATTAAATACTTATTTGATTAACATACAAGATGGATGATGAGTTTCAAACCTTTATTCTTCATTGACTAATGAGGCATCAATCAGTTCCTACCGATGTTCATATTTGATCTTCTTGGACAAAATAAATCTATGAACAATAATATATACTGGTCTGATTTGTCATGATAGAAACCATCATGCCATGTTGGGGGTGATCAATTAAAAAATAGAAATTGGGGTGATCAATAAATAAGTTACTTATATTTTGTTGGGCACTGGTCACTAAAAAAGTCTGAATTTTCAAAAAACAAGGGTGAACACGGCCAGTGAAAACTAAGGAATCAATTTAGCCTAAACTTATATTGGAAATTGAACCCCTGGCATTCAGAAAACAAAAAAAAAATTGTTTTCTTGATATTATATTTATGTATGTATCATACGAACATGCCACACCCATTGAGCTGGAGGGTTGGAAATTCAAATATTCACTATTTATTATGTTGAGAAAAATTTTTTTTTTTCATTTTTCCAAAATCGTTATCCCTAAAAAAGTTTTTAGGTAGATTCAATTTACAATGTAAGCTTATGCTAAATTGGTCCCTTAGTTTGTGACCAGCCACATTGAAAATTTTTTCATATTCACTGCCCGACAGAAGGCGAGAGAAGTAACTTATACATGGATCACTCAACCCTTTTTTCTTATTATTTTAATTAATCACCCCAACATAGCATGCTGCCAAGAGACATTGGTCACGTCATGGTTTCAATTGAGTGACTAACAAGACCAGTTTCCTTCCCTTTTTAGTTCTTATTAATTTTCTTATTGCTCTTTATAGGCAAAATAAACATTCCATACAACAGTCAATGCTTCTAGGACCACCATGGAATATAAACTCAGTAACTTGATATTACCATTTCTCGAATTATTTCTCTGGACAATTAGCAAAACCAAGAAAAATTGTTTGGATAAAGGTTCTTTTATTCCTCAAGGGCATAGCCTGGTAGCTACACTTACAGCCTACCAAAGCAGTTTAACGCCTCCATGCACAATTACTCCCTTTCATCCGTATCCTTCGTTTTTATGACCAAACAACAAAAGATTGTCTTACATTCTTCATTCTAAATCCTGGCAACTTTGATAAAAAATCACTATAATTAGTAACTCTTTAGTAAGTAGAGAACCATTTTAGAGAAGATCTCTCTGAGAGAATACAAAGTCTTCCAAGATGGTATCCAGCCATTTTAAATATCTCAAGAGCCAGTGATGCAGCCTTGATGTAGCTTGGCAACCAATCAGAGGGAACCTTACAGCACATGTGTGAATAGATACTCTCCTGTGAGCTTACACAGTTGGCAGTGAGATGCTATGGAGTGAATTTGTGCACTGTGTCAATTTCAAATTTCCACTGCCTGAGCCTGCCCATTTTTCACATCTTGTGCATGGTTTCACAAAATATCCCATCACCAAGGTACCTTGACTCCACATTAGTACAGATTTGGCTCCCTGTGCCTTCTGGATGTTGCGATTGAAATTTTAGGAATTTCATACTGAGGACAAAATTAAGGTGACTGATCTCGAGATTGAGACTTGGCAGATTGTTTTCAAAAGTTGAAGAGATGAGATTACTGTTTGAAGACCTATGAGGATCATATTGAAGGGAGCTGGATAGGCTGTTTTTTTTATTAACACTGGACAAAATTCCACCTGATGAAAGAACCACCCAAAACACAGTAACAAAAGTCAAGTCTAGAATAAGGCCATATTAATTAGCTATCAGTGAAGTTTGAACTCCCTAGCCAAGGATGCTAATAATTGCTTCAGTGTAAGTACTTAAGATTTTCTGAGCAGTATTTTATCTGAGCAAGAAATACCCCAACCCATAAGAAAAATGAAATCGAAAAAAGTTAATTCAATAAATTTTTGTTGATTCTCCCAACATTTTTATAATGAAATCGGCCTATCAGTTATTTCTTAATAAAGATAATAACGGGCTCTTGCAATTTATGATTTATCACTTTCATTTAAAATCTTGAGTATTGTTGAAAAATATTTTTGTCAGTAAATATCAATATATTTCAGAATTATGAAATTTAAAATATTGATTTTTTTGAAAAAATTTCAACTAATATTTTATCTAAGGAGGGAAGTTTTGAAATATTTTTATTATTTTATGTCTCATTGCTAAAATGTTAGTTCTTTCAGGACAGACTTATTGAGATGCTTATTACCTGAATTTTCCATATTTTGAAGAACCAAAATCAAGATGGGATACATTTGTTCTGTCAGACATTTATCATGGGTCATATTTATCTCAGTACACAATTAGCAGTTTGGGTTTTACCATCACTCTAAACAGAAATGAAAGGAGATCTTAATTTTTCCTATAGGATCCCAAGAAATTATTAGATTCAAACTAGAACAGATTTTTTCTCTATTATTGGTACTGGTACTTTTATAATAAAAAGGTGCTTTCATAACCTAACTCCCCTTAAGCTTTAGTACTGAAAAAATGAATAATGTTTGTAGTCTAGGGGCAGAAGCTAATTTTTTTGTCAATGATAGTTAATGGTACGTGGAATGGGATCCTAGAATTCCTAGTTGAGCTTCCTGGGATATTCATGAAAAAGATAATGATTTAATGATGGCAAAATACATCAAAGATTTAATCGGGAGGGGAAGTTATAATTTAAGGGGGGTAGAATCTTTGTAACCTGGTATGAATCATATCTATAAATTATCCAGATCAAGAAAAAAATTGTTGCCAGTTTTTCTATAAATTCAAGTTTGAAATTCAAAATGGACGACTGTGAATGTACATATCTTCCAATTATGACTAAGTTGTAGTTCATGGATTCATTGAAATTTATCAGAGATATAGTGCAGACAGACATGAGCAAATACGGAAATGTATGAAATATTAATAAGGAAAATATCTCCCAAAAAACAAACAAAAAATCATCCTTTAATCTTCCCAAAAATCTAATCACTTCTTTGATACCTTGTGGCTCACCTTTACACAAAATTCTATTGATATTCATTCAGAACTTTTGGAGATATCGTTTGGACAGAAAGGAGTGAATATGAAAATGTAAGAAGAAAATAAAATGGAAAATGTCTCCCAACAAATTCCTGGATTCAACTCAACATATAATCAAAGCTTCCTTGAAATGCTGCCCACCCTTCCACAAAACTTAATTGAAATTCATCGAGACCTTTGGTGATGACATGTTGACAGATGTGAATGAATACAAGAACGTATAAAATATCAAAACGAAAAAAATATCACTCAATCAAAATTGAATCCCAAATCCACTCTGAAATTCAATCACTTCTTCCTCACCCCTTGGCTTACCTTCCCACAAAATTTAATTCAAATTAATTGGGAAAATTCGGAGATATTGTGTAGGGAGGCAGGAACAAATATGAAAAAAAAAATGCAAAAATATATATTTCCATTTTTCTTTTTCATAAATTTCTATACTCATTCCTGTCTCTCTACATGACATCTCTAAATGCTCTCGCTGAAATTCACTGAAGTTTTCTGGAAGACCACATTGTAAGGAAGAAGTAATCATATGATATATAAAATGATTGGGATATTCATCCAGTTATTAAAGTTGAAGATAGTGAAAATTAATGGCTTTTCTCAAGTTTTGGAATGCTTCTTAAACCCTAAGATAATGAATTTTATCAAATTGCTTTTTTTCTCAACTATTTGCATGAACTGAAATCATTATGTTGTCTATTTCTGACTGAAATTCTAAAAAAAGATGATTATTCCTGGTGGACATTTCAGGAACTGTATTTAGTATGGAAGACTAATCATGAATATGACCTCACTCTAATGGGTTGAAATTGATTGCCCAACCATTGAAACATAGGAATTACCCAACTATTTGCGGCAAAGTTATGGCTTTCCTCACTATTCTACCCAGAAATGGCAGCCATCTTATGAACCATGTTGATTTTGTGACCCTATCCTGCATAAATATAATGTCAGTATGAGTCTATATCAATTTTCCAACTTCTAAAACATAGAAATAGTCCTCAAAATCATTAATATCAGGTTTGGTTGCAATCTTATAACTCTTTCAATATTTTGTCTAAATAGAGCAGCCATCTTGAACACCCAGCTTGGTTTCTTCAAAAGATCTGTTATGATTCCAGGGAATTTTTTGTATGGTGTTTCTGGTGTCATATAGCAACTATCCAGCAAAAGTCAGCTTAGAATCAATTTTGATGTTTGGACCTTACACGTATTAGTTTCTTGCACATTTTTTTGAGTTATCATTTTTTGGGCGTAGAATCTTAGCAAACAGGTTGAATCATATCTAAAGCCAGCCCCACCCCCAAATCCTCAAAGTTGTTGCCAGTTTCTATATAAACTTTGAGGGTGGCCATTTTGAAATTCAAAAGGGACAACTGTGAATGTATATTTCTTCCAGTTATGAAGAAGTAATTGTGTATGCTTTTGTCCCCAAATTTAATCACATTTCTGTAGCCTATTGCCTATCATCTATCCCTTGTAATTTCATTGAAATTCATGGAGATATCATGTGTACAGTCAGGAGTGAATACAGAAATGTGAAAAAAAAGTGAAAATATCTCTAAATAACAAACAAATTCCTGAATCCCAAAATATAATCACTCTTTTCTATTATTGCCAGCCACTCCACGAAATTCAATTAAAATTAATTTTTGAACATTTTGAGATATTGCATAGAATGACAAGAGTGAATATAGAAATTGATGGAAAAAGCTGATACATTTTTGTTGTTTTTTTTTCTTCATATTTGCCCCTGCCTATCTACACGATACCTCCAAAATTTCACAAGGAATTTCAATGAGCTTTTGTGGAAAAGTAAGCCATGGTATACGGAAGAAGTGATTAAATTGTGGTGTGGATCCTGCGATACGTTTTTAAATGAGATATATTTTTCCATCTTAATATTTTATACATTTCAGTACTTACTCTTGTCTGTCCACAAGGCATGAGCCTCAAGTCGATACAACTAAAAGACTTTTGCGTTATTAAGATGAAATTTACAATATCTCCTGGACCATAGCTGTCCCAGATATAAAAACAAATAATGAAAAAAATGAGAAACAATTTCAAAAACAAACTCACACATTATATATTACATAAGTTGATAAAAAAACTTAGAATTAGCGGGTCAGTTTGTCTAAATGTTTTTGTAGTTAAGTCATTATCGTTATCATTATTAATCTGTTAACGTGGACATAAACCTTCCCCAAGATTTGCCAGACCTCTCTGTCATGAGCATTGCGAAGCCAGTACTTTCTGAATTTGTCTAGCTTGTCATGCCATCTTACTCTCTGTTGGCCACAACCTTGCACCTAATCTCTGGAGATCCATATTGTGAGATGTAATGTCCAACAGTTGTCTGAGATTCTTGCGACATGTCCTACCCATTGCTATTTAAGTTTTCTAACAGTTTCTATGATGTCACTCACTCCTGTCTTTTCTCTTATATACTGTACTGTCTTATGATCTCTTCAAGTGAGGTCGAGCATGATTCTCTCCTCTGCACATTGCATGATTCTTGGTTTGAGCGTCAATCTTTTGGTTAGGTTCCATGTTTCAGCTCTAGAGGTGACTATCGGTAGAATACATTGGTTGTATACCCTTCTTTTTATGTAATGCAAATTAATTTATGTGTGAGTTTCATACTAGAATGACATCATTGTCTGCAGTTGGAATAGCTGGGGGTATATCGCATTCATTTTTTTTCATGGCACACATCTCTGTAGATTTTTAAAAGAGATCTACTGGATATATATATATATATATATATATATGAATTATAAATTGCGTTATATTACATAGAAACTTATCTGAAATAATTTCCTGCCGTTACATAACTGCTTTCTACCCAAATTCTTATCTCGTTTTTTCGCAGTCATTTTTTTGTCTCTTTCAATGTGACAGTATGTATTTAGGAAATGGATATTTTTGTCCGACAGAACGAATTATAAATTGTGTAATATTATACAGAAACTTAACTGAAATGTCATCGTAAGACAGTTGATATATCATTCAATTCAGACAACATAAATAGAATAAAGAATTGAAGAGAATGGGGCTGCTGCAGGAATCAAACCTGCCACCGATAGGTAGTCTTTTCAACGTAGCGATGCACTTACCATTGTGCTAAACAGCCCACTGATAAGGCAAAGGCCAAATAACTACTTTCAACCCAAATTTTCAACATGTTTATTCTGTCTTTTTTTGTCTCTTTCAACACGACAGTATTATTCGAGAAATGCATTGCTACGTTGAAGTGGCAACCTCTTAGTGGCAGGTTCAATTCCTGCAGCAGCTCCATTTTCTTTAGTTGTTTATTCTATTTATGTTGTCTAAAGTGAATGATATATTAACCGTATTATGATAGGAAATCATTTCAGATATATTTTTCTTCAATGTAACACAATTTATAATTCATTTTGTTGGACCAAAATATCCATTTCTGAAGTATATATATATATATATATATATATATATATATATGCCAACAGTCATAGAAACTTTGGGATATATGTCCCAGAAGTCACCAAAGGACAAAGTGAGGAAGAATGAAGGTTGAAAAGGATGATGAAAGGGTAACAAAAGAACAACGCCAACCGATAAAAGAATTAATGTGGAAAAAGAAGAAGAAGAAGATTGAAAAGCCACAAAATACTTTACATTTGAAAAGAAACAGTCACAGAACAGAAACCATCAAATAACCAATGTCTTTTGGCAGCATGCACTGTTGAGGATGGTCAGTTGAGAAATTGGAAAAAAGGGTTGAACCATGTATAAGTTACCTTTCCTGCCTTTTTTGGGTAGTAAAAGTCTAAATTTTCAAAAAACAGGCTTGGATGCTGCCAGACACAAACTAAAGGGCCAATTCAGCTTAAATTTACTTTATGAATTGAATTCTCCTCTAGAAACCTATTCAATGGGGAATTTAAAAAAATAAAACAAAGTTTTAAAAAAAAATTTCTTTAGACATGATAGAGTGTAAATATTTAAAGTTTTAGCCCTCAACCTCCATTGGTGTGGCTTGAAGGTGTGATACATGCATACATACATAGCCAGCCAGCCAGCCAGACTTGCTTGAAACTGAAGAAACTTGAGTTGACAGTATTGGTGATAGTTTTAGTTGACGGTTTCTAATAATGAAATTGCAACAAATGTCCTACCATGACCAAACAGCTCCCATTAAAGAATCAACACAAGATGGGCAAGCTGTGCTGACTATTGGAGGGAGCTATTTGTGATGAATTCATGCATAAGAATGAAATATCCAGACAAATTCTGGATATTGAATGGCCTGGAAAGAATAGTACATGTAGAATGGGAACAATATAGAGCTTAACTGAGATGAAGAAATAATTGAGGGGAAAAGAAGTGAAGGATCCTTGTCTATTCTATGATGGACATTGTTGTGAATGGTGAAGGAAGGAAATTTCTCATGACCAATTCAAGGGAAATTGTTTGAAAAAGATATGAGAAAATGTCAGCCATTTGAAAAATGAATAGTTTAACCAGCTAGCAAAGATGAAGAGAATTCGGCAAGCTTGGAAGATGGAGATATACAGAAAGCTAAAAGTGTAAATTTGGCGATTAAAAACAGAACAATAATTATATTCAAAACATCAATACCTCAATGAATGAAATTAATATGTTTCAATTTTTCTATTTAGCAAACAGAAACCACACAATCAGCAAAAGATGAAATGTGGTTTTCTATGCAAGTAAGCTCTTTGATTATTGAAAAAAATATACACTTATTTTTCAATAATAGTAGGCCTATATATACAGGAAAAATTCTTTAAAAAAAACTATGTAATTCACTAATAAAAAGATATACACATTTCTTCTGTTTATGCAATAAATGAAAATTACAAAACAATGTCTTCTGACTTCAAAAGCAAACAAAATCTGATTTATTACTCTTTTCTGGTGTTTGCCAATGAAGCAATAAAATGCATTTGTAAGCCAAAATAGCATATAGTGTAGAAGCAAATATCATTAATTTATTCAGAAATAGTTTTTATTCAACTTTCCAAGATTCCCTAAATGGTAGTAATGGTATGTTAGGTCAGGCCATCAGAGGTTGGGGTAATAGAAGGTACAGGGAAAAGGGGTGTAAGAAAGAGAGAGGAAGGGAGTGCTGCCTCTATAAGGGCTCATTGCAAAAACGCTAGTTTTACTTTTGAACTTTTTTTTGTATAAGTAAAAATTGGTGTAAAGGGAAAATTGGGAATGTCTGTAAATGCTTTTTGCTGTAGGTGTTTGTTGAAATTACTGTAAAAAATTTTGTAAATTTTTTCTGATCCTCACTTGTCATTTCAGCTTGTAAATGCCAATTTCAATAGATGCTGTGGGAAACAAGGCCACGAGCGAGTACTCAAAAGAGGTCTAAGATGGCATTGCCATAGGTAACAATTGTTTCGTAAATATCAAATTGCTAAATACTATTTTGAGAAATCTCATAATTTCGACCTCTGTGCAGACTAAAGATAGAGGTTTCCTGTCCCCAGAATTTCCTACTTTGATTTATACCTCCTTGTAAGATCTTTTTTTCACTTGTTGCTTAAACAAGAGAAATGAGTATATTTTTTTCATTGAATTATGAATGGTTTCTTTAAAGAATTTTTCTTATACATATGTAGGCCTACCATTTAAGAAAAAAAGTGTATATTTCTTTGATAATCAAAAGACCTTATCTGCATAAAAACTATGTTTCATCTCTTACTGATAGTGGAGTTTCTGATAGCAAAATAAAATAAGTGGAACATTAATTTTATCAATCAAGCTATTGATATATTGAATATCATTATTATTATTCTCATTTTAATCTCCAACCTTTACACTTTTAGCTTTCCGGCTTTTTCCATCTTCCAAGCTTCTTCCTACTTCTCTTCATCTTTTTCTTCCTATCTTCTAATTCCACCTATTTTCTTGCATATGATTATTTCTTTCAATCACTTGGCTATGGACTAGAGTAATCTTTCAAGACACGTGAGTAATGTATGCAGGAGTTTTCCATTCTGTGAAATCAGAGTGAATAGTTGTAGTGGGTTGAGTACCTTGAACGTGATTTTGTGGATCTTGAAACCTGAGTTATTGATTAATGCCCAGAGTCGCCTCTGGTTACAAATCAGTGGAATCTGTTGTCCCATCCCAGGAAGGCCATAGACAGTAGAGAGAATGTGGTTCTTGGAAAGGATGCAAGTGTCAGTCACAACCACATCCTTCAAGAATATCCTGGGTCTGATAAACATACTTTTTGATTGATGTATTTGTGAGCTTAGCTTAATGCTGGAGCACTGGTTTAAGTCTGGAAGGAAAATGTAGATGATCAAGAGGTATATTATATGAGTAGATGTATATTGTAGGTAATCAATCTTTGATTATCCAAGAAAAAGTGAAACTTTTATATTTTGCAATTGTCTAATGGATAAGGTTTATGTATATATATACAAAATTTATTTATAATTTGAACTATAGTAAGTGAGACGGACTCAGGTGTGAAAGTGTATGGAAACTAAGTTTATTAATCTGAAAATGTTTTTATTGATGGTCTAGACACGTTTTGGGAGGTATTCCCATCTTCAGTAGTAGTGTTCTGTATATATGTGTACCATTTAATGGTCATAAGTTTACTGTAAAACATGAGTCCACCATCAGGAGCTTCGCTTTGTATATATATATATATATATATATATATATATATATATATATATGTATATGTGTGTGTGTGTGTGTGTGTGTATATATATATACACACACACACATACTGGGTGTTACCCAAAAATTCAGGTAATTTCACCATGAAGAGTTATTTTTCGGGTGTGAATGCAAAAATCTGAAGATCATTCGCTATGTTTTATTGATAGAAATACTGAAGTATGCACACAAGCGTATGAAAAGGTCTTCTCCTATTTCATGTGTTAAGCTTATGATCGGAAGGTGTATTTCCTATGTATTTCTCAACAGTGTTCTCTATAATCTGCTATGATCTTGTAATAACTTGACAAAAGATTGGGAAAGAGCATGTGGAGAATTGGATCATATATTTGTAAGAAAGTAACATAAGTAATCCGGACTTGAATTGAAAGAGTTTATCTGTTCCATTTTCCAAAATGTGAACTGTAACTCAATCTTTCACTATCAAATAATTGAAATAGGGAAACATACCATATATCTCAGCGATACGGTGATACTTGGCGCATCCAAAAAGCATCCCCAAAATAGGAATGTCTCATTGAGCGGATAAAAAGGGTAACTAAACAGTGAGACACAACTATGAAATTCAAATTGAAATCATTTTTTTCAGCAGTTTTGCCTTACCCACCAAAATGAACCATAATTTGAATGCAATACAAATAAATAACTTCACTGGATTTGTACAGAAGCAAATAACCATTTACAATATTGTTTTCTATAGAATTTCTAAATAAATATCAGTACATCATCTACATAACCCAGAGCATATCAACACCTCTTAGATGATAATTATCAATCTCTTCTCCTGTGATGTCTATTTCCTGCACTGACCAATTGTTTCAGTGCACCAGTGAACCGAGACATTTCAAGATCTAGATGTCCATGATTTATTCTTTCCTCTGGTCTGATTCAGACAGGTTTTTTTCTCTTCAAAAATGATTATTTTTGTAGGTTTATGAGAGCCTACACTACAAGCAAAAGACTCCTGCTTTGATAATTCATTGCTGGTAATGAACCCCAAGAGAAAAATGATGGTTAAATGGAAGAAGAAAAGCTGCAATCACGACCACCATCACCACCACCAATAATGATAATAATGATGATAATAAATAGCAAGGAGAGAATTATGAAGTTACCTGATAGGTGGCAAGAAGATAGTGTAACAAAACAGCAAATGTTGATCAATAAAATCAATGTTGAAAATTAGAAAATTATCTTCTCTCCTCAGTATAAAAAGTTTTATCCATCATAAAAATGATTTAGTTTAATAGGTAACTTTATAAACTAAACAAACTTTTCTAAGTTTGTTCTGGGATGAAGTACTGTGATATCATTATCAATTTTCACTAGTTTTTGACTCCATCTTAAATTTCAGTTTCATTTTTATCATAAGTTTGGATTGGACTGTAATCCTACGGCTATGATTAAACAGTGTGATCAAACTCATGAATAAACAAACTTTTCATATTACCCAATACTACTACTATCTTAACAATAAAAACTGACAATCAAAATGATTGGAAAAAAATACTTGTAGTGATATTCTCTAAATGACATGAAGAACAGTAAAAAAAAGAGTAAATAGTGAAAATTAGTTAGATTGGATCACAGATGATTTAAAATTCTATGAGACTATGAAATCCAAATGAATCAACCAATCCAGTCCAGGTGACAGAATGTAGTCAGTCTAAACTGAACGAAGACAAATGAGACAAGCATGGCTGCCACAGGATCAAACTCCACTGCCACTCCTATTCCAACTGAAGATGATTACTGCAACTATCATGTTGTGTATATGATAAATAAATTCATAGACCCACAAGACTTTTCAGTTTTGCTCAGTTGGTTAGATACCCATCTAGCAATTACTTCATCATGATTTCAAATTACAGCAGGGAAATGTTCATTTTATATATCAGTTTGATTTAATAGACAAATAGAGGCGAGTTTATTCCTCTAAATTTGGAGAGGATTGTTCTTGTTCTTGTTGTTATGGGTCGGGTTAGGATTTTAACTTGGACTGGAGTTTGACAAAAATGCTCTGATCAGATCTGATTTTTCTTTCATCCAAATTTCATCTTTTGAAGATAAGAACAGTCAGAGAAACATCATCACTCGGAGACATTCATCATATAAATCTTCTAGATAATCTTCATCAGCCTCCATCAAACTATTTCTTTGTAAATTCGCAGACAGACACACATTGGGTTCAGATGATCGATAACAATTCTTTGTTTTCATTAAGCTATGCCAGGATTCAAACCAAAAAATACAAAATTCCTCTTCCCACTAAAAAGAAGTGGATATCAAAATTGTTTTCCGTAAAACCATTTACTGCACCCAAGAAACCTCAGCTAATCCAACCAGTAAGAAAATCAGAAGTATAATCTGATAGCCACAGGCCTTTTCTTTCCTCCTACACTAACCGTCCGGTAATTGTTGCGCTCAAGATGATAAGAACATCCACTTCCACCCTCCTGACTCTTCTACTTTTTGCAGTCCTAACAAAGCCAATAATGATTGTGGCCTCGAGATTCAATTGCTTGAGTCCCCAAGGTTAGTCCCTGTAGCTTACTAACAACTTCCAGAGTCAGTTATCTTTGAGCCAAATCTGATAATGGAAGAGGCAAGTATGTTGTTATTTACAAAGTTTTTTCTCTGTTACACCTTGATGGGAAGAGGTTTGATGGTGCTGGTTCAGTATAGCAAATTTCATGTTTAGCAAAGGTAGTCCTCATCCCCAATCAAAAAGAGGATCAAGTTATTCTCCATAAATTGTCAATTTTTGCACAGGTTCATCACCCCCTCTCTTTTTCTTTTCCTATTTTGTTGTTTTTTCCATAAAAAAAATATTATCACACACTATTTCTCTCTTACTTTTTTTCTCGTCATTGATTTTTTTTTCATTTTCTTCAACCTTTCATTTCAGCAGTTCTCTTTTTCTGTCAGTTTATCTTATTCATTTTCATTTCTTTTGCAACAATATGAGGACTGATGGGACTCTTAATCTAATATCTAATTATATTTTTGAATATTTTATTCTATTCTAAGATAGAATTTTTTTGTTAAAGATATTTTTTGCATGTGTATAAGTGAAGTTATACTTAAATACTTGATCAAAGATGAGAAGTTACTGAGTAACCCTTTTCAGGTGTCAAAAGGACTATAGAAACATTGTAAGTAGATTTATCGACAGGATAAAGCGTGGTCACAAGGTACTGCTACAGATAGATAGCCAGTCACAGCTACCTAAGGCATTGGGAAAAAAAGAGTGTGAAAAGGGGTTAATAGAAAAGAGAAGGTGCATAAGGATTCTAACAGTGGAAGTAAGGAAGATAGATAGCAAGTTTAGTGGTGTGAGAAACAAAAGAAAGCAAAACGAAAAAAAGAAAAGGGTAGATCATCATTTAGTTCCAGTATTAGGTAAAAGAAGAGGGCAAGCTGATTTAACAAAAGAGATAGCAAAAGAAAAGTGACCCTTGCCTTTAAAAAGTAGACCAAAGATTGATCACCAGAGCAGACCAAGTAGAAGCTGCTGGTCCACGGGCCACCGTCCTCTGACTACCAGCAGTAGAAAGACATTAAAGTCTCCCTCTCTCTCAACAATCTCTCTGAGTGAGGATTTTGTTTAGTCTTCAGTTGAAGTAAACTTGTAGACAAAGCCATTATCCTTCACTTTTACTTAGATCATTTCCTCTTCATGTTTTTTCATTCTGTTTCTTTGCCAGACTATCACTTATCCTTCTTTCTATTTCTCTTGCATTTTTCTTCCAATCTTTTTGTAACAACTACACACATCTCTGACGCAATCTTAAACAACCACAGTTGATTATAAAGGGATTGACAGGGAAACTGTCGACCCTCCCCTTCTTGAATCTTCTCAGGAAGTCATAGCTGGGAAACGCCTGTGAAATTTCAAATCAAAAACAACCAGTGCCAAGCCACTACAAAGTGAAATTTTAATACAATGTGGGAGTTTGTTCATCTCTGTTTCAATATGTGAATGTCATGATCGTAGAGAAAAAATATGTGGCTTAGGTGTCAATAGGGAGTAGTATAGTTTTCACATCCAGATGTCTTTAATTGATATAACTATAACCTTTTGCTGAACAATTCGATTTGGTTTATTTATTTTGCAAGATAGGTAGCACTGACCAATGAATAGCAATTGCTTGATTCACAAAGTGGGCCCACTTATATTGAGATTTGGGACAAAGGAAATTATTCATCTCCCTGCAACGAAATCATCTGGTTTCTCCACCATCCTCTATGTTGCCTTCCTCGAACCTTATTCTTCTCTGGGATATTCAGAAAAATAATCAATTTCTTGCTGTCAATTTCCTTGGATTATTATTTAAAGTTCTGATAGCATTTTCCTTTCACCTGGCGACTTGGGCACCTTATTTGGCTCGAGTAAGGTACCTTTTTGGATCAAGAATTGTTCTCCGACGTTTTTGGATCCCCACCAGCTTTCTCCTTATGTTATTTAGGATTTTCCCTGAATTTAGAAATACCAATATTTTGGCATTTTCGCTTCACTCGTCGACTCAGACATTTAGTGACTTTGCCATTCTACCTCGAGTGACGTGCCCTTTGGGACCAACTATTGTTCACCGAGATTTTTGGAACCCGACTTACTGTTCTATTTATGTCACTGTTTTGAGATTTCTCCTGAATTAAAAATACTAATATTTGGCATTTCTGTTTTGACATTTACGACATATATTTTCTTCTGCCTTGTTTATCTGGGACGATGCGGGGAGTAACACCAAACATCCCAGTCTAGTGCCAATCGATACCGCCTCTATCTCTCACTTCTCGATGCCCGTTATCTTCGTGAGATATTCTCCAGCTGTCTACCTCTTTCCACGTTGTGTATTTTCTCTAATTAGGTGTCCCTCTCGTCGAGTCGGCGGTGAGAATAACTCGGTAGAAAATAACGTAATATTCGTTCATAATGTTTTACTTCCACCTCTTGAATCTTCTCCAGAACTCATGGTGGGAGAATGCGTATGGAAGAACGAAACGAACAACAAGAGTCAAGCCGCTACAATCCGATATTTTAATACAACGTGTGAGTTCGTACATCTCTATTACGATCTGCAGATATTGCCAAGGTACAGAAGAAAAATGTGGCTCTAGTATTAATTGCACGTAACATTGATCCACCGTTGTGTCTTTAACGAAACCGTGCCTGTATGCAGTATACAATTGAAAAGATGATTCTGTCCCTAAACCAGGCAAGGAAATCCACTTGGAACGAATTTATCTGTCTCATTTAGCTACTTCCATTGAAAAAAAGAACTAATATTTCCATCAACTATTCCAGATAAGTTTTTCTTGTTCTTCTCAAGAAGAATTAAGAGCAATTTTCATTAGCTTTTCCAACATCTTAAGAATTTAAGATACTGATAATTTATAATACGTCATCTGATAAATGGAAAAAAAGGAAAATGTACTAAGGTCTTTTTTGAATATCTTAACTGATATTTGAATTGTGAATTAATAAAATGTCTCTTCTATTCGAATATCTGGATAAAGTATATCGCCACAATTAGTGTAAATGTGATGCTCAGCCCAAATCATGACATATATTTGCCTCAATAATCTATCATACATGTATTAACCACAGTTTGTTTTTTACCTTAATTTCCAACCTATCTTACTTGATTTTCAGGGCACAACTTATAGATTGAGTACCGAAACTTGCCAATAAATTTTTTAGCTAAAACCTGCAAATTTTGATGCTTGTGCATCAATTTTTTTTCTCTACTACCAGAAAAGACTTACTTTGTAAGAGTGGAAAATAAGTAACATATGAACTCATTGGGATAGACAGATAGAATCAAGTTATAAACAGATTTGGATAGATGCAAACAAATTGGGATAGACAGACGAAGAGAATGACATGGGCTGATCAAACTGAGAGAATAGATGGATCTAGAAGCGGTCAAAATAACAGAGCAATTTATTCACTTTATTTACTTCTTATAAAAAGTAATTGCTACTGGATCTTGGAATTTATAAAAACTGCAACTCTTGGTTTAAACTTCATGTTCGGAAAAGCTTTTATTGAAAGTGGTTATGGAAAAAAGATATTCAAGAAAAATCTCCTTTTGAAAAAATATAGTGGACAAAATAAAGTAATATATAGTATACAGTAACATTTTTATGGTGTATTTCACAGAATAAAATTTTTAAAAAATCTAGCGGACTTCTGATACACTTTGTTTTAATTTTGTCGTCTGTACGACGTCAAACAAAATGTCTCCCTCCAAATCCAACTAAATGGAATTTACTTTCATCGCTGAAATGAACTTTAGACCAATCATCATCCTACCAAACAACCCTTTCTTCTGCATATTCAAGTCTAGCTTTCTTAATTTTTTAACTTCAAATAGGTTTAGTAGCAGGAGAACAATCCAAATTCGTTCAATCCACTGGACACTGAACGGCGGCCCACTTTCTTGTTGAGCTCAGCTTTGATTTGTTTCGAATTTCCAGCTGTAGTGTTGAGGGCATGATTCATTGCACATCTTTTAATCACTCTGTACCCCCTAATGCTTGTCTTAGTTGGTTGACCGGCTTCTTTTGATGAATAAAGATTTAATCACATCATAAAATTTCTAAACTCTCTGAAGTACATTCTTTAAGCGACCCAGTTCTCTTGAAAATACAGAGAGAGACATACAATCTGTCTTCATCTGGACAATTTGTTGTCCAAGAGTCACAGTCACTTAGATATGACCCAGCATGTCTGGCAGTTGATGGAACACTGAGAACATTAATTCTTATCGTTTAGGGGGGTCAGTATTGCCATATGAAAGTGCTGAATTTCTTGAAAATGACAAAAGGCAAAACCGTTCGCTTATTATGTCCACTGTATCTTTTTTGAATGAATGTTTTTAAAAAAAATATATTTCTTCCATGACCACTTCCAATGAATGTTCTTTTCGTACATGGAGTATATACTAAGAGTTACATTTTTTTAAAATCTCAAGATCCCGTGACAACTACTGTTAATAAGAACTAAATTTGAAAAAATCGTTCTTTTATTTTGATCGGTACTGTAGATCGATCAAACCAGACTTGCTGGGGATTGATACTTTCGGAATTATAACCGCCGATTTACAGCTAAAAATATAACTGCAATAATGTCAAGATAAACTTAAGAAATTAATCATGAATGTATAAAAATATATTAAAAAAGAATAAAATGAGATGAACCAAACTATTTTGACGCCAAGTTCTTAACGTGAGAGTGCCGACAATTTTAAATATCTGCAGTTGAGAATTTATACTAAGGCCAGCAAATCTCCAGATAATTTAAAGATTTGAGGAATATGGGGGATTCTATTCGGTTCAATGAAAGAAGAACCATGGAATCAAAACAAACGATTTCAAGGTCGCCAATAACGATTGCTGAAAACTTAAAACAAAATTTAATGAGCAATGTTTGGAAGAAATCACTTCTGGTTGTCGTTTGGAAGCGGAATATTGATAAGAGTAACTAAGAATAACTTAGTTCAAGCAATGGAAAGGAAAGAAGAAAAGAAGGAGAAATATAGGGTGAAGAAAGGAACGAGGTAAGAGAAGAAAAAGAAAAAAAAAAGAAAAATGTAAGGAAAGAAAGAGAAAGAAAAGAAAGAGAAGAGTTGCTGGGGTTAAGGAAGTACGACGAAAAAGATGTCCAGTGAGAAAGAACAAGACGAAAGAGTTTACAAAAGAAAAATAGGACAAATAGAGAGAAAAAAAGGCAGAGAAAGAAAGGAAGGAAAAGAAAAGAATGAAATAGAAAGGTAAGGAAAAGAAAGCAAGAAGAAAAAAAAAGAACGAAGATGGAGAAGGTCGAGAGGAAAGTACAACTAAGGAAGGGAAGGGATGGAGGAAAGGAAAGAAAACTGGAAAGAAGTTGAGAAAGAAGGAAAGAAAGAACAAAGGTAGGGTTTCATTGGATTCGGTTGGCATCTTTTCCGTGCGTATGCAAGGATATACACTGGTCAATCAATAAGTTCATAGCCTGACACATTGTTATTACCGGGATTTTGATCCGAAATTTGCATTGTATAATGTTCAAGCTATCTGATTGTACCTGCATACATATGTACACAGCGTAATTACCTCTGCCAACGGAATTGGAAAGGTATATGTAATTGGTTCAGTCTTCGTGTCTGTTCACACAATATCTCCGAAAGTATTCGATGGGATTTTGTGGAAGGATGGGCAATGGGCTCAAGGAAGAGGTGGTAAATTTTTAGTACGGATCCATGCACGATTACCAGGGGATGTGATTAATGTTTCAAGCAGATCTATGGTCAATTACCTCCCCTGTGCCGTAGTTATAAGCTCATACCACATAAAATGAGCAAAATGTCACGTCTGTTCACTCGACATCTCGAAAAGTTCTCAATGAATTTCAATGAAATATTATGGACGGTTGGGCTATGAGATACAGGAGGGGTTATCACATTTTCAGGCGGATCCATGCCCAAATGCTTTCCTGGCAATAGATTCGGTAGAGGTACGCGCTCTCAGAGCGCTTTCTAGTTTCACGTGTGCGTGCCAATGAGAGAAAGTTTGAAAAGGAGAGAAGTGCAGGATAGCGTACGGATTATAAGCATGGGAAACATTCGCAATTAACCTGGTTCGAATTCCAGTAAAGTTCACTTTACTCCAATACTCTTGGTAAGTGCATGAATCCACTCTCCCTTGTAGTCTGTCCAATCGTTGAATAATCTGACAAAATATTCTATGCATTCCACGGTGGTTGACGGAAAAGATAATGGATGGGTGTGCACTTGGGCAAATAATTCTAAAAGCTGACAAACCTTGGGTCAAAGATCACCCCTCCTTCGATCCTGACTTAAGATGATTACTTCAATCTTTTTTAATATATAATAAAAAAATATCGTAGGTATATGAGATTTCTCAGTATAGCACAATTGGTAAGAGAGTCGCCTTCCAATTACATAGTCGTGATTTCAAATCACAACAGGGAAATTTTTGTCTTGAATATCTGTTTGGTTTAACGTGACATGAGAGACAAACAGTAAAGAGTTCACTCCCCTAAAATTGTTCTTGTTACGTAGAGAACAAAATTAACTCCAACTTGGATTGGAGTTTGGCGGAAGCTGTTATTTATATCAGTCATGCGCACAATTATCGGCTTTTCACTCCAAAATTGACTCTTTTCTAAATTTTTGCAAATTTTGATATCTACGAAGATGTTAGAAAAACGTGAATCGCCGAAACATTCATTGTGACAAAGTAGGATATCCAGCGATATTTTATTTTTTTTATATCAGCCAATACAAATTTCGAAGTTTGTTCAGCAGTGTGCAGCTGCTTTTAATTTCTTCCACCTACCCCCTCTTCAGACGAGTATATCGAGGGCTTGATTCGCAGATCATGATTTCGTTTCCGATATCGCCATAATGTTTCGGTTTTGTCAATTTTGATTCGTCACTCGCTACGGTTTTATTTGCAGTATCTGGAAAGAGAACTAACCATTCAATGCAGTCACTCGAAATGGACAATTGAACGATCCCATAGCCACCTTAAAGCCCGGACTTAAATTATGTAGAAAGTTCATGATGGAAACCAAAGAAAAGAGAATGCAAGAAGAATATCAATTGTGAAGCGGTTAGAATAATATAAGATTGAAGATTGGGCTAAAATCTCTGATCTGCGCCAGGAAATCCTTGAAAACAACCATTTTGGAAGAAGTTATTTGGCAAAAATAAACTATTGATTGTTTATCATTGAATATTGTAGAGATGGCGAATCTTCTATTTATTTAATTTTTTCTGTTTGCTTGTTATGAATAAATTCTGTTGTAAATTCAATTCTTGTTTGATCTTCCTTAAATACTTGACCCAGAATTATTCATATAAACATTGATAAATAAATTTAATAAAGACATTTTCGAAGAGAGATGCCAATAATCGTTCGCATGACTATATACCTTATACACACACAGGCATATATATATATATATATATATATATATATATATGTGTGTGTGTGTGTGTGTGTGTGTGTGTGTGAGAAGGCTGAATCGCCAGTAGTCGAAAATATTTTCTATCGGTATGTTGAAATTGATAGAGTTAAATAATGCACAGAAGAATCTATCTAGTTACCCAATTAAGTAGCTTGTGAATTTGATATATTCTTATACCGTGCAGGTATGGTAAATCTTAAAATACGAATACAATGACTGCAAGGAGAATGATGAAATTTGTATTGTGCTAATCTCCCCAGAGAGAGAGAGAGAGAGAGAGAGAGAGCTTGCCTTGAAAATCAGCGTTCTAAATTCTGATTATAAGTACAATTACCGGATGGAATTATGCAACAACCCACCAAGTGGGCAGATAGTATTGATAGATACGAACAGAATAGGATAGATAGTTATATATGGATAGACTAGTAAAGCTAGATAAATGGATAGATAACGCATATTAATTATTCTGGTTTTCTTATTTATATCACGTTTGTTTGATTTTCATTTTTTAACTGCTTCTTTTTCACTTGATGATCGATGATATCCATAAAACATGTTCCCGATTATGGCTTAAAACTTATATCATACTCAAGAAGGTTACACTGTTACTGATGAAAACGGGTGACCAGGGTTTGTTTTTCATTGAAAAAAAAATCCTTAAAAACTAAAACCACAAGAAGGAAAAAAAAAAAGAGTAGAATTATGAGAATCCCTAAACATTGTAGTTACCGAAGAGAAACACAAAAGGGGTTGAAAGGGATGATTGGTAATGGAGAGACAGATACGCGGGGATACAGCGTATACCTAGTTCTCAATTTCTCGTATTTTTTGTATGTTCAATGTCTACTACTGGAGACATTGCCGTACACCAAGTTCCCCGAAAGCAAGCCTTACCTTATAATCATCATCATCAGTCTTTTAACGTCCGTCGTTGGACATAGACCTTCCCCATGATTCGCCACAATTCCCCATCATGGGCATCGCGGAGCCAGTATTTTCTGAATCTGTCAAGTTCATCTCTCCATCTTGTGTTCTGTCGGCCTCAATTTCTTACGTGATCTCTTGGAATCCAAAACCTATTTCAATCAATGGTGATGTTCATGAATTAGAACACGTGTCTTCGAGTTAACAATTCTATGATCACTTTCAGGTGTTCGTAGAGTTTAATAGGCTGGATTTCGAATGCTAATTTTCAAGGCAACCCTCTCCATCAGAATGAAAAGCCTATTAAAATCATATTTCCTTTCATTATTCTTCAGTCGGACTTACATAATTTTATTGAATATCTATATTATGTAATTATAGCAGATCTACCGTGCAATATAGCTAACACAATTTAAGCATTTTTTAACAATGGTTAGCAAGCTTGTCTCACAAACCAATCCGCTAGCGTCAAGCCACGTATTATAGCCTTGTGTCAGACTTAGCAAAGCTTATCAAATAACTAAACCGAGCATAATTTTTTTTTATCTGGGTTTCTGGGATTCTTGAATTGTTACTAATTCAGTTGTGACTTGGAAGTAACTTGATTAACTATTTGGAACTGAGATATTTCATGCGATGTTAACCGCTTATTTTTGTGTGACGACATATCGTTAGCCCCTCGAAAACAATCGTCGCTTTCAAAGCCTCACTCTCTCGAATCCCTATCCACATCACCGGCAGAGTAAGAACACCCCGGACAAAGGAATTCCCCGCGATTTTTCTCGTTATTTCTCGCTATCTATCTCATCAAGAATAGGGACATAACTGTCAAAATCAAAGATGCAAAACTAGGGAAAGTTGACCACTGTATCTACCTAGGACAACAAATGAAACCAACGAAAGAAAAAGAAATTAAGTGGAGAATCACCCTAGGATGGCAAGCCTTCGGCAAAGCAAGCTCAACATTCAAAAACAAGACAATTCCAATAATCCTAAAAAGAAGAGTACATGATCAATGTATCCTTTCGAGAGTCACTTTCGGAGCTGTAGTGTGGAACCTAACCAAGAGACAAACCTGCAAACTGATAAGTATGCAGTGTCCGCATGAGAGAATCATGCTCAACCTCACTTGGGGGGATCACAAGACAGCACAATATATCAGAAAGAAAACGGGTGTCTGAGACATCATAGAATCCATTTGAAAACTCAAATAGCAATTGGCTAGTCATGTTGCAAGAATGAAAGACAACCGATGAACATCACGACTCACAACATGAATCCCCAGAGACCACATGTGAAACCGAGGCCGACAAAATACAAGATAGAGAGATGAACTAGACAAATTCAGAAAATACTGGCTCCGTGACGCCCATGACTGAGAAATGTGGCAGATCCTGGAGAAGTCCTATGCCATACGATGGATTAACTGATGATGATTTCATCAACTGCCACGGGCCAATGGAATTTTCTGCGAGTTATATTATCAGCTGCCCCAGGACAATAAAAAAAATTCTCACAAGATATCTCGCTAACCGCTCTAGGAATAAGAAACCTTTCTCGTCAGCCGCTCCCAAGTTAATTTCAGTCCATTTGGAACCGATGTTTCAGCATACGTAGACAACAGATTTGTTTAGTGTTTTCAGTGTGTTTAAGATTTATTGTGGAAGCAAGAAACGAATGAAAGTATCAGATCTGTTCACCGGCGTTTCATAATGTATATTTTACTCCGAATCGGCTAAATTGGATAATTTGGCAAGGTTTCAACTAAAAAAAAACGAAAACCAATTGATAGATATGTATTTTTTTAATTAGATCAAAAGTTCATCAATCAAAACTAAGATAGATAGAAAATATTCTGTACGATCGAAAGTTAATGTAATCTAAGTGAAATCATTTTTCTTTTACAAAAAAATAAATAATTTTTGCTAATTAGGAAATTTTGTCGATTCGGTGTAACATATGCACTAATTATTTCCTGTGAAAAAAATTCACGATTTATAAGAATTTCTATGAGATGAAAACACATACACGCATATGTATATATGTTTTGGACAAATTTGATGCATCTTTTGCAAAAGAAATACTGTAGACCGTAATGCATTAGAATTATCGTTAAGGGGATGATGATGTTGATTATTATTTCCTGTTATGCGCCATTTTCCAGACACATTAACTCTTTCTCCTGCCCTCACGAACTCATACAAATATCCAGTTACGAAACACATTACAACATTGTTTAATAAATCCAACTCGACACATTCGAGGCTTTAAATCATTTTTAGAACTCAGCAAAAATGAGATGGTGAAGCAAACTTGATTTATTGTGTTGGGTTTCGTCTTAGTACCACGTTAACTCAAACATTACTGCATCATTTATGGTGTAGAACAATATTGTGTTCACAAGAAAAATGTGTAGGTACTTTCTGTAGGGTTGAGTTGTTGGTGTGTACAAAGTTTGGAGGTACCGCCAAATTCCTTATGGAGAAGTCGTCGGCAGACGTCTTCTGCGAGACGTGAGTCGTGTTCGTTGAAAACTCTCGTGTGTAACTCTCACGCGTATAGATGCAAACGAGAAAATTACTGAGGGTGGAAAAGTTTTTCACCGTAGAAGTAACTTTTCTCCACTCCAACTAGAATAAAAAATGGAATATGACGATTACAAAAGTATTGCAACTCTTGTTTTTATACTATGTATTAACTGGAAACCAGTAATTCCAGAACACGAGTTAGTGACATGGCAAAAGAATGTTTCATGTCGGAAGAGGATGCCTGGCTCGTCTTTTCGTATACAAGAGAGAATGTGCATATATGAGAGAGTTGCTGTAGAGTTTGGTCATGAATAATACCTGATAATGGCCGTTTTGATTGTGTAATGTTCCACGAGAAATAATGAAACCCATGTTTGATTAATACGTAAATTAACATAGTAATTATTATTTAGATAAAAATATATACCAACACATCTTCATAGCATATTTCATTCCTTGCACAAATGTATCCATGTAGGTTGGAAAGAGAAAGAACAATATTTATACATAAGTAGAGTACATTTCTCATGTATAATTTATCGCATATGAATTTGCATATATTCTGGATCTTACACTACATAGCATAAATATATACTCATTGACACACACGAATGTCTGCACACTCAGCTCCTAATCACTACTTCAAGATAATGATATACTGACTGCGTGTGAAACTCTTAATGGAAACACAATCGTCTTTTTTTTAGAGGAGAAATTTGTCGTTCCTTTCCAATCAGCCAATCAGAAACAATGACACAGAGGACGAATTCATCCAACTAACACCTCAACGATTCAACACAAGCATCTTGGCGCGCTCAAACACTCGAGACAAGAAAAATTAAATCATTTCAAAGATTTGATCAATCTCATTTCAAACAACACATTTCTATTGCTCTAAAAGAGCCGAGGAACAGCTGCAATGTGTCATTAGTCCTCTGACCATTGTTCGGTATCGATAATTACAATGAAGAACGGTTTTGGCAAAATCTACCTATCAACACGTTTGGCTGTAATCTCGGTATGATCCTATCCACCAACCAAACCTTCTCCTGATAGATGCCTGAGATAGCTATCGAGGCCAGTAGTCCCTTTGAAGGAGTATCCAGACTGTATGTGAGGCCACAAGAGGTTTTCACTCCGTTGTTGGTAGATACCGGAGCTGACCAAAGACCTCTACCATCACTTTGAAGAGAATCACGGCGGTACGACAGTTGATGCAAATATAACCTTAGGTCGGAGACACTCCAACAGAAGCAGATGTGCGAATAAACAATAAACTATACAGCAGAAGAAAGATATATTTCATGAGTTACTTGTCTCTTATGGGACCGATAAAAATTTTAATCCGTACATAGACATTGCGCAGTTCAGTAAAAGAATGAATAAATGATGATAGATATATGCTTCAAGAATCAATTCTCTGTCTACCCTTCATCTAGAGAGATATCAGTTCAAATGAATATATATTTCAGCTTCTACATTTGCCGGATCAAAATCTTGAATATATTTTGTAATGGACACCTATGTCTGTTGCTTTCACACGCAATAGCTGCTGTTAGTAATAAAGTAGCAGATAAAATTACAAAGTTGATGGTGTAAACTATAATTCTGCAAAACAAAATTCATAGTATTAAGTAGACACTATAAGAATTAAATTTGAAGAAAAGAAATCAATAGCCTGAAGATTCAGGTATATTTACCTGATTCCATTTCGCAGGATGTAGTTCAATTGTATTTCCAAAAATGACTTGTTGCTCGGTAGTAATCAGAAATTTCAAATGGCAAGATAACCGAACCGGAAATAGATTTTGTAACTGTGTACAAACCATTGATATAAACTAGTGAAATAATGATATTAGTTGATCAATTCATATCTCCATGGGTATATATATGTATATGCAAAGGCGCAAATAAATGTCTTAACCTCGAATTCCCATTTTGCTTTTTCACGGTCTATATCTGTTCAATTTGTTTCTTTCAACGCGACGATTATGAATTAAGAAATAGATATATGATCGGATAAAATGATTATACATCGCTTTGTATTGTATTGAAATTCTTATTTGAAATTATCTCCCGTTATTACACGGTTTTCATGTCACTTAGCCCAGACGACGTAAATAGAATAAGCTATTGAAAGAGAAAAATATAGAAAATATTGAAAACGGGACTGCATCAGCAATCAAACCTGCGACCGATAGGGTAGCTGCTTCAACGTGTGTATATATATATATATATATATATATATATATATATATATAACAGACACAGACGTACGATCGGGCAGAACAGTGAGGAAAATTCGGGCAATTGGTATTTTTGCTGCCAACTTTCTTTCAAGTTATATGTTGTGTCATTTGTACCGTCGAACGATGTGTATTGCCAATTTATGAAAGTATTTTTTTTTGCAAAGTTAGGACTTGTGGTTCTATCTGTATAAAATTTGGGGCAAATCAAGCAGATATAAAGACAGACATGTGCAGAATGGAGTGCAAAGGAGTTCCCTTGCGTCTATTTTGACGGAAAGGTGGGGGGGAGAAGTACCGAAATATTAAAACATTGACCGATACCTGAGCCACAGTAGACTATGACGAAAAGGATCATACCCATAATAATTGAAGCACTAGTAACAGACCAGAGGACTCTTACAAGGGAATCAGAAGAACTTGAAATCGGTGAAAGAATTGAGACGATTCAGACCACAGTACGTTGAAAAAATACCAAAATGAGTGTTAGAGACTCGAGGAGACTTGCTGTCACTTAATCAACAGTGATGACCACCAGATACTCACACAGTGAAGAAATAATAATAATAATAATAATAATAATAATAATAATAATAATAAATACAAATATTGGCTTCACTGCGTGGGAAGAGTGATCCATCGGGAACCGTGGGAATGACTTGCGTTGGATCATGCAAACCCATACCGTATGCACAAACTAGAAAAGAAAATAAAAAGATAAAAATCTCTGAGATTTGAACTGATCACCCATCCATGTTGAAAGACAAGATATATTTGCCGCAAACAAAGGGAATAAATCTTATTAGATAGAGGATATCGATCTTGTAGCAGGCAACAGAATAAAATTGACATAAATTGGAAAGTCTATTTATCTACTCCCTGCGAGAGAACCGTAATCCAATGTCGTGCCCATCGTTGCTGGAGTACTCGCAACAGTCCCGAAGGGAAAAACTGAAAGCAAAAGAAAGAACCGAGATCACCCGAACTATATTATTACTGGAGAGAGCTGGAGCACCGAAGAGAGTGCCGGAATATTGAGGAGACTCAACATCACTTGATTTCTAGTGCAAGCCAAGATATACCACTGGAGTGAATACGCAGTGAGTGAAATGATAATCAAGGAAGAGCAAAAAGACCGACAGATAATTTTGTTGGAGGTTTGGGAAAACATGGTATCACCAGAGTCTCCACAGAGAATTCTGAAACGAATACATAAACCCATATACAAATGAGGTATGATAAATGGCAAGCATAATCATCGGGAATCAAGAACTTTTCCAAGGTCTTTATATACAAAAGTTTCAGAAGATTAAACGAGAACAGCGTAAAGAGGGCACTATGAAAACGAGATCCGAAAATCCAATATGGCGTCCACTATAAAGTTTAAACACCATTATCGCCAGATCATGTGATCTAAAGTAGAAAATGATTTTAGGTAGGAAGCATCTCATCAAAGAACACCTTTCTATCAAGCTTCAAGTAAATCTGACAACAACAGCTGAGAAAATCGATTTGAAAACAAAGTTTAAACGCCATTATTGCCAGATCACGTAACCCTGAGTGGATGAGTTTTTATAAGTAAAAAGCATTTCATCAAGGGACACCTTTCTACCTAGTTTCAAGTACACCTGACTCAGAACTGCTGCGAAAATCGATTTTAATCGATTTTGAAACAAACTTTAAACGCCATTATTGCCACATCATGTGATTCTGAATGGAAGAATTTTCAAGCCATGAAGCGTCTTATCAAGGGACACTTTTCTATCAAGTTTTAAGTAAAATCCAACTCGAAACAACAGCAAAACAATATGGTGACCTTACCGACCGATAGATGGACGGACAGAGCCTTTTAAAGAGAGGCAAGGCCGCCTCTAAAAACTGGACCTACTAATAATCATTGAAGAGAGAGTGGAGGTTGTTTCATCTTGGCCTCCGGCAACGTCGAGCCGAACATAAGGTTACGAATATATAAACAGGCACCTTTCGTTCTCTTTCACTGATTTATTAAATTTTCAATGTCACTATTATTAATAATAATCTGTTTCTGATGAATAAGAAGTGTTTATTTGACCCAACGGCGAAGAGACTTCATTCAAGTTGAAGTCACAGAAAAAGCGATAATATTATTACCTAATTTCGAGATGATTGCAAAGAAACAGACGGCGATCAGAAAGGGTAGTTGGTAGAGGATAAGGTAGATTTGCAAGCAGGAGTATGTCTATAAATAGAAATTGATATATGTCTTTCTTCTCCTTTTTTCATTTGTTTAATTGTCTTTTATCCTTGCATCTTTCTTTTGTTTCTTTCTTTTATCCCTGATTGATCTTTTGCTCTCTCCTTTCCCTGTGTTTCCTTATTTCTTACGTTCTCATTTCACTCTTTCGTTCTTTTCTTTTCTTTTTTTTTTTATCTCGTTTCATTCTTTTTCAATTTATTTCTTTTGTGTTTTTCATTCTCCTTTCCTTTCTTTTATTCTTTTTTTGAAAAACCATTGTGCGTGATCGGGTCGGATATTTTTTCCTCATTTATGTTGTTCATTCTTTTTTTTTTTTTTTTACAACGTTTCGGTCTTTTCCGGAAAAACATCCGAAGAAGGTCGAAAGGTACACGACCAAAATGTTGCAAAAAATGAACAACATAGACAAAGAAAATAGCCCGACCATACCAAATACAATATTTGAAACGCCTACCAAAATGCAGACGACACTTTGTTCCAACATATTTCTTGTTTCTCATTCGTTCCTCCATCGTTTTCACTTATTTAATTTTGTCTCTTTCAATATACCTATCACAGTGAACTCACCTATCTATCACTCCTTTGATAGCATTATTTTTTCTTTACAGTTAACTATTACATATAAATGGTTAACATTATATATACTGTTGTTGTTTTTTTTTCAACCTTGAACACATTTTATCCCCCCCACAAAAAATGGGAAGAGGAATATTATTTTCTACGAGGAGTGTATGTTCATTCTGATGACTAAACATCAGTTGAATTGATTCTTTGATTTACATTAATATTTGAGCTTTTGCATGTTTATTTATTCATACCTCTTCTCTGCAAAAACTACAAGGTCTATCGATCTAATAATCTGCTTGTAGACTGGTTAGAGGCCAGCTTAAAACATAGAGGTCATTCGAGGTCATTTCTAGCCACTGTTCAATGTTGTTGGCCACAATCTTATATCAAGGATACCACAATTTAGCATATAGGTACATCTTCACACGCCAATGACATCAATCTATGTGATATTGACTTCTGAGGTCATTCAAGGTCACCAGAGGTATTTTTTGATCAACTTAAAACATTTTAGCACCTATCAAACTGAAATTAGGTATAGAAACACATCTTTCAATGGCGATGGTCATATGCAATGCGAATTGGCAAGAAATGACAAAAAATAACAAAAAATCTCCTTAAATGTCAATTTAAGGAATTTTTTTGTCATTTCCAGCCAATTCGTATGCCACAATTTAGCACCAAAGATACTAAAATTGAGCTTATTGGTACATCTTCTCACATAAAGGTAACAGGCTAAGCAAGGTTGACTTTAATGGTCATTCAGTGTTACCAGAGGTTATTTCTGGTAATTTCTACTCAATCTTTCAAGTTTTGGGCAACATTCTTGCAACTGAGGTAATTCTGGAACAATTGTAGCCAATTTTACCAAGTAGTTAGTCACAATTCTGCACTAATGAAACTGGGACTTGGCATAGAGATAGATTCTCCCTCAGCCAAAGTAATAAGAAATGTGATTGGGCTCACCATATGTCGTTGACCACAATATCGCGCCTAAGACACATAAATTTTGCGCAGGGGTAGATCTTCACACGGTGAAAGTTATAGACATTGCAGGATTGAATCTGGAGGTCACTTCAGGAAATTGTAACAAAGCACAAGGACTATCACCCAAAATTGCTAGCCTACACCTGGGTTCCCCATACTTTTTTCCATGGACAGCTATATATATATTGGTTGTCCTACGGTTGAATCCTGGCACGCTATGGGAAAAACACTTATATTGTGTACACAGAAGCCCTGTCAAACTAAGTAACATTTTTTGTCCTTTTTTTTGTGATTCAGAAAATTTCTTACGCAGCATATGTACATAGTGTAAATGTTCGTTATTTTTAATCGCTGTGTTGTGAAAGAGAAAATATATCAAAGGATATATTTTTCTGTTTGGTAGTATATATGTAAACAAGCCAGAAAAAGTTAACGTGAAATAGATGATAGGCAAAATTATTTTTCTCCCTGACGTCAATAGGTCACCTTGCGGAGGGAAAATGAAGACAGGACTCTTTTTCGATTTATTTTGTTCCGTTGGTCAGTCTTGAATTGTCCAAACCTAACTTTGCTGCCCTTACAAACATTGTTCAGTATGAGTGTTTGTAAAGATGGCGTCCAGTGCTGTTCA
Source organism: Thysanoteuthis rhombus (assembly GCA_963457665.1). Lineage (NCBI taxonomy): Eukaryota > Metazoa > Mollusca > Cephalopoda > Oegopsida > Thysanoteuthidae > Thysanoteuthis > Thysanoteuthis major. The sequence goes on along the minus strand of OY735206.1, from coordinate 60,073,185 downwards.
GCCAAAGGCAAGCTAACGTCGACTGCAGGTATGGGATCAGAAATTGAATCGGGTTGCAGAAAATAAACACGGCTAAGCAATGCAGAAAAGAGAACAAAGGGTAGACTTTTCTTTGTGTTGGCTGGAAGGAGGGTTGTTGTGGATAAGGGGAGACGATCAATGTTGACCGGATGCAGGTAGGGGTAAAACTAACGAATGGAACAAGGGAACAGACTCCAGGATAAAAGAAAGGACGAACGGATGAAAGAAGGAATGGAAGGAGGAACATCGAGAAAAGAGAGAAAAAGAGAAAGGAGTGAAAAATAATTCAGAAAAATGAGAAGTAACTCAGGAGTGGAAGAATGAGAGAAGGAGACAATAGGAGGAAAGATTGTAATCAAAGCAATACAGTTACCCAGAAATAATGTTGAAGAAAAGTTAAAATAACCCACAAAAAAGAAAAAAGTGAAAAGTGCGGACTAAAACGAATAAAAGAGCAGACAGGAAGAAACTTACAGTAGAAGAAAAAATATGAAAGAGAAAAAAGAAAGAAAATGGGAGAAAGGAAGGGAATTAAGAAGGAATGTTTGGTTCAAGAGGTGAAATGATTAGATATGGTTTGAAAGAAGGAAAATTAGAATGAAAGCAAAATAAAATTGGAAAAAAAAAATTACAGCGAAGGAAATAGTTGTGGTAATTATTAACAAAAAAAAAGAGTTTTTTTCAGTGAGATAGAAGAAAAACGGAAAGAAAGGACAAAGGAATAGGAGAAAAACTTTGAAAAATGGAAAGAAAAAGCACAATGAAAAGAAATAGAAAATATTAAAGGGGTAGGAGAAAATGAATAAATAACAGAGAAATGCAATGAACGAAGGGAAGGAACGAGAAAAGGGGAGTCAAAAGGAAATAATTAAATCCCAACAGGAAAGGAAGCGACCGTTGTATGACAATAATGATTGGGACAGAATCCAAGGGGAGAAAAAAAAGCAATAACAAAAGAACGAACGAATATGTTTGAAAAAAAAAATGAGATGGGAAAGAAAAAAAAAATCAAGGGAAAGAACTAGAAGAATCGATGTATGTCGACAGAATCAAAACCAGGATGTCTTTGAAAAGACCTTAAAAGAATCATAGTTCCTCTGAGCTTACAATGAAATGAGTTTGGTTAAATCAACGTGAATTTTGGGAAGAAACACCGCGAAAGGAAATATGGACAGATAAAAACATTGTTAATCCGGAAGATGAAAGGAATTTTCTGGATAATATGTGTACATTATCAACACAGTTCAATATAACAGTATACATGAATAAATGAGTATATTTATTTTTTTTTCCTGGTAAGCGAATGTAATGTGTGAAAGACATTATGCATATGCAGAATTGTAGATATATTTTGAACGATGTCAACAGCCTTATCAATCACGAATCTTACCTTGAGAACAAACATGCAACTCTCTAATAATTTGGCAATCGCATAATGAAGACTTCCCACCGAAAACAGAAACAAATAAACAGGAAGAATCAAATACACTTGAGGCAATTCTTTTCATTTAGATGAAATGTACACCACGTGCGCGAGAAAGCCGAAAACCGTGAAGCGCCTTTCTGGTGTAGGCTTCTTGGTGAAGAACATTACTGCCACAAAAGTCGCCAACCGGCCATTCTGAGTCATCACGGTCGTTATTCCACCGATCAAGCAGTGATATGTTACTCTCTTCACTATATAAGCCCTAACTCTTTGGGTGAACACTGAAAAGATGACTAAATGTCACTCTGTAGATCACCCCAAGAAAACGATAAAGTTGTCATCCGTAGTGGTTTCAACGCAATGGTGGACACAGACGCTGTTTTTAGGTGTGACCAGAGAAAGACGAAGTATGCAAATGCAGCAACAATGATCGACTCCATCCTGAATGATGTGCAGAATAGGGCCTCTATTTCAACAGGAAGACAAGTAACCCTGCGCCCCCTAAAAAATTACACATTATCGACTACATTCTGATGCACTAAAGGAACGTAAAAGACGTGCACCGAACCAGAGTCATCATTATCAGTCTTTTAACGTCCGTCGTTAGCCAAAGACCTTTCCCAGGATTCGCCACACTTATTTTATCGTGGGCATCGCTGAGCTAATACTTTCTGAACTTGTTTAGTTTGTCTCTCCATCTTGTATTCTGCCGGCCTCGGTTGCGTATGTGATCTCTGGGAATCCATGTTGTGATGTCCATAGGTTGTCTGCCATTCTTGCAGTAATATGAACAGTATCCGTATTCATTGAAAAAAACAAAAAAAAACGTGATTTTTCTGTTTTTCCCTTTTACTCTACCCTCATCATTCGTATTTATTCAATAATGCTGTTTTATCAAATTAATATCCGATTAACATCTTTCTAAAATCTAGGACCATCAGGTTAAATATACTCCGAAATCAGAGTGAAAAGCAGCAAAAATGTGAACCTCACTTCTACCAGAGAGTGAAAGAAGCAAACTTTGGTCTAGTTTCCTTTTTGCAAGATAAACCCAAAAGATTTGAACGCACTGACTCAGTTAAGTACCAAAACCTTTACCTAATTTCTTATTCAATGATTTTCCTCTTTCAATACTGTAATAATTCTGAAAAATATTAAGTACTGTTAGTCAGAGGAAGATATATAGCTTCGAATTTGAGTTGACTAACGAGGAGTAAAGGTTTTGTTATGTTTTTTTTTTAGTGGATATGATTAGTGGAAGAGAGATAGGTGGAAAAATGAGTTCGTAGTGCTTGAAAAGGGACAAATAATCCTCCACAAGACAACCCAATAAGGAAAGGAGCGACTCTGGAAAGTGCTAATATTTTTTTCATTCAGTTCCTACTGTCTATTTTATTGTTTCCATACTGACATACGTACAATAGTTGATGTGGGGTAGCTATACTCAAGAAATGTATTGATTTCAGCTAGCGAGTAATATGTGGAATGTACATTTTCCCTGTCTTCTTTCTTGGGTGGGTGGTTCAGTTTGGATGACAAAGTTCTAGAGTAATTAGTGGCTCTTAATTTCTTGGGTTATCTCCAGGTTGTGCTGGTAGCATTTGTCTACGGAGTAGAATCCTAGTCGTTTGCATCGTTCACGGTGTATGACAGTTGCTACCCTGTCGTGTCTGTTCTTGTACTCTTTCTGAGCTACTTTACTACATCCATTGGTTTTGTTTAACAGTCACATCCCTTTATGTTCGACTTATGTCGATCTTAGCCTTGGCATAGTTTGGCCTGATGCATTTATTTTTGGCGGCTATACATTTACGATATTTTCTATTAGTCTTTTGAAGTTTTTTTTCTGTTTCCATTTGCCACTTGTTCTTTTTTTTTCGGCTACTCCCTCTTTTGCTATCTTTTTGCTGTCTGTCGTATTGCTACGGGTGCTTTACATAATACCTTCATTGCTCTCTTGCACATACATTCCAAATGCCGTTTTGTTGATTTGGACACAGTCTTCTATCCTGATGAGTCATCTGTTGCCTTCTTGCCATCTTCACATATAATCTCCCCGTGTCATCGCTTGGGGTATAAAGCCTTGTGCATCGTCATAAGTTCCCTCGTTCGCCAATCTACTGATTGGAGACCACCCTGCAATCCATCTTAGTCTCAAATATTGTTCTTATTCTCCTAAGACATTCCTTTCTTTTTATTTCCCTTTTCATTTCTTCTTGTCCCACCAAATCGCATTCGAGAACCACCAAGTACTTATATTGGCTCTGAGTAGTTAATGCTCAAATCTTGTTGCTGTCCAGTAAGTCGACTCTTTCTGCCACAATTGACCTTTTCCTGTCCATTACCCTTAGAACGCATCTTTACAATTCTACACCAATTCTTCAACTTGTTGAACAACATTGTGATCTCTTCCCAGTTCCTTGCAAATAGCTCTATGTCGCCTATGTGCACGAGGCGTTGCCTTTTGATTTAGTGAATCGGTATTCTTTGCTGTTTTTCAATATTCTATTCAGTATTGTCATGGTTAGTACAAATAGTAGTGGGAACAGAGAGTCCCACTTATAGTAATCTCCGCTTACTTTTCTCCTGCAGCTGTCGTCTATTTTCCAGCTTTTCATAGAATTGACTCTAATTCGCTAATTTTAAATATTATGGAGTATTTGTGCATCTAGTCAAGTGTGATCATGCCATATGCCTTTTTGTAATCTATTGTTTGTATATATTTCACACAGTATACATTCTGGTTCATCAGTCTATAAGCTGACTGTCAAGCCTTAGAAGACATCAGAGTACCTTTTTTAAAATGTGAGCTTTTCGAAGGAGGACAGATTCTTGGAGAGCTTGCATGTCTGTCTTGATGTCCAAGTGTTTGATATGGTGTGATAACTTTTTCGGGATCAAGCCCAATGCTCCGATTACAGCAGGCACGACTTTTATTTTTGCTGCTGGGTACCCCCACTCACTTGGAATTTCTACTTTTAAGTTGGCATATTTTTCTATCTTCTCTATTTCTTTGTATACAACGTTCTCGTCTGCAGGTATTGCCTCATCAGCTATGAGGCCCTCTCACATTTTGCTCGTATACAGCAATATCTGGTCTACGATATTCAATTACCTTATCCGTGTGTACATCAAATTCCTGCATAATCTTTTGTTTTCTAGTTTCATTTAACACATTTCCTGGTATATAATTGAATCACTCATCTCAAGTATCATGGCCGTATTTCTTATTGAGCACCCAGTAAATATCATTATCATTATCATCATCATTATTATTAAGAATTTTTGGCAAGTCTACGTGGTAAGAGATGCTTCAGAGCTCCAAAACTTATATCAGTTTTCTTCGCCATCTTTAGTAAATCTCTTTCTATTTTTAGCGAAATAGCATGTCAGACAAAAAAAAAATCAAGAATTAGAGCCAAAATGGTCTCAAAGTTTTGTCTATTGACTGCATGTGTCATTTTATGCAAATGCACTTGGGGAAGGCATATACCTTAAATGTCCAGCAGAGAGTCATTTTGACCAATTTTTGTCATTAGTATAGCACAGCACAACAACTCACTGATGTATAGTGACGGCGATCCTGCACAAGTCTTCTTGCAATATTAATCACAGCGAATTGCATCTGGGTCGTTCATAGCAACGGCTTCTTCTTCTCATTATTATTATCATTGTTGCAGATGTAGTTATTGTTTTGTATTAGTAGTAGTCTTATTACGAGCAGTATCTATATTTCTTGTTTTGTCAATATTGTCAGTGTTTTAACAAATTTCGTTCTTAATATTATGAATTACTGATTATAATGGAGTCATTATTCTCTTAACCACATTATTGTAATCATCATCATAATCGTCATCCCATGTAGCAGCAGCAGCAGCGCTATCTTCAATCTAAGCACTACATGAAGTTCATTACATTAGTAATCTCTAACGTCATGATCATCATTATTGTCTACTTGATTAACATTAGCACTTCTACTATCATTATCGTTGTTATCTTCGAAATGATCATTAAGACACCAGCAGCAGCATTATCATCATCATCATGTCCTTTATAATATCCATCGATACTATGGCCTTTGTTATCATTATGATCATTACCTTCGTCGTATAGCCAGTAAAAGGGACAAAATGATTCATACGCGTCATAAATTTCTTTGAAACTTCGTCAATATTATCATCTTCAGTATCATTACTCTCATCAGTAATATTATCAACCTTATAAGTAAAATGAATACCATCATAACTGCAATCATTCCCGAAAGTATTATCGTCGCCCAAAATATTATATCATCGTCAATGAATACTTCCTTAATAGCGTCATCTTCGTTATTACCATTAACATGGCAATCACCACCGAAGAATCTCATCAATATCATTATCATCATCTCAGTAGTCATAGTTCTCTTTAACTAGTCACCGTTGCCATGGACACCATTCTCACATCCGATCCTCCTCCGAACTTCGTCTAGCGTTGTGATGCGCGTTTCTCCTTCATCTACGGTCTTCTCGGCACTGGCTCTTTCTTTCATTCTTCTGTAAAATGCACCGATTCTCATTATTACTCAACTTTCTCTTCACTCCTCCCTTTGTCCGCCAAAATCAACTTCTACCGCCACTACCTTCAATACGAAGGCCACTTTCATTAAACAACGAAGCTTCGACTAACTTGCGAAACGCCCTTGTTGCCGAGGTTTTAATTCACCCTTCGTATTATACAACAATATCAACAACAGTAACGGTAACAACAGGTCTAGTTAGTCTCCCAGTAGAGACTGTCACGTGACCAACGTATTTTGGCGGCACGCCATGTTGGTTGCGATCTATTAGAAATAAACTGGAAAGGGTTGATCAATAAATATGTAACTTCTCTCGCCATTTAGTATTGCTGCTGGACACAAGCTAATGTATCAATTTAGCATAAAACTATATTGCAAATTGTACCACTCCACTGAAAAATTATTTTAGGTTAAAAAACAACAAAAAACAAAGACACAGCCAGGAATAAGTGTTCAAGTTTTCAGCCCCGTAGCTCCATTGGTGCGTCATATACGGGTGGTAGATACATAGCCTGCTAAAACAACTCGAGAACTGAAGAAAAATAGGGTGACAGTTTTGTCTGACGGTTCGTAATGATAATAATAATGATAATAATCACATTGCAGGAAGATCTTGAATATATGGTGTTTCACTGATTAGTTTGAATAAATATATTGTTGGAATGAACCTGAATGTGTCTGTTATCAAGATATCCGTACTCATATCAATCAAATGTTCTCATTTGATCAGCAGATGGTTTTAGAGAGCAAGGAATCAAAGTAACTCCAATGAAAAATACTTATAGGCAATAAACAAATAATAATCAAGAGAAAAAGGGGTACTCGACCGGAAAAAAAAAATTCTGTGCTAGTTTGCATCAATATCGGAGAATTAATTTTTTGATCAAACGTCGATGACCTACGAGCATGGGCGTCCACTACCACTTATCCGGGCGGGGAGTGCGAAAGGATATGTATTCGGAATACATCTTAGCAGAATCCTTGTTACTATTGATGAATATTAACTTATTTTATATTGGTACCTCACGTTGCAGTTTCATAAAACGATTATACGGCACCATTTTCTCTTATCGACTATAAATGTTCCAACTTTCAAATACCTTTACTCTGGGAGAAAAAGTCTGGTCCAGATTTTGTTTTTATATCAAATGATTCTTACTCCTGAAATGTCCTTAAATCAAGAATTTCAACAATTTATATTCAATGCAGCAAGCCGAGAAGGCCGAGAGACCTGAAAGGTTTGATTAATGGGATTCCGTAATGAATTTTTGACTTGTGCAAGCGGAAACGTCGAAAAATGTTCAGATATTCACCCACCTTCATGGGCGTCCACTGCCATTTTCCCAGGGAGGTGACCAAAATATTCAGAATCTATCCCTTTCTTTCCCTCTCCCACCCTGAAAATGTATATATCATTCTGGCCTCTTCCCTGGCAGCGGGCGCCCATGACAGAGGGTGAATATCTGAATATTTTCCCACGTTTCCGCTTGTACGAGTCACAAATTCATTACGGAATCCCATTAATCAAACCTTTCGGGTCTCTCGACTAAAATTTGCAAACTACTGGATAAGGTATCGAAATGTTATTTTCTTTTCATACATGGTGATATTAATTTTATAAAATTCCCAAATACAACTGCCCAACATTTTTTCATTTTATTGTTTTGGTCTTTTAGTACGCCGTTATTAGTTAGAAAATTTTTTCTAAAATGAGGGTGCCTTGAAATACTGCAATGGGTAGGTGAGTTTAAAGAAAAAAATAAATAAAAAATATCAGTTGCGTCTATTTCCTTATAAATATATTTTGGAGCAAAACGTGTGTTGACCAAGGCACTATACGAGATCTAGTGCTAATACAGAGAAATGCCTGTCATGCACGCATCCTATGTATATGTATATATATATATATGTATATATATATATATATATATATATATATATATATATATATATATATATATATATATATGCTAAATCTAACTTGGCATATGGTCATATGTATAAAGACAGTTGGGGCCGAAGATATAAAAATCATGAAAAAACTATAACGACGGTGGCCATGTTGTAAAATAATCGCTGGACATTACGACTCACAACATGAATACCCAGAGATCATATGCAAAATTGCGGCTGGCATGACAATTTAGATGGCTCCAAATAGTATTGGCTCTACAACTCCTACGACTGAAAGGTCTTGCGAATCTGGCAACATCTAAAAGGATGATGATGATTGTGACAATCTACCCGCTGTAGGTGGCTGCTCAGCCTACTTTGAAAAAGCCGATGCATATATTCTGTTACAAGTTCTTTCCAACAAGCAGAAACTTCTGCAATACAGGACGTTATCCTACGAGGATAAAACTTCGTTGTTTTTTTGGTAAAATAACCTCATAAAACTCATGTAGGATCATTGTTGTATCAATTATACGACTTGAATTTCTTTTCAATAACTTCAGAACATGGAACGCACTTGGGAAATTCCAAGTAATAGAACTAAAAAGCCACTGCTATGGTGCTCCAACTTCGTTGTACGGCGGCACACTTAGCAGTATATTTGACTCCCACGGCATATCAACTGTAAAAGTAGAATGGATTTGATGAGGTCGAGAACAAACGGAACTTTCCTATCGCCGTATTGATAAACGTACGCATCCCCGTTTTTTACATTTTTTTTTTCATACGTCGCGAAAAAAGTTGCGACCTCACAAAACCTGTTGTGAAACGACCAGATCGGCAACTCTTTGGCGGAACAGCACAAACATGATACTCGTACCAGACACGTGAAGGGTTTGAAATGCACGTTAGTGCATTTGGAAAATTCATGGAACACACTTGGGGGATATTGAGGTGCATTTTTGTTCCGCAACAATCAGTTCGAGGAACACTGAGTCAGTGAATCTACAGTTAATTTTGGGGCTAGTTGACGAACATATGTATGCGCGTATGTGAGTGTATGTGTGAGCATAATTGTATGCGTGTGTACCTTGTACATATAAGGGTGTATGTATGTCTGTGTACATTTGTATGTGTACCCACAAGTACAAATATGCACATTCTCTCGTACATTCATGAATATAAGGTATGAATGAATATTATATGCCAGACTAAGCCACGCCTAAGGAAATTCTCTAAGCCTGGGCGTGCAAGCCAGGGGATAGGGGTTTCTGCCCCCCCCCAATTCGGACAAAACATTGTGGAATTTCGGACAAATCTGTGTAATTCGGATAAAACCGAATAACACTGATTTTCGGACATATCAAACCCTCTGCCCAATTAACCAAAGAGTTCCTGCACACCAATGTCTCTAAGAATACTTTCCATAGGACTATGGCTAACAAGCTAGTCTCACAAATGTTTGATCCTCGCTGGGAGCCCCATTATTGTAGCCTTTTGCCAAACTAAACCAAGTTTATTGAATTTGTACATTCACACACACACACACACATATATATATATATACCAACGGTTTGGTAGAACATTGAAAATTTGCAATATAGATATGGCCATAAACTAATAATTACACTGCCATATGGTCTCAGATACCAAATGAAAATTATACATAAACACTCACTTATAAATTTACATGAATCAGTAAACTGATTAATGAATCGTTTTTTTCCGGTAATACATGGCTGAAAATTGAATAAGTTAAAACTTGTTGACCAGGGCAGGATCAGAAAATTACCCTGATGTCTTCAGAAATGACTGAAGAGAGCAGGCGATTCTTGAATGATCTAAAATAAGTTGAGACCCCGAGTCATTACTCGGGCCACATGAGTATACGAATCTTTACGTACAAAATAACTTCAAAATAACTAGGGTTGCTGGCTGCTGGGGTTCTTTCAGTTTGTATTATACTGGTGAGCATAAAGACAATTCTTACGGAGTCTTATCGCTGGCAAGATCAAAGGTGTCGCTAGAGATTGCAGGGAGATTTGGGTGGGCCCAAAACTAGTGGAGTTTATCTTTGAAAATGCAAAGCTCGAGGACTGGGTCAACCATTTCCTTACCCCTCAGATACGCTTTTGAACATGACGTAAGTAAATATGAACAATTAGGAAGAAAGAGGGTAATGGTGCTAAAATCCATTGCTGGATAAAGTTTATGATATAAAAGGTGCACGTTAAAGTGGATTGTAATCATAACCCCTTGTTTATATGGTCAGCTTTTTATCGTCCATCGTTGAACATGGATCTTCCCCAAGATTCACCATACTTCTCTATTATTGGCGCCGTGATTTCCAGCAGTTGTCTGTCATTATGATAATACTATGATATTATTTGTCTTATACCACAGAGCATATTGGGCAATGCCTTTGTCTCCATGAAAACGATCCATTGAAGCAATTGTTGGTGTTTTTAGGGGGATGGGGTCGAACTTCTCTGTTGCTTAATCCATAGCTAGATTGAGAAGAAAAAGTCATACCTTTCCCAAGGGCATTAGTGTGGAGTGACCGTAAGAAGCCTCGACCAAAACTTGACCTCTGTTTGCCAATTCTGCTTACTATGCAAGATTCCAAAAGTCACTTTCTAAATTATTTGGATTTTTACCTTTCTAAAGATACTGTAACATGAGATTTAACGAGAATATTATTTATTGATCCAAGAAATTCATTTTACAAAAGTAAAGCAAAACAGATCCATTAAATTGAGAAATTGATTTAGTGTATTTTGTCATAAAACACACGCACACATTATATATATATATATATATATATATATAAAGAGAGACAGAGAGATAAATATTAACAATGTTGATGATACTGATCAATTTCACGCAGCTATTGCGATTGACAGACAACTATTTCTTGTTTCCATCCTATTTTGATGTACAACTATATTATTGTTTATGGAGTATGTTTTCTCTCATCATTCTAACAATTATTGGTGGAATAATCTCTCTCTCTCTCTCTCTATATATATATATATATATGCGTGTTTGTATAACACCCATTATACATTGGGATCAATCGAAGTGGAACCGGCAACTCAAGTTCAGTTTCTGGTCGCAGTTACAGATCTTACTTGAATTGTAATTGCCTTTAAAGATTCATGAATCTAATTTCCTTTCACCCTCTTCTCCCTTGGCGGCAAAGAAAAATGAATAAGTAAAGAAATGATTGCTTTAATCTATAATTATGTATATAGGGAGCAGAAATAAAATACTGCATATATCCATTGATACTAATATAGATGAAGGTCACCAGGTAATATACGTGAACGTATCTGAGGGATCGATCCATTTGTTACATGAGTACAAAACATTCATATAATCATCATGTATAAGCTCAGGTCGTGCTTCGGCGGGTACATCGATCGCCGGGTCGTTACTGGTGGCAGTAGGTTATGTTTCAATCCAGGTAGATAAATAGATCTCTATAATTAATATTTGTGAGTACATGGAAGGTTGTAAGGTTGGGTTTCATAGTAAGTGTTATATAGTTAGC
>OY735206.1:60044234-60056734 GCA_963457665.1 Thysanoteuthis rhombus | reverse complement strand
TTTTGTTGTTTTTTTTTTGTTTGTTTTTTCTGTCACACGTTTTGCCGACTGGTCAGAGTGCGTTTACGAAATCTGTTTTGCATCACAGAAAAATGCAGCATCAGGAGGCAGCCCTACTAACATCAATATTTTCTGTATATAAGCGTGCGCGCGTGTTTGTGTGTGTGTGTGTGTGTGTGTGCTTTTTTTTTTTCGGTATGCTAATAGGTGTACACAAGTTTTAGTGAATGGGTGTATGTGTGCGCGTATGCGTTGCTAGGTGTGGGTGTGTGCGCTTTGTAAGTTGGTACTCCTGTCCGTCTAAAGAGCGTCAGACAGATAGATGGAATCCCTGGATAGATGGATTGATAGATAGAATCTCTTGATAGATCGATAGATAAAATCTATATCTTGATAGATAGATAGATAGATAGATAGATAGACCTAGACGCTTCTTTTGATTGCTATGTGATTGCAGTGCTTTCCACTACATAACAAACAGGTGCTCGTTACGAGAAAGAAACAAATAACGAGAAATAGAAGGAAAGCTGGGAGAAATCGAAAGTGAAAGTAGCAATACGAGGTGGGTGGGGTTATTTTGGAAGGTAACAAGTTCCGTCCGTTCGTTCGTTCGTTCAGTGACTTGTTTCGTCCGCGTTTAAGAGTCGTGTCAGTCGGTGTCCGTGTCGGTGACACTTGTATGATGCCCCTTCGCAAAGCCTCTCGGTCCCTTCGCGTATCACTTCATTGTTTGCTCTTTCGCCGTCTTCACCTCTTCTGCCGACGTCGTCGTCATCATCATCACCGCCGCCGTCGTCGTCGTCGTGATTAGTGCCATCGTTATCATCATTCGAAGGCCGGTCTCCAGCACACAACTTAGTGGTTGCTATCCCCCGACGATGGCGACTGCAACTATCACAACTGCTATTACTACTACTACTACTATAACCACCACTGCCACTACTACTACTACTACTACTACTACTACTACGATCACTACAATCGTTACCACCACCAGAACTACTATTACTACCACTGTCTTTTGATAGATCTACCACGATCAGCATTAGCAATAATGACGAAACTGCTGTCGTAACTACGACTACTACAACTGGTAATCAGTTGTAAGAGAGCAAATAGTGTTAGTTAATAGTAGCTATTGATAATGTTTCTGCAACTGCTGTGGATGCATCTATCTAGTTGCTGTTCAGCTTGAGAAGCAGATGAATGTGTTAGAGAGGGGAAAAGAGAAGAATACAAGTGGAAGAGCGAGGAGGAGGAAAGAAGACTCGATTTTGGGGATTAGGAAGCAGCGATTTTGGAGAAAGGTGGAAAGAGAACTACAGAGAGAAAGTTGTAAGGAGTCGAAAGGAAGGAGAAAAAGGGGGCGGGGGCGTGTAGAAGATGACCGAAGGAACGAGAGAAGAAGGAGTGTGAAGAAAGAAAGAAAAATTGTGATTAGAGAAGAAGAAGAAAGAGAATGGATCGGAGCTGATGGATAAGAGTGAGTGGGAGATGAAGAAAGCGGAAAAAAAGACAGAAGAGAAAGAATTGGGAGAGGAGAAGAAAAGTTGGAGGCCGATGGAGAAAAGAGGAAATTTAGGTAGTGTAGGGGAAAAAAGCAATATATGAGAGAGAGGGAGAAAGAAAGAGAGAAAAAGAAAGAAAAAGAGTGAGAGAAAGACGAGAGAGAGAGAAGACATAAATTTGACGCAAAAGAAAACAAAGAAAAATGCTTGGCTGAAAAGGAGGAGGGGAGAGAGAGAGAGAGAGAGAGAGAGAGAGAGAGAGAGAGAGAGAAAAGACACAAATTTGAAGCAAGGGAAAACAAAGAAAAATGCTTGGTTGAAGAGGAGAGAGAGAGAGAGAGAGAGAGAGAGAGAGAAGACACAAATTTGAAGCAAGGGAAAATCGAAGAAAAACGGTATGCTGAAAAGGAGAAGGAAGAAGAGAGAGAGAGAGGGGGAATATATGTACACTCACACACTCTCTCTCTATGTATATATCATATATATGGACAGAAGCCGTGGTAGAGATCAAAGAAAGGAAAATGATATCATAGCAATACGTGCATCAATAAGTCCACAGCCTGACACGTAGCTATTATTATAGCTAACTTTGAATTTAAATGTTCACTGTATAACGTTTGATCTGAGTGATTAATATTCACCTTTTTTATTAAGTGCATCGATAGATATTTGAAAAATACACGTTCGTCGTATACAGTAAATACTTTTATCTCTCATCATTAGGCTGTGAATTTGATAATTTACCTTCGTACAAGGAATAAGATAGATATGAATCAGTGGGCACAAATGAATGAAGCAACAGAGAGATATACAGAGAGAAAGAATCTCCCCAGATCCATTTAGTCTCACAATAGAAATGTCTTTAGGCAGTATACCGTGTTGGGGTGATCAATTAAAAAGTTTTATCTCGCCTTTTGTTGAGATGTGATCACTGAAAAGTCTGGGATTTCTAAAAAAGCGTGAATGCTGCCGGACACTGAAAATCTATTCAAAGGGGTGATGCTTGACATCATCATCATCATCATAATCGTAATGATCATCAGCATTTTAGCGTCCGTTGTTGGACATAGACCTTCTCCAGGATTCGCCAGATATCTCTATCATGGTTGTCGCGAATCCAATACTTTCTGAACTCGCCTTCTTCGTCACACCATCATATATTTTGCCAGTCACAGTTTCGCATATGATCTTTAGGAATTCACGATTTCAGTCATGATGTCCAACGGTTGTCTGTCATTCTTGCAACATGACCGGCCCATCGCCAATCGCTCTTTCTAATGGATCCGATGTCTCAGACTGCTGTTCTGCTTTAATATACTGTGTTGTCTTGCGATCACTCCATGTGATTCCGAGCGTGTTTCTCTCTTGTGCACGATGCATGGTACTCAGTTTGAGGGTCATTCTTTTGATTAAGTTCCATGTTTCGGCTCCATGGGTGACTATTGGGAGGATGCATTGGTTGTAGAAACTTCTTTTTAGGACTAATGGGATTTTCTTGTTCTTGAAGGTTGAGCTTGCTCTACCGAAGGTTTGCCAACCTAGAATAATTCTTTGCTTGATTTCTTCTTCTTTTGGGGATCTTAAGGAGATCCGTGGTCTTTTGTAGATGTAGTGGTTTACTTTCTTCCGTTTTGCGTTTTCGATTGTGATAGGCGTATTTTTGTCCCCAGCATGTTTATTGTACATGATATTGTTTCGCTGGAGTTCATGCGACCAATTTTCTTGCTTTTTTAATCCAGTTCGTCAAGCATTATTTGGAGATCACGAATGTTTTCAATAAAAATGACGATGTCGTCAGCAAATCTAATGTTACCAAAGTATTAATCGTCTATTTGATTCCTTTATCTCCCCAGAGATCATCTCAAGGCAGGTTATGAAGAGTTTGGATCAGCTGTTATCTCCTTGTCTTACTCCTTCCTCGAGCTGAAAAGGTAAGTCTTTATGTAGCCTCTATCGGTAGATATGTTGCAATACTCAGACGAATGCGGGGACTACGTCTCGTTGTATGATAGCATCAATGACCTATGGGATTTGCACTGAATTTTTCGGCCCACTATTTCCATTGGTGACGCCTGTAGGCCCGAGAAATAGCCAGTCAGCCAGACCAACTTAAAAACTGAAGAAAAATTATGTTGACTGTTTTGGATCACAGTTCCTAACAATGGATGGAAGAGAATGAAAGCAGATATCAAGAAATGAGAGCTATTAAGAAGTAAAGAAATTACATCAATTCATAAAAGAGAAAACCTTTTCAAGATAAAAAAAAGTGTTAGGTGGGTATATAAAAACGCAGTCTTTTTATAGAAAAAAAATTGATGAATAAGCAGTGGGGAAAATGCAGAGAAAGACGGGAAGCAAATTACCAGCGGTGATAAAAAGGAGAAGGAAGAGGAAGATAAGAGCGAGAGTCTGAAACGAAGAGGGTGAGGAATTGTGGAATGGGAGAAAAAAGACAGATGAGAGTGAGTTAGAGATTGATGAAGAAAAAAAAAGCGGAAAAACATACCAAGTGATAGGTGGGTGGGTAGAAAATTATTCATGCAAAGAAAGAGAAAGGGGAAATTGCTGAAAAATGATGGAAAGAGTAAAGGGAAGAGTGTGAATAAAAAGTTGAAAATGAGATGGAGGAAGAGGATTGGGAAAAGAAAAAAAAGAAGAGTTTGTAAGAGGAACAAGAAAGGAAAGAGAAAAGAAAAGCAAAAACGAAGGTGAGGAAAAATGTACATATGAGAAAGAGAGAGAGAAGTGATTGCCGAAAAGACACCGAGAAAAAATAAAAAATGATGGGTGAAGATTAGTTTATTACTTTCAAGATTAATCTGGTGCAAGGCCATTACATTTTGAGAGCATTCAATGAGGATTAAACATCTGATAATTCGTTGTTAGACCGGTGTGATGACCACGATACAAGTATTCCAAGCTTATTGAAAGTTAGCTTTAAATCATTTTTTCATTTTCATGAAAAAAGACGAAAACCGAAAATAGCGTTCAGCGATTGTTTTACTGTAATTCGTTATAAAGACAGCTCGTGTTTTCTTCCTCTTTCTCCAACAACCCCGTTCCCTGTAGCCCCCACCACTTCAGCTTCCGATTATTCATCTTAACATACATTCATTACCATTTTGGGATCTAGGAACGCTCAACATTTTTCTCATATAAATTAACGGTAATTTCTTCTTCGCTTTACACTATTTCAGCTTAGAAACGATTTAAATTTGAAAAAAAAAAAAAAAAAAAAAAAAAAAGGAACGCTCAATCTTGGATAGCGAGACAAACCTGTATTCAGAATACGACTTATAAAACTGTGGATAGGATAGCAAAAACTGGATAGAATGATCAACAATTACAGAAGTGAGAGGAAGAAAAGGGACAAGCGAACTGCAATGGGCTGGCTATGTAGCAAGAATGCCAGGCAACCACTGGACATCGGAAATGAAAATGTGGATCCCCAGAGATCAGATGTGAAATCATGGCCGGCAAAAAATAAGGTGCCATGGCAATTTAGACAAGTTCAGAGAATATTGGTTCCGCACGACCACGACCGATAAGTCAAGCGAATTTTGGGGAAAGTCTATGTCCAACGGCGGACGTTAAAAGGCTGCTGCTGACACTGATTATGAACCATTCCAGGCTCTGTAAAAGAGATTGGAAAGGAGGCAGTCAATGACAGGAGAAAAAACAAGCGGTAGATTGAGCACAGGAGACTCTGATGAAGGGTTTTGGGGAAAAAATGAAAGTTAATTGCTGTGATTGGATGAAACAAAATCGTAGCAGAGTCGTAAAGAATTTGAGGGGAAAGAGTGGATAAGAAAGAAAATAAAATAAAGAAAATGAAGAACGAGAGCCCATCAGGATGAAAGAAAAACAAAGTTTATTCTGCAGCCAGCTGTTATAGTGGCAAAGTATACCTCTTCTCTCTCCTCCGCTCCATTTTACCTGTACCAGCCCAACCTCCGTGGAATTAGCATAATATACCAGCGATACCGATTTGGGCTCCGGGAACTCTCAAAGAATTTGTACATATGAAACAATAGAAACAAATATCAAACTAGAAAGAGCGCACATGCATCTGCTAACGCCGTTATCTGATGCCAAGTAAGTGTGCATTGATCCGCCCCAAAATTTAATCACCTTACCATGGCCCGGCCCTGAAATTCATTGAGAACTTTTAGAGGTATTGTGTGGACTATCATAGAATTTGGGCGATATCATATAGTGTCGATGTAGAGGGGGTAATTGACTATGGATCCGCCCCATAATTCAATCACTCATTTTGTAGCCTATTGTCAACTTATCCATAAAATTTCCTTGGGAACTTTTTTTTTATCTGCATGGACAGTTATGGGCGTAAACATAAATGCATGAAAAAAAAAAAAACAAAAGCATAAATGGAAAGATATCTCTCAATCAAGTTTTCTGGATCCGCCCCAAATTCAACGTTGGTTGAATTATTTCTTCCTTACCCCGTTGCCGATCTTTCCACGCAATTTCATTGAAATTCATTGAGAGACAGACGGACGGAATGACGAGACCAGTTACATATGCTTCCCGAACTTTGTTGGTAGAGGTAATAGGGAAAGAAGGAAAACGAATGTATGAAGAAGAAAAAATAGTTTTAAAAGAGAGAAAAAAGTAATGAAAGCTTGGAAGGATGAATGAATTAATGAAGGGAATAGTTGAGAAAGCGAAGAACGAAAAAAAAGAAACGAGGAATAATAGAGACAAAAAGTTGAAAAGAAACAAGGTGTAGTATAAAAAAAAAAGAAAGGAAGCTCTAGAGCGAAATAACTAAATCGGGAAAATAAATTAGGACGTCATTTGCCATTTACAACGTTAGGGGTAACTAGAAAAAGAACGCACGGGAAAAAGAAAAATACAAAATTGTATGCGCATGCGCATGCACAGACGCACACGTATACACGCAGAATCATGCAAACGTGCAGACGACACCTTTGAACACCCACTCCAAATAGTAAAACTTCTTTCTTCTCTAATTTATTTCTTCGTCAGATTTCTCTCTGTATTTTCCCCTTTGCCAAAGACTTTCTTTGTCATACTCTCTATCTTTAATCCTCTTTCCTTCCTTCTCTTTTTCTTTCACTCTTTCTTACATCGAGTTTCTAGACGTACACACTACTGAATATGCATACGCACATAATTACTTGGACTCTGTCGTTGGATGCATACACTCAGGGTCATACATGAATATTTACTAAGTTCAGTTTGGTTTTGATTTATTCATAAAATTACGCTTACACAAAACATGCTTACAAACACTAAGATAGGACTACACACAGTACCATATTACAGACTTATATTAAGAGCATACGCACTATACTGTAAAATCGTTTTGACAATTTCTCTCATTTGCATATTCCAAGATAAACTTTCGGATTTACGCTAACACATTATGTCCTAGAATTTTTATTTTTCATTCAAATCTTTGCCTAACGCGCTGAGAGACGTACTCCTCGATTTACACACACTCACACAGCTTTCCTCACTTTCGTTCATGTTTACATATATAAAAGCACACATAAACAACCATTTATGCTTGAATATATACGCAAACGAATATTCATGACTGCGCCTACTAGTTTAGAGTGAAGTGTGTAAAAATCTGAAATCAGAACTTGAAAAAATATGGATGCTGAGGAAAAAGATACAGACAATGAGAAAGAAACGAGGAAAAAAACTGGTAGTCATTACACTTGCGTAGAGAGATATTTTATTTTGGTTGCGAGATGTTGAGGATAACAGATAGAAAGAAAGATAGAAAGAAAGGAAGGAAAGAAGTAGAAACAAAGGGAAAAATCAACGAAGCGAGTGAATAGTTGAACAAAAACTAAAAATTAAGGGGAAAAAAGGAAGTAATAAAGAATTTAAATGTTGGGAATAATGGAAAAGGAAAACAGTTTAAAAATCTCCAATCACGAAAAAGTGACGAGCAAAAAAATGAAAAAAAGAATGAATGAATGAAAAGGGGGAAGAGAAAGAGATTGAGAAACAGGAAAAAATCAAAATGAATTAAAGGAAAGAAAAAGGTGAAAAGAAACCCTAGAAAAAAAAATTACAACCCCTCCCCTCCCCCTACACCCCCCAAGATATATAGTCATTAATCAAAAACCGTCATATGACCAACATCTTTTGGCAGCATGCCGTGTTGGGAGAGATCAATCAAAAAATGGAAATAAAGGGTGATAAAAAACGAAGCTACTTTTCTCGTCTTCAGATGAATCATTGAAAAGTTTGAATTTTCAGAAAACAAGCAAGCACGAACTAGCAGCCAATCCAGCATAAACTTACATCGCAAATTGAAGTCTCCCTCCTCAATAAAAACCTATGTAGGGATGAAATTTTAAAAAAGAAATTAGAATTTTTTTACCGACATAATAAAAATTAAATGTAAAGAGTTCCAGATCCCCAAGCTCCACTGGTGTGGTTTACACGCGTGATACATACATCCACACATAGCCAGCCAATCAGACCCACCGGAAAACTAAAGAAACCTATTTTTGCAGATTTGGTAATCGTCTCAGTTGACAGTTTCTAATTAATAGATAGAGAGTAAAATGAAAAGTGGAGAAGGAGAGAGATGTGACAGAAGAAAGAGTAATAATAAAAAAAAAAGTTAAACGAAAGAGTAAATTAACAAACGAAGAAAAAAAAAAGATTAAAGAAAAAAATCACAACTTGAGCGACCTCTGGCGGAATAAAGAAGAGTAGGAAAAGAGTGTGTAACTCTCGTAATCTGAATTTCATTTCTTAAAAAAAAAAAGGAGATGGGTAGGGGTACAAAAAAAAGGAACGAATAATTATTAAGAGAGACAAGAACAGGTGGAAAGTCTTTGGGGGGAGAGTTTTGAAAAAAAATAGAGATAGAGAGAGGATTGCTGAGATTGTGAAGATGCAAACATCACTCTTTATCTTGGGAGAGACAGACTACTGTTGCTGCAGTAGTACGATTAGGAGATGGAGTATTGAGCTCCGTTGACAAGATGTGTTCTGAACGTGTTCGATTTTTCATTCGTATCAACCTTGGCACCAATGCACTTCGATTTATGTAAGGTTTTTGGAGGCATCACATTCGATATTTGACCGCCACTGAACGCGCGCGCAAGGCATAGTTATATATAGGCATGCGTGTGCATAACGTTGTCTTGTGCATGTGTGCATCTGTCTGTGTGCGCGTGCGCGTGCGTGTGTGTGTGCGCAGGTTCACGCTCATTACGTGTGGGAATAATTATATGTGTAGATATTTACTGAACTATGTTTAGTCAGACATAGGGTCACAACAGTGACAAACACTATGGCACCTGTTGAGGACTGAACGCACTAACAAGTGAATGGCGAGCAACACTAGCGTGTCAGCTATCATTCGGGGCGTATGGGAACTCGTTGGTTAAGGGGGAATAGGGCTTGATTCCTGCAAATATTCACTGTTTTCTCTGAACTAGAGGGTGGTAAGTTGACCCCATTGCTGGTATGCCTATCACCATCACACTACGGCAGATACAAAAATCTTCATCCGGGAGGAATTTTCAAAAATATCCAGATGTCCAGAAATTAAGCTTCTGTCCTTTCTCCATGGACAAAAAAAAAAACAAAACAAAAACGTAAAAAAGCACGAAATTGTAATATATGAGAGAGAGAGAGAGAGAGAGAGAGAGAGAGAGAGAGAGAGAGAGAGAGAGAGAGAGAGAGAGAGAGAGAGAGAGGTCGTTGGGGCTTGTACGGTGTCGTCAACTTGGCAGTTTTAGGGCTGGCATGCTGTTCAATGCACTGTTTTTTCTTGTTCTTCAACTAAGTGCATTACTTTTTTTCATATTGCTATAATGTTATAAATGAAATGTTGAAACTATACCATTTTTCTTTTGGTTTTCACATTGTAGCATTTGTTTCTCTTGTCCTGCATTTAAAACATTTTTAGAATTTTCAACGATAATCTAGTCAGTGGCGCTATATGATTTACGTGTTTTGACAACTATAGTAGTGACCAAGAATATGCCCTTTTTTGATGTTTAGAGCCCTATTCGAGATTAAGCTCTTCAAAACTTCATCATGCATTTATTTACTAAATTCAGTCTAGTCTCGAACAAGATGTACCCAATGAGGATCAAACTCAGTAAAAATAGTGATTGAGGCTAAAATGTCATCCATCACTTCCCAATAAATATTCAAATGGTGTATGTATGTGGAGATCAGTGTGTGTGTATTTGTATAATAATCAATAGTTGTGTACTGACATGTGGAGTTACTGGTACCTGAAATCGAGTTCGAGTTTCGACCGAAGCAGCTAGCTTTCAGGAAAAGGTATAAATCCTCTTTTCCTATACGCATATGGGTAAACAGCATGGCAGTTTAAGCCCTTTGGCCCGATGAGCCAGTCTAAGGGAAGCGAAAAAACTAGTTAGGTAGTTGTCAGGCTGGTTCCAATTCCGGTTGAGAAATGAAGAGGGTTGGGCATCAAGCCGGCACCCGATCCAGTAAAAATCTACAATTCCTAAGCAATGAATGAATCTCCAATGAACAAATCCCATATTGTCAAAAAAAAAAAAAATGAAAGCAAACATTACTCAATATGACTTGTCACATTAGAGGACATTTAAAAAGTGATGGTGGGGGTGAATGTCACAAAATCTCGGCCCGTGGGACTCTGAACGAAGGGCAGGAATGATTACCGGGAATACTTTGCTAATACGGTCTGCAAACATGGACTACCAAGTGTCATAGCTGAATTCGAGGCGCAATGACTTTGACGTCATTAGTCCAAAATGGCCGTTGCTAAGGAGATTCACTCAGATATTTATCAGTAGTTTTTTTCTTAATTTGCAGAGGGAATAATCTGTTCAGTATCGAAACATTTTAATAACTATTTTTCATTGCAACTGAGCTGGAGGCAAGATCGCTTTTATCAAATGTACTGGTCACAGAATTGCCCCATTTTTCGGAAACTATTAAAGATAGTATGCAGTTTTTTATCATTCGATGTTCTGAAAATCAATTTGAATTTAGATGGAGTGTGACGAATGTGAGTAAACCATATTAGCAATGTGTTACTGGTAGTAACTCCTTCCCTTCATTCAAAAGCCTTCGGGATGACATTGGTAGCAATAGCCGGCGAGTCTAGCGTGCTATTTATCGCTCTGTGGTAGACGCCCTCAGTGTTCCCAGCAATTTCAGTCGCCTGCATCTCTTCAGTTCTTTATTGGATCGTTAATTCTTCTACGTGTCGTTGAAGCCTTTCCCAGTGAGGTTGGATATAAAGATCACCGGCGAATGCAACAATTTATGCTTGTCTCTTACCAGGTCTTCGTATTTATTTGGCCACTATTTGAGAGGTTGTTCCTTCTTCGTTGGAAAGAACTATACCTGCTTCCCTGATTTGGATGAGACGAAGCACCTGAATTTCACAGTCTTCAGTTTACGTTTCCTTTTTTTCATGACAGTATTTAACCTGTGCTTATACAGTTTTTTTTTGTATGGTCTCCCGTCCTTTGCACAATTCCAATATAAGCATTGTCACTACTCAATTCTATCTGTTTAGGACCAGTTTGATTCAATCACTGATGATATGTTACCCATAGGGTTGACACTTGCTATTTCGTTGAGGCGCCTTGCCGTTAAGTAACGTTTAGCAAACTTAACCCTGTGTAGCAAATGCAATTTTCACATATATGCAAGATTCACTATCATTGAAAAGACGGAGAAGAATGCCACTGATGAGGTCACTAAAATTCTTGAATCCCAAGATAATATGTGGTTGACGTGCCTCAAAACACTCAACTAATAGACTTAACATCAAATGAAACAAGACAAATTAACCAAACACGGATATTAGAGTAAACAAGCCCAAAGACACAGAACTCTTACTCAGATATTCTGGAACACTACCCCAACAGCAATATCTAAACACCCCAACTATCTGCACACACCAATACTAATATAAACTAAGAAAAATGAAAAGGCCACCCGACACACATTTTAATCTTTACCAAATTAAGGACCATCGTGGAAAGTGAATATCCGAGTGATTTAAACTCCAGTAGATTTTACCACGGCCCCTAAGGCCCTACCTTAAGGTCAACTTTGGTATTTTCTTACTCTTGGACTACTAACACCATCAAGATCATGGATTTTATATTTTCCTTGATTTCGTCACCTCTCTTTGATACATTCAATCCCTTCGCCCCTTTTAAAGCTCCTATACACACACTCTGCAATGACTGCAAGATCTGGGTTGGGCAGAGATTGGTTTCTATGGTAACCTACATCTTGGACCCCGTCTAAATGAGTTGAAAGTGAGAGTCACAAACACAGGAAGGATGATAATACACACACCATTATTTTAACTATATATATCTGTCCCAGCACATTCTAACAATGTGGACTTATTACCGCTGACGATGGAGTTGAACGCCAAAACATGTCCGGATAGTATACAATTTTAATGAAGATCCTCGACTCACTTTGTACTCCTGTTCTGTCTAGACTAAAATTGTACATCCTTATATATATATATATATATATATATATACATACACACACACATATATATATATATATATATAGATAGATAGATAGATAGATAGATAGAGAGAGAGAGAGGGTGTCTCTGTGTATGTATCACCCGCTTTGTAAAAGTTCATTTCACGGCGATCTTTTGCTTTTAAGTAAAGAGGTGAACATTAAAAAAATCGATCAGCACCCGTTTTGCCCCTAGCCATAACAGAGGCAATGACGACGTCTTTCCCTTTCCCCTACACTTATGTCTCCTGTAACTCCTACCACACTAACCCTCGACTGATCAGCCATTTTTGGGGTCTATTATTGATCGAGAATCTTCCCCATGAAATTTGTTGATAGTAATTGCTCCTTCACTTTATGCTATTCCATCAAACAAAATATTTGTTTTTCAGGAACGCTGTACATGGGTATTGTGGGAGAATCCCCCACCAATATATATATATATATATATATATATATATATAT